>VYZT01002716.1:448552-684251 GCA_013400735.1 Pomatostomus ruficeps
GCCGCGTCCCGTTGAATGCGCGGGAATAGCGAAGGCTAAAAGTCCTTCGGGCGTCGGAGCTCGCCGCCGTTCCCGGTGCGACCGCAGCCCCCGGGGCCCCGCTTGTTTCCCGCTCCGCGGCGCCGGGCGCGGCAGCCGCGCCCTCCGCCGGTGCGGGCGGCTCCCCGGGCAGAGGGAGAGCCCGGGCTCTGCGCTGGAACGGGGCACTCGGCGTGCGGCTGCGGGAGCGGGGCGCGGGGAGACGGCGGCGCGTGTGCGCATCCTGCGGGCGGCTGTTTCCGTGCGCGCCGAATGGAGAGCGGATCGGGGCATCGGCGCCGCGGCACCGGGAACCCGCTGCCTGTTCCTTAAAGTCGGGCTGACCTTTGTAACGGGTTCCCTATGTAGGTCAGCAGCCGGTCCTTTTCCGATACGTGAAATAATTCGGAAACTAGACTGTAGTAACCTTCTAAGGGGAAGAGCGTTATTTGGGGTACTGCGTGAATCGCACATGACGTGCTCGATCGGGGGCAATTTGCGCTGTGAGCTCTTCGTTTTAAACGTGTAGCGATATGGTTAAGAGCACTCGGATGTTTTTTTTTTAAAAAAATCAATGGATTCAGCTCTTAATGGGTTTGGAGTCTGATATAGCTGTTTTGTTTAATATCTTGCCACTCGCTGTTGGAGTGGGAAGTCAGCTAGCGAAATCTGAAATTCATGCTTGTATTCGTGAACTGAATCTTCAGTCAGATCTGTTGGTTTTTCCTGGAGAATATGAAGGCAAAGAGCTCGGTTCACTCAGCGGCTCGTGGGGAACCTGGCACTTCTCCCGTTAACTTAGAGGTCATCAATCTTCATTGGGATCAGGCAGACCATCGCAGAAAACACACAGCCTGTTTGTCTTTATTATTGGGGGCTTTGTTGTGTCATGGGCTGGAGAAATTCCAATTTGGACTTTTGTCCAATGGATTTGTGATCGGATGGGGATAAGTTGATAACATTTCCAACCCAGAGCCATGAAATAGCATAATTACCGGGTGACTTTTGAGGAACCCGAGTCCATGAAATAGAAAAAAAAAAAGTGCATGAGGTAGTGGGGAATAAGAACTGAGGGAAACACTGAGGGAGAAACAAGAGGAAAAGTGAAAAGCTGAGGACAGGGAAGGACAAAAGAAAATCTGGACTCTATCATTTCATCAACAAGGTTATTGTGCTATGTGCATTAAAATGCAATCATCCCATATTGTTCCTCTTGCTAGACCAAAGCTGACTTTTTTTTTTCTCTTTACATTTGAGGTTACGATGACAGAGAAAATGATCTCTTTCTCTGCGACACCAATACCTGTAAATTTGATGGGGAGTGTTTAAGGATTGGAGACAGTGTGACTTGTGTCTGTCAGTTCAAGGTAAGAAGATTGATATTTCGTTCTCTAATTCACTAATGAGAATACAAATCAAGGTTCTCCCTTTATAACCCATCACTTGGCAATTTATTTCTCTATGTGCAGAGAAGTTAGAGGGAAAACCTGGCAGTGTGTATAAAAGCTGGCAGGAGAACCAACTGGTGTCAAGAAGACATAAGTTTCTCTGGGAAAATGCAGATGCTATGGCTTTAAATGTCCCTTTGGGTCTGCAGTTCCAGGTTGTGCATTTCTGATTTTTCATCTCTGCCCTTTTAACAAGGATTTAGAGTCCTTTCTAAACTCATTTCTGATACAGATCATGGCTTATTGTATTCGGAGTTCTGATCTAGTTAAAGAAATGGATCTGTAATGTGCTTATGCAATATTTTCAGGAAGGGCTGCATAGTGACAATGCTTCTGCCTGTTTATCTGCACAGCTGATCAGATTAAGGAGCAATCCCTCTGTTCCAAAATGATGAACTTCCTTTAGGTTTTATATAGTTTTAGGAGAGCTATTACTGAGTAGTAGGGGGTTTTCCTTCCATTTCTTCTCTCTTCCTCTCGCAGCTACATCTAAACCTGAGCCATGCTCGAAGTCAGACGATTTCATTATGAAGGATTCCATTTAATGTTTCAGCTAACTCGCAAAACAGCTGGTCTTTAAATAATGACCTGAATAGAAACTGCACAAATTAAAGGAGTTTAAAGCATGTACCAGCACAGGGTTGTACGTGTGTTTATGCCCCAATGTTTTTCTGTATTTTAATATGGATTTGTGAAGTTGTGAAACTTGCAATGCTGATTTGCGTGTTTACAGTAGAGCAGCTCAAGATTGTGCACATCTGTAATGATTATGTTAATATTGAGCTTTGATGGACTATTCACTTTGAAGCGTAGCAAGTATCATTTATATTTCTAGAGCCAAATGTGCCTTTGGAGAAAAAACCCAAGTGATAAGTTCCTTCATTTTAAACAAAGAAGGAATTTTCTCTAATGAGAGCAAGACAGTAGTTCTGAAATGCTTGTGTTTCCCATGTTGGAAAGGAATTCATATTGACCATGGGAGTCTTTTATTCCATTTGGAGTTCTCATGCAATCAAGAATTCAGCGTGAGAATGCTGTTTTGAGCATTTGCCTTGGCTCAGCATATGCAGAGATATAAAGGTTATGGTCTGGTCTGTTTTCTTTTTCTAAGAAAAATCTGTAAGGCAGTGAAACGTCTGTGACTTGTCCCATTGCTTGGTCGTAAGCCAGGGCAGATGTGCCACGAGCCTCGGGAAGTTGGAGCAGTCACTGAGAGTGCTTGGGTCTTGTCTTTGGTCCCTGTTTGCTGTTGCCATTTGGCATAAAGTAGTGAATTCATAGCCTGGAGGGTGCAAATTCAGATATTGCTGTTGACAGGGAAGAAGGCATGGGGAGCGCTGTTTCCTAAGTCAGGGTGCTGATGCCTGGTGGTCCAGGGTAAATGAGGCTGGGTAAACCTCTCTGGGCTGCTCTTTGAGAGGGGAACACTATGAGTATGCTGAGTTTAGCAGTTCTGTAGGGGGCAGCTGAAACAGATTTAGGGAAATCAGGTAATTGGTATATGAATATGTAAATAAGATCAAAAGAATGAGTTGGGCAGTTGTGGGCCTGATCAGTAGGAAAGGGGTCGAAGTCAACAGCAGTCTTTGGTTTCAGTGGCCCTTGGATCAGGCCCTGTAAACACTCAGAGCTCTTTGTCTGGCTGTGAGCCCTCTGTGGAGCCGCAGGGCTGACTGTGACCTTGGAGGGCACATTACCTGTGGCTGATGCTGTGCCAGCGCTGCCAGGGGCGGTGTGGTGCCGGGGGCTTCTCTAGTCAAACGCGAGCGCTTTGATACAGGCAGAGCTTGGGGGGATGTTAGCTTCTCTTGTAACATCAGTGGACAGTGTGACAAGCCAAAAAGATATGCCACTGGAGTAGAAAATTAATTTCTAGTGTGGTGTCTGAGGCTGGCTGAGTAAGGTAGAGCTGGCCAGGTAATTTATGTCATGAGTAAGGGGGTCCCCCATCAGAATTCAGGGCTCCCATTTCACTGACAACTCTTTGTGGTGATAGCGAGCAAATCAATAGCAGACTCCTCATCACTATAACTGTGTTTTATGTTTTCTTCAGAAATCTGACAGAATAGACAAGGATGGAGAGCTCATTTTGCTTCTGTGCTGATGAAAAGTTCTGGGCTGACCAGCCTGTGTCTTGAGGGGCTGAGAAACACAGAAGTGGGGAGCAGGGTTTCTGCAATCTTTGGGTTTGTTGAAACCAGAATCACAGATGCTTCATGTGTGTCCAAGTGGTGTTAAAATGAATTTATTTTTATTTGAAAGGGTGAATATGATCAGACTGCTCTGGAACACCCAAGTTAGACTTCCAGCCCTGGAGAACCAGCAGGCATGTGCTGAGAAAGAGGTTCATCTTGGCTGGTTCTCTTGTCACAGTCTGCTGTGACACCTCACAAGGAGACATGTATTTCATTGAAAAACACCGTGTCCCGCTCTGATCAGGAAATGCAGACCCATCCCCTGTGCAGGCCAAGCCCAGACTTCAGTGCTGGGAGGCAGAGAAGGCACTGGGACAGTGCTGACTCCAGCCAGGGGCTGAGCATGAGGGAAAGCACCAGCCCTTCCTGCCCTCAGACTCAGTGGGTCCAACAGAAGGTGCAGGGCTGTGCCAGCAGGCATGTGGTTGGAGACATGGCTTGCTGGGGTCTGTACCCATTTGCCCAAAGCCATAGGTCTGGCAGCTGGGGTCTTCCCTCCTACATTTCATGAATATATCAAAAACATTCACACGTGTTTCCATCAGTGACCTTTCTCTTGAGTCACCAAGACTGTGGACAATCACTGTTTTTTATGGAAGGAAGAAGTCCTGTTTTCCTGCATGTTGAGTCTTCCACGTGCTTCAGTGTTTGTGGAGCTGCAACATTACCTGTCCAACTTTGAGCTTTGTTATATTTCCAGAATATATTTTTGTGCTACTTGGTTCAGGATGTTGGTGGCGTTTTGGGAGCAGTTGATCAGTGAAGGTGGGAGGAGGTCAAGCTTTTAACAATGTTACCAGGAGGAGGAGTTATACAGGTTACTATTATCTTTAGGAAACAAACCACCCACTTTCAGTGCTCAGTGCTGACCCAAAGACTCCCAAAGCTGGTTTGTCCCTGGCTGTGACAGCGGGCACTTGAGGCTGCAGGTGCTGAGGAAGGCAGCCTTTGACTGACACTTGGCTGATTTGGATGCGTCCATTTCTCTGCTCTACAGCTGTATTTTAAAAACTGGCATGTATAAGAGAGCAGTGGACAATGTGGCACTGTGCTGCTGGGTTCAGTGGAAGTTTTGACATGAATTTCCCTGAGGGCTTGCTCAGTCCTTACTTGGGAATGAAGAATCGTTCCTACATCTAGTGCCTGGTCTAGTGAGCCCTAAACCAATGACAAAAACATGTCTCTAGACTGGGGAAACTGACATTCAACATCTGATGTTCTCCAGTACTAGCAGGAAGCATTTTGTGGTAGTGAAGAGCTGTGAGTACAGGATTCAGCCACCTGGTGACTAACATTGCAACCCTCTCAGCAGTGGTCTTGTTTGCTTTCCTGGGTAACTTCCTCTAGAGTTTCCAGCTCAAAGCCAAGGCAGGATCCATCTGGAAGGCATCCCTCCCTTTGCTCCTTGTGGTTCCTGCCTTTTCCATCTGAATGCTAGTTTTTCAAAGGTGCTGGTGGGAAGAGCAGGCTAATACTTCCTGGGAACCTGGTGTCTCGAATGCATTTTAAAACTGCCAAGCTTTGGAAGAAGTTCCAGCCTAGCTCATGGCACTCCTTTCTGTGGATGGGGATTTCACCATTTTTGTGGGTCTGTCTGGCCTGTCCGATGTGCAGCTGAGTCAGTGTGAAAGATCGTCCCTTGCTCTGGGCGAAATCAGCAGAGGAGCTTCCTTCCTTTGTGCTTCTCGGGCAGAGAAGTTGCCACTGTGTTTCTGGGGCGAAGAATCCAACCTTGTTTCTACATGTAACAAAGCCTGTTGAGATACTTCAGGCCAAATTCCTCACAAATCCATGGGTGACAAGCAGACATTACACCTAAAGCAAGCGTGATTTGATGCTTCATGCTTTAAAAAATATGCACGATTGTGTTAATTGTCCTGGTTATGTATTCTAGATCAGCCTCCAGCAATTGCTGTTGAGCTTCTGGATGAAGTTGGCATTTTATGCTTGAAACATTGCTCAGATTTGGAACATAATGGTGAAAATAGCCTAGAAACATTTTTAATCAACAGTTTAAAATCTCTGCATGGAGGAGCCCTCCGTGAGGAGCAGAAGGAGAGGATTTCTACTGTTGTGGCTGCTGTTTTTCTTCCTCATTCTGAGGGAAGAGGGTGCTGGGGGTGGGCAACAGCTTGGGAAGATTTAAGAGAATACAATGCAAAAAGAAAATGTCATTTATTTTGGCCCAATCAAAATGTCACTCTGACCAACTATGAATAATTTCTTGGCAGCTGTTCTGTGTGGAGGCCTGCAATTAATGCAATCTATGCAATTGTTTGTGTTAATCACTTCTGTAGTTATTCAGTTTAAAGCATTTTTGACGTTAATATCCCTGATATTTCAGTGCTGCATTTTACACTGTGCCCAACAAACACACCTCAGATGCGTTGTGGCGTAATACAGCTAAATAGGATGTATGATTTCTTCTAAATTTTTACTGGGATTTAGGCAGGGGTGAGCCTTTGTAAATAATAATTGTGATCATTCCATTTGTTCTAATTAAACAATGAGGCATACCAGGAGTAGGGTAATCACGAGATAATCATATCCCTGGTATAATTGCCATGTACAGGGCACATCGAAGTATTTCTAAGCCTCCAAGCGTGATTATCTTGTGATAACTGCACGCGGTAGGTTGCCCAATTTCCAGTATAAAATGAAATGATTATTTTTTTTAAATGAACGAGAAGGGGGCATAGCTGTCTTCCAGTGGTGGAGGGAACCAAGCAGAGCTCAGCAGAAGTTTGAGCCAAAGCAGGGGTGTGTGCATGATGTGAGAAACTTGTGCACCGGCTGAGCTCGCTGCAGCGCTGCCGCTCCTGCCCACTGGCCACCGTGGGGAGAGCTTGGACCTTTGTGGAGCATCCCAGCTGCAGCTTGCCGGGAACAGAAATGCCTGTGCAGTAAAGAGGGATGGACTTTGATCGCTGGTGTCTCAGAAATAACTTCCCTCTGTCCAGTCAGTACTTAAACAGTTAGACACACGCTTGTGTGTGTGCTGCCGGCTGCCTCCGTAGCACCGAGGGGGTGTGTGCAGGAGGAGGGGAGGAGAGAGCCTGTTCATTGCAATTTGTGAATGAGCCCGCCAATGGAAACACAGGAGCTGTTATTGCAGATGTGAGGAGTCGTTTGCCTTGCCCATATTCCTTCCCTGGGAATGCCCTGTGCTCCTGCTGGCAGTGAGAGACCTCTCTGGGGCACTTTTTGAACACCTTTCCCCTAATCTCATCAAGTCTGATTTTAGTTTTAAAAATAAAACAATGTCCCTCTCCCTTAGTAACTGTAAAGGTGAAAGAGAATAGTCAGTGCCTCCCTCTCTGTTGTTTTCCCAGGGTTTTAGTCTGGAAGGGAGCAGGGGGTGTGTGTGGGGACACCCACATGGGTGTTGTGTCAGCTGCTCATGTGACTAACGCTGCTGCTCTCCGTCCCTTCCCACCAGTGTAACAATGACTATGTGCCCGTGTGTGGCTCCAATGGTGACACCTACCAGAACGAGTGCTACTTGAAGCAGGCTGCCTGCAAGCAGCAGAGTGAAATCCTGCTGGTGTCCGAGGGATCGTGTGCCACTGGTACGTACAACTTGCTCCAGACTGCCTGCCAGCCCTGCCACGCCCCCCAGGAAAGTGGCCTGGGGGTGGCAAAAGCCATTTAAATTCTTGCTTTAAATTCATTATGGGTTTATTCTTTGCAGTTTGGGCCATGAGAAGTCACTGCCATCCTTCCCTTTTAAGTAACTTAGTGTAGGCTCCCAGTCCATGATCCACTGCACGTTTTCCCTATCCTGGAAGAGTTCAGCACAGCAGTAGATTTAGTTTTTAATATGTATCTTGTGCTCCTGATCATCCTGTGCCCTGCCTACACTTCTGAGCTGTTACGACAAGTGACTGGTAGCAGATTAAGCGAGCAGATGTCTGATAAATGGGCATCTGGATTACCCCAAACCTCTCCATAATCTGGAGAGAGAGAACTGGAGCATTATTGCCTGCAATCCAGTTTCTGAGGTTTTTCCTTATCCTTGTAGGGCCAGCTTCCCAGCTGGTATGATTCAACAGACCACTGGTTGTGATGAGTCCTGCCAATTTATACCAGCAGAAGATTTAGTCCAAAGCACACGTAATGAACAGGTCTGTGCCACAGGTGTTGTGTTCTGGACTTGTGGAAACTGACTGGCATGTGAGACAGCTTTGCTTAACTCTGAGCCTTGTGAGCTGTTTGTATCTCAGCTTTTATGAAACAGCTAGAAAGGTGAATGAGCAAAATCTGTCAGGAAAACTGAGTTGCTTATGTGCAGGAGTTCTTGATGTTTTTCTTTCGTGCTCGGTATCTGTTAGAGGTGGGCAGTGAAGTTAACTTGAAAAGAGCAGGAGTAAAGCCTTTGTTCTTGAGAGAGTTCTTTAAACTTAAAGCAGAATTTTTTCTTGGCTGAGGATGGAGGAGTCAATAAAAAGTACATTACACAAACTTTTTCAGTGCTGTAATTTCATGTTTTGTACACCTGAAAGAAAATAAACTCCTTTCCCTGGAAATGTTGTTCTTCTCTGAAGCTGTTACCTGACAATTTTCAAGAAGAAAAAAACATATGCTGCAATTTTTTTGTCCATAAATTGGTATTAAATGGAGCTCAGGCTGACAAAACCTACTGTGGTGTAGGATTTGTTCAACTTAGTAAATTCTCTCAGCACAGCAACTGGTCTTTTTTGGTTCAAACTTTTTGATTAAAGGGATAATTTTGATGCATTGCTACAACTTTCCTGAAACTTGCTTGCCTGCTGGCAATGACTGTGTTGGCAGCGTTCACTTTGAAACACATTGTGTATTTCAGAAAGAGAGAAGGAAAAAAAAATGTTTTCCTGAAGTCTTGATCAAGGTCTTTGGCCTCTTTTTCCCGAGGAGGAGTTTATTGGAGAAGGGAGCAGCCGTTTTCCCTATGGGGTGGGGCAGAGAGAGAGGGTGCTCAAGAACCCCCAGCAGAGACCTGGGCTTCTGGGAGAACTGGCAGTGAGCAGCGCCTCTGGCTGTGCCTGGCAGGGGTCTGGGCTCTGAAGGGTGGGGCAGGAGGAGGAACAGGAGGTCCTTTTCCTCCAGAGAGCCAGATAACACGTGGCTCGTTGTGGCAGGCAGGTGGTAGCCCCACGTTCATTTCTTCTTCGGCGCTGGGGAGGTCCGGCACGCTTGGAAAAGCAGCGCTTCCCAGAGCCATGAGGGCACTGTAGCACAGACACCTTTCCATCCTCTCTCCTCAGCAACTTGTTTGGGAGAGAGCATGAGGACAAAAGATGGGATCAGGAAAATTCAGGACATGGTCACTGGGAAAACACCTTTATTTCTGTTCCCTTTCCAGCCACCTTTCACATCTGTCCTTCTCAGCCTTGCTGGATAAATCTACCATTTGAAGCAATTCTTGCAACCAGTTATTTAGCCAAGATTTTCCTTTCCTTTCTTAGTTTTAAGCAATGATGTCATCTGCAAGTTCAGATCCACCAAACCTTGCTGTCAGTAAATGAGATCTAACAGTTCACAGGGTACTTTGATCCCAAAGCAGCCTTTCCAAACTCTTTCTATTAATCTTGATGCTGATAAATGCATAACTGTTCCACTAAGGGGGAGGATAGGATGGCAGCCTCCCTCCCTTCCCTGCAGAGGAAACTCTTCTTAGGCATTATTTTTGGTAACCCTACGTGTGTGCGTTTCCGTGCTTTGCCTCGCTTAGAAAGTTTCTTACTGAAGCCCTGGGCTTGGCAGTTTTGTGATGTTGCACTTTCTAAATTTGTGACTCTCATCATTCCAGCTAACAAAATGTCGAGCAGAAGGAAAATAAAGCACTCAGTTTTGAAACTCAGCAACAACCTTGAGAAAAATGGCATTTTAATAGTTTATCTGAAGACTTTGAATAATAGTAATTTAATGGTTTATTCCAGCTAGTTATAATTTGATGAGATGTCCTGTTTTCTAAAGATAATGATATGAATTTACAATTGGTGTGTCCTCAGACAAATAGGTTTTGAAGGTTCTCCTTGGTGAGGATTTACTAGTGACCAAGTGAAGTAACTTTGCACAACTGTTGGAAAAGAAGGTTTATCGGTCTGAGTACAACAAAACGAGGTAGAGGGTTCTCAGGACATTGCAGCATTCTGCGGCTTACTTTATTTTCATCTGATAGAAAGACTTTAAAGGAAAAAGAAATGGAGACACAAGAAAGATGGCTTGAGTGAATTACATTCAGATTAGATCTCTATAATTTACCCAGGGATGCCATCAAACGCGAGGTACGCTGTAGTACACTTCACTGAAGCCTTGCTTTGCATGCTCACAGGACATCCTGGAGCACATGAATATAAATTTCTTTCTGTTCTTTTCTCAGATGCCGGCTCAGGATCTGGGGACGGAGGTAAGAGCCCTCTTTTAATATCTCTGTGCTCGTGTGTACACACATTGTCTTCCACAATTTCAGATTGTAAGTGGATGAGCGTTGCAATTTAGCTGTTGCTCTACATATTGTCTTTTGTGCAGCTCTGTCTTTGAAAAAAGTGGTATTTTGCATTTCAGTCAAGCTGGAATCTAATCATGACATGCTGTTTTCTAGGGAAATTCAGAAAGCTGTGTTACTTCTAATAGGACTTGGAATTATTCATAGGTTGTGCTAGGAGCTCTATCTCCATCTACTGTTACAGTTGCACTCATTTGTTTTATGTTTAGGGTAATATTTCTTTTGTTTTTAAAACATGAGCCAAACCCTTGGCTCCTCCTCGCTGGAGGATTCAAGCCAAACATTTTGTGGTAGCAGAGAGCATTCTTTCAAAGATATGAAGAAATGTCACAGGGAAAGAACAATGTGTTTTTATAAGAACAGCAAAACAGAATGTGGAAATAGCCTGAGCCCTTTGTGGCATACGGGGGATACTGTAAAATGTAGGCAAACTAGAATTTAAGCTGGCATTTATTTTGGGGGTTTTTTTATTTCTTAGGTGCAGTCATCAATGGATTTGCTTTTCTGACAGCAATCCTTCTGGGAAGTATAAGTGTTGGGTCTGGGCAGTGCCCTGCCTCGGGGTGGGGATGTGTCTTTTGGGAGCTGCTGCATGGTGGGGCTGGTAGGTCAGGGGTCTCTGGGAGGGCCAGGGCTGGTCTGGGTGGCTGGGGAAGGTTGTCCTTGAGAGTGACCCTCATTTCTGCCCCACAGCTCCCTGAGTAAGCTCCAGGAGCCCCATGGCAGGGGAAGGGCAAGGCCAGGGCCAGCCTGGGAGGCTGCTGGGCACCTGAATCCCACCAGGAGCTGAGCCAGCTTTTAGCATGACACAGACAGCACGGCTGGGTCCTGACCCAGTTTTATGGCTGCTCCTGGATGGATTCAGGTTTTTCAAATACAGTCACGTTACTTGGCAAATGATCCCCTAGTCCTTGTTTAATTTTGGTAACCAGGATATCAGCGAGCACAACGTGTATGAAAAGAATTATTTTTACTATGAAGTGTTGAACAACACGAGCATGAGACACCTGCAAGGAGCCTGATTTTCTGATATTGGACTCAGGCTGTTTTCTGGAAGTCAGGACGCTTCAAGGTGCTTCAAATCTGGCTCCCCAAAAACTGCAAAATAAAATACTGCTAGTTTTTCCCAGCTATTCCTATTTTACTCTAATGTTCTTTTAGATTGTCTTTTTAAACCTTTACACCAGAAAAATACCTTAT
Source organism: Pomatostomus ruficeps (assembly GCA_013400735.1). Taxonomy (NCBI): domain Eukaryota; kingdom Metazoa; phylum Chordata; class Aves; order Passeriformes; family Timaliidae; genus Pomatostomus; species Pomatostomus ruficeps. Next base: position 459,901 of record VYZT01002716.1, read on the forward strand.
TCAGTGCTTACCAGAAATCTACAATTTGATTTATATATATGATAGGGTTTTCACACCTGTGGTCAATAAATTGGTTTTCAAATGAAGTTGTACAAAATTCATCATGCATGTACCAAGGAAGACAGATAAAGTTTTGAGTTTGTTTTGTAACTGAGGAGGTGGGAAAACAAACTTGGCCAGTTTCTGAAAGTAATTAATTCCATTCTCAGAAAGCATAGGAGTTTAAAAGCATGATTTCCAAACAGTTTCATTTTAGAAGCTAAGGTCGGCAGAAAATGAGCAGAGCAGGGCCTGGGACTGACTGTGCAGGTAGTAAGGAAGCAGATTTGTGAAGGAGGCAGAACCAAGTTGGTACATGTGTTTAAAGGTCTACAAAGCTGCCTTGTATTATTCAAGATTTAGTAGGCAGCTATGGCTGTTCTTGAAGTACAAAAGTGTATTTATGTGGCCTAAGAAGCTAAATCCAGACAAGTAAATATTGTCACTACATCACTCTTTACTAGACATGGTCTTGTTGTGAAAGCTATAATAAATTTTGGATGTCATCACAGTAAGTCTTGTAAAATCCACTCCAGCAGTCATGAGTGGGACATGCTCCTATGAGAAGCCCGAGGTCTTAGGCAATCTTGTGTGGTTTCTGATTTTTCCTGAATATTTTTTCTTTCTGATGCTTCTCCAGGTAGTCTCAGTTAACAGAGTAACCAGTGCAGCATCTTTTTTAGCAAAACTCCGGCCACAGGGACCCTCTCAGTCAGCCAGTTGTGAGATAAGGGAACTAAGTTTTCAACAGGCTTGTATCTCGTGGTATACATCTAGTGAGAAATTAACTCAAGTTGTGCTTTTCTGGTTCTTAGAACATGGCAGGTTTCCTGCTTTGGGGTGGTTTTCCCCACGACTGACACCAGTTCAGCTCCCAGTACTGCTGCTCCCAGAGTGGAGGTTGTCACATGAAACTGTGATTGCTGAAGGGCTCAGAAATAGCTGGCAAGGGGTTGGTGCAAGGGACAGGTGTAGATGAGCCCACCATGTGGCCATACAAGCCTCCTTTTCTCAGGAAACTGGTCAGAGCACGAACAAAACGGCCAGAGGCTGTCTTTTGCTGCCATGTTTTCCTTTAGTGTATTCTCATCTGGGTTTGCAGGGAAGTCTTCTCATTTTACTGTATAGGATTTGGGGTTTTTTGCTTTCCTGTCAGAGGTGCTGAGATCAGAGAGGTCCCAGCTTTAATGATCTCGAGGGCTTTCCAGAGGTGATTTAATCCTCCTTTATGCAGCAATAACATACAAAAGTCCCCTAATTTGTAAAGCGATGAGGGAATCTTAATCTCGTTTGATTACTGAGCCTTCAGCATACACTTTTGGGGATATCCAGTAGATGGGTAGGACAGTAGGTGTTCAAGTTTCTTACTGCAGAAGACATTTTTCCCTGTAAATGAAGATGAAAAATGCAGAATCAAGAGCCATTTCAGTGTTTTGATTGCAGAAGCTGGGAGTATGGTGTGGAATTATTTAAAAACCCACATCCCAGAAAGATACTAATCAGAAAGCCAGAAAGGATGAATGTGAAAGACTTTATACAGAGAGTAATTTAAAGAGATTCCATTCATTTTCATCTATGCCGTTCTCTAGACAACTGGGTTTTTTTAGAACCCAATGATTCATGTTTTGGTCTTGAGCAGCTTTATAATGAATTCTTGCTCGTTTCCTGGCTTCCTTCTAACAGCAACAAACTCAAGATGCAGTATTTCATTATAGCTCTTAATGGGCTAAGAACATCTCTCCTTGGTTTCATTTTCAGACAGAGCACTCCTTTTCCCTCCCTACCCTGTCTGCACTCTCAGCTCTGCTGATTGCCTTTCACTCACAGTCTGATGGGGGCCCTGGCGGTGACTGTCACACCGGGTGTTGCTGTGACCCCCGGAAGGGCAGTGCATGAGCACCCACCTTGAATTAGTTTCAGAGCCTCCCTCCATTTCTATTCAAGTCCTTCTGACTTCAGTGGGAATTCTGTGGGGCTCTGGGTCCACACATCTTATCCTAGCTTGATTTTTATGTTAATTCTTTATGATCTAGATTAAAGCAAAATTAGAAAAAATCCCAACCAAACAAGTGATAATTCATCAATATCATCATCACCACCACCATTTATTTTACAGTCTCATCTAGAGGTGCTAATTCTAAGATTAGGACTCCAGCATGGTACACCCTGACACTGTGAGGCACTTCTTCACAGTGAGGGAGAGGGAAAAAACCTGTGAAGCAGAGTCTGAATATCCAAGTTGGGCAAAGGCTGGAAGCTGCATCACACTTCAGTGTCTGAATTGGGAATAGCACATGCTGCTTCAGAGCCAAGCCAGTGCTAGGACTTTTGAACCCCAGTGTTTGTCAGCAAACCCATGTGACATCGAGAAAGAATCAGAGCTTATACTGCTCTTAAACTTATTCCTGATCTGTTATACAAGCCTGAAAACCAGCAACCTTACAAGCCATCTTCTTTCCCCCCTCGCCCGCCTCTCTTGCTTTGTGTGTATATTTTAAGGATGAGCACGGCTTGTTTGTTTGTTTGTTCATTCTTTCAATTTATCCCTCCAATCTTAGCCAGAAAAAAATGAAGTCCTGCAGCTCTTTGGAGGTGCCAACATGTAGATTTAATGATAGATTTGCTATTCTGGTCTGCCTTTCCTGTTGACTTAGAGATGTGTGAATAAACACATACATATTATAAATCTATATGGAGCAGCAGTCATCTTGAAACACTAACCCAGAGAAAATAGGGAGGAAAAAATTAACACTTTGAAGCCTATGTTATTTTTTTAAGGCAAACCATAATGCAGCATGTATATACTTTTTTTTTTCTTTAATCAACAGGTAAATGGCTACTTTGGCCCAACTGTATTTGCATTTGCCTCCATGGTGGTTTTGTGTCACTTACTTGAATTCAGCAGCTCTGCTGCTTTTCCAGTGATTTCCCCTTCTGCTTTATTACAGTCTTGATTGATGAGCAGGACTATGCAGAACACACTGAATATTGCTGTAAACACTGTCCTAGCAATCACACTTGAGCCAAAATACACCATCAAACCTGGAGTGTATATTGGTTTGAATGAAGCAATGTATAAAATGCAGTGCTGATAAACACACACAGACACACGTGTTCTCAGTATATGGGAGAATACTCTGTTCTAGTTTAACCTTGGAAACAAAAGGAGTTCATATTTTGAGCTACAGATTCTTTTCCTGGGTGTAATAGGCAATCCAAGCTTCTCTCATGTGAATTTAGAATATCTGCTGACCCCACATGCGATTGTCAGCTGCAATAAGGCAATAGGAAAGTTTCTTCTACCCTAATTTGATTGGGGAGATATAATTTAAAGCAGCATCAGAAGGTACAGAATCAACTATAAGCAATGTGCACTGACTGGGTAAATACCTCTGGAGGGAATGTTTAAACCTTAAATGATTGACCTGACTGTGGATGGTCAAATATGTCTCCTTTGTTAAACAGGTTTTTACCTTGTTAACCTCAGCATGGCACTGAGCCCAAACCAATAAGCTCTTTGAAAGGCCGGGTTTATTAGCTCAGGCTCTTCGCTGTCCTAACATGATTACATGACTTCCAGTTCAGGGCTGGCGCTCATCTGACCTATATAAGAGTTAGGTCAGGCAAAGGCAGTTCATGTTTCTCAGTGGCCTTTAAAAATTAGGAAAGGATGAAGTTCCCATATGTTTTTGTTGACTAGAAGAGAAGCACTTGGGCATTCACAAGTGCCAGGCTTCTAGACCCCTGCCAGGGGGACATTTTGTGCTGGGTAGGATGCATTAGCAATTTTGAAAAATCCTGGGAAGGTTTGGAGATGACAGGAATACCAGTTTTTTGATTCTTCCTAGGCTCTCATTTAAGTTGTGAGCTCATCGACCCTGCTAGGCTGAGATGTTTGAGCAAATCCCCACAGCTCCTCTGAGCTCGAAGCTCCCCAGGGTTACAGATAAAGTACCAGCCCTGAAAGATGCTGGGTTTGGGTTTAGTTGCCTGGATTTTGCCTGTGTTTTGCTTGCCGCTCCTGAAGCTAGAATGCAAACATCCAGTGAAAAGCGATGTGTTTCCTACCTGTGCTTGCTGTGTTATTGGTGGGCAGAAGTCCTTGCTGTGCTCCTGGTCCCATCCAGCAGGCACTGAGAAATGCCACAGGGAAGAGCTGACGGGCAGTGAATGATTTGTGGCCCATTTTCAGCCATTCATGCAAAACTGAAGAAAATGAATAGAAGTTGCCATGAAGATCCACAGGCTTCTGTAGGCGAGAAGCATGAATGACGTTCATTCATAGCCTCTTTCCTGCATTATGCAATCCTTTAGGTTTTTGGCACCCTGTGTAAGTAGTTCAGAGCTACACAGGGATTCTATGAATGGAAGGTGCTCACCTACATCAAAAAATACTGAGGATGCCCTGGTTTTGCTTTAGAAGTCAAAATTGCTTCTCTGCATAGAAACGGAGAAAAAAAAAATCCAAAATATGCTGCCTAATCATGTGCAATCTGTAAATCCACGAATAACTAAGTCATCAAATCATCAAACAAATCCTATGATATTCCCGCAAACAGATTAAAAAGGGAGTGCCCGATCACAAATAGTCATTTATTGGTCTATTATTGTACACACAGCAAGAGAGAGATGTAGTGGTCTAGATTTGTCTGCTACATCTCCGTAAACCTGGATTAATTTTCCTTGCGACAACTGTGGAGTCACTAGAGATTAGCCCTGATGACAGTGAGAGGCAAATCTAGCCCACTGGTTTGCTTTTTTATGCAGGGAGTTCTTTCATAGAGAAAAAAAAAAAAGGTTTTTCAGCTTTCAAATGGCTCTTCCATGCTTGCTACAAACACCTTACTTCATGGGGCAGGAGCATATGTTCAAGCACATGCTTCATTTCTATCACATGCTTAAATGCCATTGACTTTTAAATTTTTCTTCTGAATGTGGATGTCTTGCACAAGTGGGGTCTGAGGCAGCCTGGGAGTGACCAGAGCTACTTCAGATCCTCATGCATCTTGTCATTGTGTATTCTGTGGTTTAGTGATTGAAGAAGCTGATTCACCGTGTACTTGCTTTGAACTGGTTTTGGTGTGACATAGGATTTTGTTAGATGCTCTCATGAGATCTTAAAAAGAACAAATGGGATGAAAATCGACAAAAGGTTCCTGTATTCACTCTAACTCTTGCATTTCAGACCTCAGCTGCATCTGGCAAATTTAATATATTCTGCACTGGATGTTTAAATTCCCTTTTGTCTAAGAGGTTTTCTTTCCTGTCAGAGATTGGGAAATGAAACCAGAAATTTTGCCTGCTATTTTTGAAGTCAGTGGGAGCTTATCTTCAGGAAGGGCACAACTGATTCCTAGACACTTAGCAAGCTGGAGATTGCCACCTACTTTATGTAAATGAACACACAGGACAAGTTTAATGAGTGTGGTGCAAGCCCAGGAATCCAGAGCAATTCATAATCAAATCCAGACAAGTTAGAATTTTATGAGAGAGCGCTACCACTTCTTAAGATGTTGCCATGAGTCTTTTAGCCCAGTTTTTTTATAGCTTTATAGAAAATGCTTAGTTTCTAATTTAAAACAAACACATCGCTTGTGTTTGTTTTAAATCCTGTTGCTCAGGAGAATACTTGAACAGAAGCCTGAAGTGTTCAACAGTAGGGAGCTCCCTAAACTGGAGTTTGAAAATATCACAGCTTGGGGAAGAAGAGGTCAAAACCATTCCATGTTATTTCAGGTGAATTTTTTAATGCCTTGGACTTCTTGATCCCATTTGTTCTAGCTGCATGGGGGTTAGATAATGATAGTGCCTATTTAAGCCCATTAAAAAAGCAGATATTGAAGCACGGCTCTTTTTACCCCTGCAACCCCAAATATCTTGCAGGTATCAGTGTAAAGACAGCTAGTTGAGGAATATTAACATTGATTTTCCATAAACCTGAAAACATGGGAAAGTTGTAAAGGTATGAGAGAATGTAGGTGTGTAAGTATTAAAAAGGGTAAGGGGGGGAAAAATCAGATATTTATAGGCCTGCCAATCTGACATTGATTGAGGTAGAACAGGACATGTAGTCCCGGACCTGCTCAATAAAGAAATAAATGAGAATTAATGCTGAGCAATATGGGCTGATGTAATAGGTTCTGTCAACTAATTGAAATGTTGTTTATGAAGCTACAAGTTTGGTTGATACAGTGTACGTGGATGTCAGTGAAGCATTTGGCATGCTGCTACATGACACTATGATTAAGGAACAAGGATCGTGCAAAATTGACATGGTACGCAATTAGTGGAGTAAAAACTGCCTTTCAGGATGTAATTACAAGTGGATTTATCATTGTTAGATAGACAGCAAAGGGATCAGCATTATGCTCTTTATTTATTCGTTTGTTTTACCAGTGGCCTAGGAGGGCACATATTTTCCTCACCGATCATGTTCTCAAAAGTTCTGTCTGGGGACCTAAGAAATGCGCGGTTCACTGCTGCCACCCGCTCTGATTTACTTGGTACTCTGGTGCAAGAGCAGAGTGGCTAAACATAAAGCCACAAGCACAGAGCAAAGACAAGAAAGCAGAGGAGTGAGTGGGGAAACACCGCTGGGAACAGTGATGCTCCAAAGAAAGCTGAGTTTGGGGAGTGAGTGGGGTTGTGCGAGTGCTCTGCAAGCACAGCACGGCCAAGGACCATGGGCATGTTTACAAATCAGCCTCTTGAGCAGGAGTAAGGATGTCAGGTTACCTCCACCTTTTCCAAAGGAGCTGAGTGCACCTCCCAAGGCCCTGAGGAGCAGGGAGCAGGCTGTGTGCAGCCAAGGGCGGTGCTGCCCAGCAAACCCTGCCCCAAAAGCTTTGATGCCTTAGGCTTTGTCAGGGGAAAGGAAAGGGCTGCTTAGGTCACTGTCAGTCAGCACCAGTGTGGGGAGCACAAACGAGCAGTAGGGCTCTTTATGCTGACAGACAAAGGTCTAATGAGATGCTGGGCTGGCAATTAAAGCTAGACAAACTCTGAGTGAAGTTTACATGTGTGTTTGTAAATGAAGGCAGTAGCACAATGAAGCAAGTGATTAAAAGTTATGTACGATTCCGCAGAGCTTGAGGTTTTGACCCTTGGCTGTCTGGATTGCTCTGCTCAAATGAGGATGAATTTCAAAGTCCAGGGCCTCTGTCACATGGAAAATCACAACAGATGCTCAGCAGACCCTTAGTTCTAGGTACCATAAATTAGTTTACACATGAAATAGGCAGAGTTTAGTCTATTTTGTTCAGCAAGATTGCTGTGCCAAGCAGTCCAGAAAGAGATGGATTATGTGGATATGTTTGTTCATTTCAGAATCCACACAAGTGTGTTTCTCTCTGCCCTCTCCCATCTCACTGTGTACATTTACATCTGCAGGTAGTGGAAGCAATGTGGGCTTTGGTAGCAAGTGGGAAACTTCGTGCAAAATGCTCTGCTAATTGCTCTGTATTAAAAAATAGGCCACACTACACTGCATTTCATCCTAAGACTTCTCTGTGTTGCCAGGCACTGGATAACTTCAGTGGCTCCTGATTGCATCTGAATCATGACAGACCTCTTTGGGTTTCTCTGTCCTGCACTGCTTCCCTGATTCCCAATGTATTGACTGGTCTGCTCCAGCTGGTGCTTGGAGGGAGTCCTGAAGGGAAGGAGGATCACGAGATGTCTCTGGAGGATCTTTTCCTTCTCATTTCTCCAGGGGAGGATCACACTCAAAGAGCTCTGAAGTTCCAACCAGTATTGTTCATGATTAAATATAATTTGATTTTTATCTTTTACTACAGAGAGCCTCCCTGTGTTTGATGTGGTGTGTGTGTTTGTGAGGTGAGAGAGAAGGTGCTGGAGCAGGCTGGAATTGCTTTGGGTCATACACATTTGATTCACTAGACCACTAGATTCAGACAGAGAGGCATCTTCATATTTGTTATAATAGGGCCTTGATAAATAAATAACTTATTCTTTTGTACAGTGCCTGAAATTTTCATCAAAAGAGGAGGAAGCCTCTTACATGAATCACAAGGCCAGTGCAGGACAGGTCTGTGCTGTAATTCATTTAGACAAATGTTGAAGTGAATTGATGGACTCAGGTTTGTTTAGATTAGTGGTCTTTTGAAAAATGACTTGTCCCGTGTGTACAATTTTTCAATCTGTTTACATCTAATTAGCTGTTCAGATTGGCTAAAATTAAGCAGTGTCACTTGTAATGCATTCCAAGGTGAGGATATGATAAAATAGGCTCTTTTATAATCTCTTCAGCAAGTGGCTCGGAGCACTGGCGTAGTGTGAACTGAGGGCGTGTGGAAGATCAGTCTGTAAGGTGGAAGCAAATATAATCAAGCTGCAATCTCACAAATGGAGTGAATTGTCTGTAGCGCCTCTCTGGTACTGATTCAGAGAAGGAGCAAGTTTTTGCATGATCCTCCCCCAGGACTGCTTTTTGGCAGATGTGCCTGGCTGTCCGGGGCGTGGTGTTGGGGCGGCTGCCCTTGTACACTGACATCTTTACCTGTTCCACTATTGATTCCTGCATGCACGTATTCCTCCCTGGAGACAAGTCATTTGAACAGCTTGGAATCTAAAAACTGATTGCTGCAATGTCAGGTTTCTAATTCTGCAGCTCAGCTGACAGCTCTGGAAAGTCCCTATCAAAGGCAGAAAATACAGCATTCTTCAGCAGACTTTGTTCTGCCAGCATAAGGCCCCAGTTCTATTTTACTGCTCCAAAGCCTACAGGCTTTCACATGTTTCTGACCAAAAATTCCGCTATTAATATGGAAGCTTCTTGGCAATTAAGCTGTGCTTATTGCTGCATCAATGCTTTTAGCCCGTGACCAGCAAGCAGCACCCTCTGCATGGCAGCAGCAATCCACTTCTCATGCTTACTCGCGGAGACACATCTAAGGAGGTTTTGGCACCGGTTTTCTCAAATATTTTTGAAAGTTTTTGTTAGTCTTTTCTTTCTTCCTTGGCTCTCTGAAAGCTTTTGCTAGGGATGTGCAGAGCAATCCCCTGTCCTTGTATAGCAATCCCTGAGAAAGAGAGCCTCCAGCATCCTGTGGCATGGCACAGCGCTGCTGTCCCCTCTCAGCTGGACACTCAGCCCCATAGTGCAGGACATCATGGGGTATGGACAAGCCCCTGCCCTCTTTGTGCGAGGAGTGTCCTGGTGTCCTGTCTCTCTTCCCAGGATCTGATGTGCCAGGATCCATGGTGATGATGCACCTGTGAATCCGTGCTGGAAGTGAAAGCTCAGCAAAATGGCTCAGAAGTTCAGGGGAGGGTCCTGCAGTTCCCTCAGGTGGCACAGAAGCAGCAGCAGCAGCAGGGGGCCTTTAAAAGCTGGCAGCAGGAGTGCCCAGTGAAGCCTTTGCAGGCAGCACTGGAGAGGCTCAGCAGATGACCTGGTGACAGCATAGCTCTTGGATCACATGGCCTGGCTGAGCTGTCCTTGTGCAGGAATCTACCTGGACAACAGCAAGGAAAAGTTGGCACCTGTGCAGGCACCTTTGGCATCACAAGCCCCTCCTGACCCAGCTCCCTTGGATACTGCCCAGAGCTGCTTTCAGATCCCTCACATTTCCCAAAAGGAGAGGGGAGCTGAGGGCACTCAGCAAGTTACATGGTCAAACCAGGAGATCTCAGGGATCGGGCCCATGCCAAGCCTGGCTCCATCCTTGTTGTTGGAGTTCTTTCTGGTTTCCTCCTGGCGTTTTTCTCCTCCTGCCCTCATGGTGGTGACTGTCCCCTTGCTGTGGTGTTGTCTGGGCCAGGCCAGCTTCCCTTGTCAGCAGGGGAAGGTTACATCTTTGCTGTGGAATCCTGGAAAGATGTGCTTGATCAAATCTGAGGCCCTCAATCTCAACGCTTCATCAGTCTCCTAAAGGTAAGGGTGACAAATGACTAAGCAGTGTCTATAGGCAGCAGCAATAATTTGGGGAGTTTTGTTGAAAAGAGAGCATTTTACACAGAGAGAAACTCTTTTAAACCAGTAGAGTAAATCTATATCTGAACCCATTAGTGTTACCTATGGGCTCAGGATACAATGGTGCAGCACGCACTAGCGCCCTGCTATAAGGAACTGTTTTCTGGATGTCCTTAGCTGCATAACAGCTGCTTTTAGTCTGAAATTTTCTTTCTGTTGTCAGGAGAATTTCACTTTTTATTTGAAAACAGTACCGTGAGCCACTTTTGAATTGACAATAATATGTATGAAGTGAAAAGTTTTGGGTTTAAGGCATTAATTCTTACTGGAAAAGAGCAGTTTTAACAGGCATGAGCTGGTACTGGGCAGTCTTCCACAGGATTTTCTCTTTTCTTTGTGCCTATCCATCTACCCTCTGAGGTTTAGGTACCTCCTTTCCATCTCAACTCCTGTGCTACAACATTTGTTGGTTAAAAGAGAACCTCTTGATTTCCACAGGCAGTTATGTTAAGGTAAACCTGTTTCACAGAGATCAGCTACACTGAGAATAATCCGTGAGTTGATACCGTCTCCAGCCAGTGCTAGGGTGGACAAACAAGTACCCTTGATTTGGAAGTAATGCTGAGAAAATCTGTCAGTGATTTGTGTATTGGAAGGCACATCTGAAGGAACTTTTGAGAGCATTACAGTTATCTGCAAACAATTATAAATGCAGAAGACAAGAAGGTTTAAATTTGATAAACAAATGGGAAGAAACCTCTACACATAGTATCCTGGGAATTCACTGGGCTACTGCACCGTATTTTCCTGTCTTCATTTTTAGGTTTTCCTGCTAGATTGCTTTTCAACTTCATAGGAAGGAGAGATTTTGCCTTGTCTTAACTAGGGAATTAAACAGCTGCTAGGGGCAGCAAAAATGGTGGCACAAGCAATCAATCTTTCATCGTATTATACAAGATGTATCTTCTTTCGTGCAGAGATTACTAGTGCAATCTGTATAATTAGGAATATGCATCCCCATTTGTTTCAGACAATTTGTGGTGGCTAGGCATATAATCTGCATTTTCCCCCTTCCCATAAAATGCTGTGCCTTCAGGATCAGGACCATCTCCGTCATCTCTGCTTTTTCTGTGTTTAATGGCATTGTAGAACTAACTGATGAAATGTTATTAATTTGGAGGGATGTAGAAGGAGCATAAGATCCCCAGCAGATTCTGATCTGACTGCAGTGAACTGCATGGGGAGCTGTCAGACTGCACAAGTTGCTAAGGTTGGGTTAAATTAGTGCCCAATTACTTGTACAGTGGTAGTAGGTGCTAGCGTGTATGATGCAAGTGTCATTGCATAAATCCCTGCAAATTCCAGTCTCAAATTAATGGCATGGAGAATTCATTTAGTCATGTCACTTGTCATATGGCAGTGGGGCAGGCAGTGAAATTCTTTTAGGTTTCTAGGACTTAGTATAACTTTTAGTGTTATTCATAAGGGGTTAGACTGGTTCAGCTTGGTGTCTCAGCTGAGCTTAAAAGCAGTTCTAACAACCCCCATCTTCATGACCTGCTATGAGGGGGAAGAATGGTGGTGAAGGGGCCATCACCTTGTGGAGACAACAGTAAGCACACTCTCATGGTCATGTTTGTACATAAAGAGGAGAGGGAGGGGACACTGCGGAGTGCCCTGGCCTGGTGGTGACCCTTTGAGACACATGCTGAATACATCCAAGAGGTGGTGAGGGAACACAGTGAAGCACAGAAGAAATAACCAGTGGTGAGGAAGGCAAAGCTCTTCTGTTATCTCATCCTCCATGCTGTGGTTGCACTGTTATTGTCTGGAAAGATTGAGTGCCAGAGGGTTTCATAACAGACAGTAATCCTGCAGGTTGTGTTGCAGAACTTCTCGTTCTTTAAGGCAGGCGGTCACACAAGGGCTGCTGGAACGTGGCTCTGGGCAACAGCAGCCAGTTATGCCATAAACACTATCGGGACAAATGTCACGTTCACCAGAGGCAGCCCCAGATGATTTATCTAAACCTTACTCTGCTGCTGGCCAGATTAACTTTTGGTATATTTTACATTACACTGTCACTAAACAAATACTTTTGGAATAATAATCCTCTCCTAGCCTGAGTTTCCTCAAAGTGCTCAACAAAGACCTCCTTCTGTTTGGAGGAAGGGCAAAAGGTGTGCTTTTCTAGAGCTCCTGTTGTAACCACCAACCCACTGTGTAGTTTACAGGCATTGTAGGGGATTAGCTTAAGAGTACTCCAGAGGTGCTCTTCACTTGTCATCCTGCAGCTGACAATGTCAACCGAGGGAGAAGAATGTAGGTAAGAAATGCAAATAAGCCAAAGAGAGTGAGAATGTTGCTTTTTCCTTTGGCTTGTCTTTCAAAAACAGAAGGTATAATTTCTGATCCTTTAAACCTACCCATGAAGAAAAGCATGTCAGGGCATGCTCCAAAACACTTCCTTACTAGTGCCTTCTGTGTAGAAACCATTCTGACTATGAAAAGCTGTGCCTCTGCTTTTACACTCAGAATTGTAATTTTATAAAAAAAAGTCAAGCTTTTAAGCCAACCACGGTATCCTTGTGAGAAAAAGAAGAGAAAGGTCAGTGAAGCCTGTCCTTGATGAGAAGCAATCCCAACTGACATTCAGGAAACTGGAGTGGTAAACTGAGCCATGCTTATGTGGGGCGAGCATGATCAAGCTTTTCACTCACTTCAGCTGCTGCTGGACAATCATTTTCAACTAGATCTAGTCTTCTGCTAGATTTAATTGAGAAGCTGGTTTTGCTAATGAATTTGTAGGAGTTTACTGGCCCTGGAAGTTTTTGCTGTAATGCACTCAGTATATTATATTAAAAATGTATATCACAACTGAAGCAGTTCTGTAAAACAAGCTTTAATGCAGCATCTGCTTATTTGTGCCTTGGGGATGTGAGACAACAGCAAACTGCTTACTGCTTGAGAAATCAGCACACCACCACAGGCGTTGCTCTGGTGTTAGAAGTCAGGGCAGTGCCTTAATCTGGATGCAGATCAAATTGCTGTGTTGATAATTAGAAGACAATAAGCTTGCATGAAATTGAACCAAGATGTATTGAAATCAGGTGGTAATTTTCCTTAATGCTGACTGGAAGTAAGCCATGTCAGAAGGTAACCAGAATGCATTATTGTTTGCCATTATAAAAAGGTCCATTTAAATAGCTCTCTCTCACCGAGGGCTATTTAACCTTTTGTAGGTATGAGCATTACAAGGGAGCTTAATGCATATTTGGTGTGCATTATTCTGCATAAATGCATGCCCACAATTTTTATGTTTCTATGTGCATATTCATCATGAATCAGACTAGGGTCAATGTATTTCCAAATCATGTCACTGGAGATAGCCAGGAGCAGCTGTTTCCAAAGAAGGTGAAAGAAGCTTCATCCTTGAGCTACCCTAGTGGGAAATGGCTCGCTGAAAACCACCAACAAATGCTTGGCTTGTGCAACAAGATGGGAGTGTAAATGTGAACATGAATGGTCTCATATAAAAATGTGTTTGTGTGTGAGAACCAGCTGTGAATAAACCTAAATGCTGGGGTCTGACGATAAGATAATGAGCTCAGTGGTGATCCCTTTGCTGAAATGAAACCGATTTCACTGGATGTTCTGTTTTCCTTGGATTCTGAAAGCTGAACACAAGACCCTTCAGGACATTGAGGACCTTTCCCTGTGCTGGCCCTTATCTTGTTTGCCTCTGTCTGCTCCTCTCAGTTTCAACTCCTTTGTAAAAGAGTGGTGTTGTTTTAGGGGAGCGCTGCTACTCTTGAGAACATTTCCTTTCCCAGCATTTTAGCTTGTCCATTTCCTCCCTGTGCCTTTTGTACCCTGCTTTCTGTACTAATAGGACATTTCTAGTTACATCTTTATTGAGTACTGCTACTAATTGTTAGGTGATTGACTGTGGTGCATTCCCACAGCCTGACATAACTGGCTGCAGTTTGTTGTGTTTTTTCATAGCACTTCTTTCAAAACAGATGAGCTTGTGCTTATGTTGATCAGTAACTAAAAGGAAGATGCTAAGGCAGCATTTGAAAGCTCATAGATACAGTACGGCTGTGAGCTTTGGCTTGCTCTCATCAGCAGCCTTATGGTGGGTTTAATTTGGAAATCATTATTTGGACAAAACTGGGGCAGAGCTGCGTCTCAGCTGGTCCCGAATAACCTCGCAAACATCAGCCTCTCGGTGCCTGTGCAGCTCAGAGAGCAGATGCGCTGTTTATTTACAGACAGATGTAACTGGAAGCTCAGATCTACGCCTAATTTTGCTCTGCCACAGTGAACGGTTCTAAAACAACCGTGTGGGCACCTTGCCATCACTCGGGCAGCGGGACGGGAGACTCGTCCTGTGGAGCTTGGCCAAGGTAACGTCCAAGAAACTTCCCACTGACTCCTCTCCTGCTCTCAGCTCCAGAGCACCACTTCAGGTGGTGGTAGCAGTGCAGAGCAGAGTATTAAGATGAAGCGTTGTTTCTGTTAATTCAAGTATCAAAACCATCAGCAGGAGCCCCTGCTGAAACTGGGGGTGTTGCTGTGCCGTTCATTTTGGCAGATGGATAGGGAAGAGCTTTAATACCCTTTCTGCACTCCATGCCAGAGCAGGCTGGGTGCAGGCAAATAGAGATGACCAGTGACGTTGGCTGGAGATTTATAATTTCCAAGGCTGCAGCTGGAGGAGTGAATCTGGTGGTGGTGCAGCTCTGCCTGAAGCCTGATAGCTAAGTTGAACCATCCACCCAACCACGGCAGGGTGTAGGCATTTAATGCTTCCCCTAATCACGTAATAGTGCAGAAGGAAGTATAGGTGATCTGAAACTTTAGTTCGTGAAGTCTGATGCCTCAGAGAATGCCGTTGCTTCTGAATTGTCTGCCTCTCTTTATTCAAGCACTTAAGGATCATTCAGTCAAGTGCTTACAAAACAAATAAATTCCTGAAAATATGTTAAATGTTTTTCATGTATAATGTCTTGAAAAAAAGCTGATGTAACCTCAGCAGATACAATGGCTTGTGCCATTCCTCGAGTGGGTCAGGATTCAAAGGAGAGCTGAGTTTAGTGCCTTGTGCTTAAAGGCATTTAAATGGGTAATCCTTTTCTTGCTTTGTTCTTTTGGAAGCTCACTTTCTTTAAATCTGAAGGCATTTTTTGGCTATTCCTTAGACCAGAAGAGGGGAGAAAAGCTGTGTGAGTGTCAGTGTTGGCATATGCATCACATAATATATGGGCATATAATAAGGAAGACCGAGTTACTCATATTTTAAAAAAATCAAAATGATTGATTCATTTATTTTTAAAGCCATGGAAAGCAGAATTGTCCTTTTTTTCTTTCTCTTTTTTTAAAGGCCTGCAGCAGGCACAGACTATGGAAACCTGCATTATTAAAATTGACAATCACAATAATGCTCTGAAATCCACAGGAAGAGGCTCTGATGATTGAAAAGCCAAGGAAATAATCAGTAGTCAAGGGCAGACAGGGTTCCTAAAGGGATTCCAGCTTGTAGAGAAGAAATAATACACCAGGAAGTAACAAATGGAATTAATTGGTTCTTCAAGTAGAACAGTTACAGAAGGAAGGAGGATTATACATATGTATTATTATTTAAATAACGTGAATGAATAGAGGACTCCAGACCTGCGGGTAGCACACAAACACTAAGAGACCCAGGGCTGCTGAAATAAATCTGCATTACAGCTGGGCAAGGAAAGAGGATAATAAGGTGCAGCAGGTACACTTGAACTTATTTTGGCTGATGATGAATTCGTTAAAAGGTTAGACCTTCTGGTTTTAAAACCCCATTTTTGAACACTGAAAAGTTCTGTTTGCTTTTCATTTGTTTGTTTTTTCACGGGTCCTTGGCTGCTCTGAAATAAGCAGCTTCAGAGTTAGAATTCTGCAAGCCTGACATTTAAATGGCAGTTTCAGTTGTATGTAATTTTCTTTTTCAGTCCTTTTGGGAGTATTTTAGTGTCCTATTATGCAGTGACTGTACTACAAACTAAAGTTGTCCGTGTACAGTGGATTGCATGTCCTCTTCCATTTCATCTCTGGCTCTAGGTGGGAGTTCTGTGTGGGAAGCTTATAAGATTTGAGAGATGCTGTTGTTTGTAGTTTGCCTGTGTGCTCTCTAAGTATGAAGGTACTGGATAAACATAAAATACTGTTCTAATTGTGAAGTGGAAAATCTTCAGCAAGTCTAAAGAAACTGGTCATAGCAGCTATACTGTTTCCATTAGAGGAAATCCCTATAGCATCTTTCAAATAGACTTTGTATGTTTCTCCTAAAAGGCACAAACCAACTTTTTGCTTTTCCCAGCTCTTATAATTACAAGGGATAAAAATGTTTGGGATTTCAGCAAGCCTTTCTGCTTGAGTGCAGATGTGACTCTTGGTGACTCAACCGTTTCCCAGAACTTAAGTCACCCTCTGTGTAATTATTCCAAAGAATTATCCTTCCAAAATTAGAAGGAAAAAAACATATAATTACAACTGCAATATTAACATACTTAATGTCTGCCTAATGTCTGAGCATCAAGTCAGAGACCGTATTTTAAAGCAGTATATAAACTAAACAAAATGAACTGGGCCACGCAATGCCTTCAACAAAGATGCTAAATATATGAGCTCTGC
The DNA here is from genome assembly GCA_013400735.1 of Pomatostomus ruficeps. Classification (NCBI taxonomy): domain Eukaryota; kingdom Metazoa; phylum Chordata; class Aves; order Passeriformes; family Timaliidae; genus Pomatostomus; species Pomatostomus ruficeps. The sequence continues at coordinate 476,546 of VYZT01002716.1, forward strand.
CTCATTTATGCCATGATTGGCCATGGAACTTGAGAAACGGAGGAAAGTTACATTTCATTCTAATTGCTCTTTCTCTACCCTCTTTCTCCTTTACATATCGATCCGGCTGTTCTGTCAAGCGCAGCAATCTCAGCTCAGCTCGCCATGGGCTGCCGAGGTCCTGCCCTGCCTTTTGCTGGCCTGGCGGTTTTCCCGGCCCCTTTCAGGACAACACCCAGCAGGAAACAGCTCCTGTGTCCGGAGCTTCATCCTCTGCCGACTGTTGCAGTGCAGGGGCTCAGTGGAGGGTCGGGCACAGGCCAGAAGTGCCTCAGAGAAGGGACAGCAGAGGAGCTGGGGAGGTCAAACCTGTGTGAGATGCTGCGTGGTTGGAGTGGTTTGCAAGGATCCTGGGATTCTCTCTTTGTTAGGGAAGAATTCACTTTTTAAAAGGAGCGAGCACCCATTGTGGAAAATGGGGAGCAGGGACGGGTCAGGCCAGAGGTGTGTGTGTTAGCAATAGCAGTGGAAGAAGAGATGCTGTTGAAAGCCCTAGAGTTGCATTTTGTTTAAGAGGTTAGTCAAATAGAAACAGTAGAACCTTAAGTAAAGTCAGGTTGTACGAAATGAACATCATTTATGAGTTTTGGTGTTTGTTTTTTTAAATATAACATCTGGTTGAACTCCATCTTTTTGTTCCAGAGGACTTTGTTTCGTGCTTTAGCAGCTGGTTTGACTCCACCTATTTAAAAAAGGAGTTTTGAGATTGCTCAGCCTGATTAAATCTTGCTGGACTTCTGTTCACAAGGAGCTGAGAGCTGGAGTGTGGGAAAGGAAGGCAGCACTCTCATAGAGTGGTAGAAAATGTAACTTGCAGCACGGTGCTACATTTATGTGACGTGACATGCTCATGTGAATCGAATGTGCTATTTTTACGGCATGTATTAAATGTAAAAATGTGACTGGTGTTAGAGCAGTGCCAGAACTCCTGCCAATGTGCCATGTAATTTTATTTTAAGAATGAAAGGTCTTGAATGAGAACCCTGTATTTCCAGCAAATTTATTCCATTTGTCTAGGGTCAGCTATGCCCATAGGTTGTTGTCCCCTTTATGTCTGATTTCTTCTTTACACGACATTTGATTTTATCTCAGAATATGAGCAGAGAAAGTCTAGGTGGCTTCTGCAGCTGTAAAATTGTGTACAGTGCTTGAGAACGTCCCTTTTGTGTGAGGTGTGCTCCACATCTTCAGCCAATGTTGATGGAAATTGCTGGAGCTGTGCTAGCATGGGTCAGCAGAGGAGGAGCATAACCCAGGAGGTGAAGAGTTGAAGCACCCTCGTCAGGGAAATAACCCCTGCCAAAAGTGGGGTGGAACACCAAAACCCTGGTACTGTGTAGAGCACAGGCATGCCAGGGGTCTGTTATTAGTACAGAGATTATCCCAGAACATGGTAAGCAGTTCATGGATCTCTGGCTTGAGACATTTTGTTTTGCCATAAAAATGTGAGGTTTCAGAGCAATTGGCTCCTTAAAGTCATGTCCCACAGTGCCAAGGAAAATGCCTGTCTGCTTTTAAAGCATTGGCATGGCATTAATCCCTCTGCGTCAGGAGGTGATTAATGCCAGGGACAGACTGGCACTGGGGGAAAGGAGAGTCCTGGTGGGCACCAGGCTCTTGAGGATCCCCCCAGCTGCAGCAGGGGTCAGTGAGACAGTGGAGGAGCAGCAATGAGTCACTGTTTTGGCTAATTGGGTTCTGTCAAGGTCAAGTACAAAACCGGATCACTGGGGACAGAAGGAGGCAATACACAGATGAGCTTAGCAAAACTAAGAGTAGAGGGGGTTCTGGTATTTACCTCTGAAGTGTTTCTCATCTCTCATTATGTTCACCTAAGTTCATATCTCTAAAAATAAAATTAAAAAAAAAATCCCACAAATATAACATGATTTCAGGAAATTATTTTATAGTAATTATAGCTAATCCAATTAAAGGTGATTTGAAATGACTGCAGATTAATTTCAGAAATACTGCATTTAATGAGTGGATTACTATTTGTTTTGATAAAGGGGAAAATGCAAATATCAAGCTAGACTATTTAGTTCACTTAGATCATGCTGAGCTCAATACTGCTAGATTTACAGCACCATTTGTTTTCACAACGAGGGAGAGTATAGTCCCAGCTGAACACATGGAGACAGATATCAAGCCCTTTTCCTTTCATGGAGTGCATCTGTATGACACGGTCAGACTTTCATGATTTTCCTGTAATGGAAATCAGATGTGATGTCTGAGGTCGGAACTTGGTGTGATTGTTAAGTACAGAAGTATCTCTTTTATTAGTCAGTTTTTATCCAATTTTCAGTATGAGCTTGCTGGCTTGTATGAGGTTTGCCGCTTGACAAGATGCTTCCACGTACACACAAGGTACACACCACATACCTGTTCTCCCATACAGCAGAAAGCTGGATCAGTGCTGGCGTGGCTGACCCTGTTGTGGCCTGACCCTGCAGCTGAGAGGATGCGTGGATAAATAAAGAAGTGTGTGTTTGTAGTCAGGCCAGGCAGCTGGCAGCCTGGCAAAGCCAAGGTGCGCTCAGGAGAACAGGCCTTGGTGGTACAATAAACCCGTGGGTGTGGGAAGAGACGTGGGATTATTGCATCCTGCAGCTCTGGGGTGAGGCAGGGGCACGTGCAGGGTTCAGATGTCCAGGGCTTTGATGGGTGGTGCTTTGTGTAGAGGTGCTGGCTGGGGGACACGAAGCAGATACCACAGCTCTGCTGCTGCTCCTTCCTGGTCACAAGGTGTGTGATGCTGTCCTGCCTCCCAGGGGCCTGAAACACGGCGGAATTTCAAAGCCAGCACCGAGGGCTGCCTGTGTGTGCTGAGGGGGGAAGAAACACGTGTTGATAAGGCTCGAGTCTTGGGAAGTCAGCAGGTTCATAAAGCCAAGAGGAGCTCCCATATCAGATAACACAAGAGTCTTGAGGCTCTGATGGGGGCTTTTCCAAGCGACCGAGCATTGCACAAGCAGAAATGCAAAGGCTTGTTCCAGAGAGGCACACAGACCTCAGCCAGGTGGTTCCTTAGTGGGCTTGCCACTTTCATCACTTTATAGAACTCTTCCCCTGCCTTTGTCTCATCTCCTCAAACCTGTCACTTCATTTTAACTGTCCATCAGCTTCTAATCTAAGTGCCACCACCACACCATCCACTTGCTGCCCTGGACTCGCTTCATTATCAAAGCCTTTGCAGCTCTAAGTCACTCTTTAGGCCTTGATCATGCAGTTGTATTAGCAGTTTTTCTAAGAATCTAACTCTGGTTTTGTTATTGAAGGTGATTGACTAAGTAAATGGAAATGAGCTTCCTTCCCAGCAGCTCTTGCAGCAAATTAGCAATGGAACAAACTCTGGTTCCTAAGGAAGTCAGAAACTACTGAGCAACCTGTAATCAAGGTTCTCCTAATGTTGTGTTTTAAGTAGACCTATTATCATACCAATGTCTTCCTGAAAGCATTTAGACTTCATTACCCTATTAGAGAAATTAACATATTTTAGCTGATAAGCTTCTGGCGCATTCAAAAACTTGCAATAATGCTGGGTGTTGAAGCTACTCTAAAACATGCTTTCATTACAGGGGGCTTGTGCCACATAGGAAATGTATAAATAGAAAAACCATAATTAAAATGCTGCATTATCTTGTTCTAAACGTAGTGTGTCTTGAAATTTAAATGTACAACGCTATCTTTAGAATTTTCCAGCAGAATTTTTCAATTTTATTAGTATAGAGGGAAAGAAACTGGATGCGGCTGGGGTTTTGTTGGTTGGTTGTTTTGTTGTGTTGTTTTGGTTTTTTTAAAAGAACTTAATTTCAAATATGACTGTAATAACTGTCTTTTTAATTAAAGTTGGAATAAATCTTTTTAGACCAGTCACTGATTCTAAGAGGTAGCTGATCATTGCTGTGGTATTCAGAGGAGAGATCGCACAGGAGCCCATCAGGAAGAAATGACAAGGAGGATCAGCAGGGTCAATGCAGAGCCAGTGCAAGCATTTTGTGTAATTGCAAAGTCAACAGAGAAGAGCCAGTTTATGCCAGAATTTGATCTTGAACAAAAATGAAAAATAACAGAGTCCATAAATATGGATGTAAGGAGGCCTTCCTTTTTTTTTATTTTTTGCAAAAATAGCCAAAATTCAGATTTCTGAATACTTTCATGGTCAGAAGAATGTATAAAGCCAGTTCCTGTGGCTTGGGTTCACAGCAGCTCTCTCCTCCAAAGGTCCTTAATCCAGCAGGATTTCTAGCACAGCCTTTCCATCAGTGGGAGCTCCGGCTGGGATATCTCGTCTGAATGAAGCCACTTATTCTCACATGAGGCTTGTAGGGAATTAGTATTCTTTTAAAACATGATCCAGAAGTTGTGGGAGTCATGCAGAGACTGATGGAAAGAGAAAATCAAAAAGTTATTGTGCTTCTCTAGCAGTAATAGAAGTGGCATGTGATCTCTGGAGGGCAGATTTAACTACAGGAGAGCTAAAACATTTTTGTATTTGTGGTGCAGGGCTGCCCCGCTCTGTTCCAAATCAGATTCAGTGCCTGGCTGTAATGGAGTTGCGAAAGCTCAAGCTGCAGCCCGTATGTAGAGCACTGCACGGGCCCTGGGGTAACAGGGAAATCATCCAAGGAGAGAAGGGATCAATACAGGCACTTGATTAGCAAAAGGGTGATGCAAGAGCGTAGGGCTGGATCTCTGGACAACTTCTGATTGTAATTACTGGCACCTCTTCCAGGTCATTTCCTGGTGTTTCAGGTCAGGGAGAGATTTTACAAGTGTTTTTTGAAATAGTTTGCGTTTTAAATTAAAAATAAACAGACAATAAAAAGCCCACCCTCGTTCCTTCACAGAAATCATGGACCCATTATTCTTTGCACATTTCCATAAGTTAGATATTTTTCACCTTTTTAAGAGGGACTGCAAACACATCCAAATCAGGCACTGAGAAATCTCACATGAGCAGGTGAAAGTTTGAGTGCTTGTACTTCTTAATGGGCCGTGGATAATGGGCTGCCTTATTAGTCAATAAGTGACCTCCTGTATGCTTCTAGAAAATGATATGTTGATTGATTGTGGGCATGTTGCGTGTTTTTGTTTGTTTGTTTGTTTCTGTTGATGGGGAACACCCCAGAAGCGTGGTCAGAGGCAATCTAGGTGTCGTTCCCTGGGCACAGCTTTGTGATGGATTGGCCGAGCTCCACACAAAAGCAGCGAGTTCCCATTCATCAGACTGAGCTTCAAAAGCGTGGCAGGGAGAGAGGGTTGTCTCTGCACTAATGATCTAATACACACTGTTTGTATCAAAACTGTCATAGCAAGGACACTGGTGGGAGTAAGAATGCAGTCAACTCAAAGCTGTGCTTCTGGCATTATCTGGCACATTTGCAAAATACATCCTCAAAATGTAATTATGCAGAATTCACAGAGGTCTTGTGAAAAATGTGTCAAGTTGGATGTTTATTCCGATGGTAAACCAACTCTGACATTGCTCTCTGTGACGAAATGTGATCATGTGTGGGTGTGTAATGATGTGTATTCATACACACGTAGGTTTCTGCATATTATATGTAGACAGAACTTGTATGGCATCACCTGGGTGCATATTTCTTTATTTGCCCTCTAACACATGCAGCAAAGGGGTGATCAGATGCCAAGAATGGTATATTTTCACAATAACTTTGTAAGGCCAACATGTAATTTTCTGATGTGGTGTCTTACATAAAAGTTTCTGTGTGGTTTAGGCTTAAATCTGCCTTCCTCCTGTGCTCTAGAAGTAAGTTCTGTATTTCAAGTGGGGTTTTGAGGTCATGGGAGCCGCCTCACAAATGCATGGCCGCTGGGTTACCTGTGGTGGGCAGATCAGTGGGTGGCAGGGGTTCATCCCCTGCCCACGCTGGCAGCACTGCGCTGCGCAGGGAGCAGCCTGGGAACGTCCCAGATACAGCCAGGACACGGGCACAGGTAGTACAGGGACCAGGGAGTGCTTCCAAATGCTGCCTTTGGCCTCCCTCTGCCTGACTTTTAGCGCAGCATTTGACTTTCATGGCCTCTGCTAAATTTATAGAGGTGGTTATGCCAGGAAACTCTGCTCTGAAAATGCTTACGGGCTCCGCAGAGAAGACAAGCAAGCGGGCAAGGAAAAAGCAGTAGCTCTCCTTCCATTTTACTGCTAAAGAACTGAGATGCAAGAGATTAATGGATGTGCCCAAGGTCATATTGGAAATCTGCAGCAGAGCCAGGTGCTGAATCCAGATACTCTGCATCCTAGCTCAGTGCCGTAACCATATTTTTTTTCTGATAGTATTTAAAAGAAATACTGTTCCTGGAGAGTGGAACAAATCAGAAAAATAAGCTGGTGGTGTGCGAATGAGAAAAGGTCATTTGTCCTGTTTCATCACTTTGTTGTCCAAAGATCTAATTACTTCGGGAATTACCTCAATGGCTTTCAATCAGTGCCTGTCTGTCTTAGGTCATTCCACACACCTCACCTTGTCAGTTTAAGGTGCTTTGTAAAGATTTTTTTTCCCCCTCTTAATTAAAAAATAATGCTTCTGGCCAGCTCTTCTGCACATGTTTTTCAAACCTCTGCATGAGGCTGAATGCCAGTAGAACCATGCACTTGTACTCCTGACATCTGCTGATTGCCGCCTAAGAAGCGAAGCGCTTTTACCTGTAATATATCAGAGCTTTCCACAGATTGGAGATGACTTATAAATTACACTGTGGAACTTCTTCACCTGCAATTGAAAAGTAATCACCAGGGTGCTGGGAGGTATGGGCCATTCAAGAACACAGAATTTCTACTCTGTGCAGCCCCTCACAGCACATTTTAAAATCAGGAATGACTCTAAATCGGCTTGTTTTAAAATAATGTGTTTCAGTTCTGTTATTGCCTTTCTGTTTCAGGATCTTTAATAGTACACTTGTATTTTCAAGGGTTTTTTTCTTTCTCTGTAGTCATAGAGTTGGGCGAGACGTCTCCTCAAACCTTCCGCCACCCACTCCACGGAATCACTTCTGTGTTTTCTTGGTTCCAGCACCCAAGGCCTGAACAAACCCAGCAGGTATCATACAGATCACAGCAGAACCATGACAATAAGTGGTTCTCTGCAGATAGCAGGTTATGCCAGCACTGACCTGGAAGAAATAGAAAATCAAAAAGAATGTGCTCATTCTCGTGAACAGCACTTCCAGCCTGAAAGATACTTGGGATCAGTCCCCGAGAGGTCCTCTCCCACTCAACTTTGTAACTTGCCCAATTCTTTTTTACGCTGACCCAGATTTTGGATGACTGATTTTGGGGAGGATTGTAGGTACGTCCCTGAGTTTTCAGGAAAAGCTTTTCCTGGCCTGGCATCTGGCTCATGCTGATCTTTGCATGGAGAGGATGGTTTCCTATTCTAACGCCAGAGAAGCTGGCCTTTCCTAGGAAGACTTGAGTGTTAGATTGAGCAGCCTTTCTCTCTCCTTCCCACTCAAGCTCACAAATCTCAAACCACATTTTGCCAGCTGCTAATTTCAAGTGAGAGCTCCAGAGCTCCTTCAGCAGCAGCACAGCTCCTGGCACGTGTCCAGCCAAGGCTGCCTCACTTTCGTGGCATGGGGGATTAAAATACTAGGGCCCAGGAGCTCTGGTCAGGGACACAGTCTGCATTTTGCAAGACAGGCAAGTACTGAGAAGAACAAGTCTTTGCCCCTAGAAGTTTGCAATCTAAGTAGGCCAAATCTCAGTTAATGGCTCGAAAATAATTTTTACAAAGCTATAATTAGGTTAGATTGTACCTTACCCTCTTTTCTTTCCCCCTTCTATGAATGGAGTCAGTGACCTAAAAGCTTTGTGCCTGACTCCATCCCTTTGTTTCTATAATTAACACTGTTTACTTAGTATTTTCCTCACTGCTGAGAGGGACAAAAGCTCTTTTTGTTCCCCTTAGATGCAATTTGTATGATACTGTATTTATTTAGAATTAATGACAATAACCATGTCCATTCTGGGCCCTTATGCAATTAATCAATCTCCCTCAAATTCTACATGCATTAATGAGCTCACTTGGGTGGCAGAGAAAGCACAAGAGTGAAGTTGCCTCATTTCACAGCTTTCCCAAAAATGTACCCTCATTTTCTCTTCTCCTCTTCCTCTCTCTGCCGTCTCTTGCTCCTTGTCTGTGCAGTCTGCTGAACCTCATCACTGCAGTATAAGCTGATCTTCACCTGAGAGCACAGTTGCAAATTCAACCCAGGATAAGCTTAAAGTGGCTTCTGAAAGGAAAGTAGAGAACAAGACCCTTTTTCAGCTACACCTCACAGTATTTGTTCATCTGAGGACATAGAGGAATAAACTTTTCAATGGAAAAAGTCTGTTTTCTCGGACTTTCTGCTTATTCAGTGTTAGGACATTTGCTTTCATCAAAGATCTTGAAAGCAGTGAACAAGCCAGCTCAGTGGTGACTAAGCAGAAGAGCAGCAGGTGAAGTCCAGTGTTTTTGTAACAGCTTCTGTGGCTGTGAGAGGCCACAGATCTTTACTGCCCTTATTGTAGAGACAAGCACCATGGGCAGGGTTTTGCAAGACAGCACCCAGTTCACCTGAGCAAAAGGAATTGAAAAAAGGTCAGCCAGTGAAATGGAGCTCCACTCTTTGCAGAGCTCTGTGGAGTGCCAAGCACCAGTTATCACGCCAGTGGGAGTGACCGTGAAATGCTCACACTGTTGAGGGTGAAAGGTGTAAATCAGGGATTTTGGTAGTGCTCTACTGAGGTTCTCTTATTTGCTGGCAGTTGTGGATCAGATTTACATCCAGTCCTAAACTAGCAAGCCCCAAATTGAATAAAGCTGTGTTACTCTCAGATTCCTTTTTCATGTCAGCAGCTAATTCAAGTTACTGTTGACCAAAGGTCCTTTCACAGTCACCTGGCAACTTCTACTGAATCACATTAATCATCCTCATAAAGATGTGCAGAGGTGAAAGAGCTTTTACCAGTTTCAGACTGAAAGTGTCTTTTGAAAGAATAAATGGAATAATTTTGTGACATTTAAAATACCACTGTGCCACACTTCGGTCTGCACATCCTTGAGTGAGTTTAAATTGCCCTTACGTTAAGCACAGTGAAAGGGTCTCTCCAATGTGCCTGTACACTGCTGCAGTTCACACAAAGGATTGCTTTTCTTCCCCAGTGGGACAGGAGTAAAAATACCAGTTTTGAAACTTTTGGACTGATCCGTCAGCTTAGTCCTTTACTCAGCATGACCTTTATCATCCTGTATCTTATTAGAGCCAGAGATTAGTGATTTATCTTTTGAAAGATCAAACTCATCATTTCTAGATGCTGTTTCATATCTGTATATTTATATCATACTCTTCCTTGGCACTTCAGTACATGGTATGAAGCACTGGGTTTCAGCTCTAACAATTCTGAGACGGGAAGAACAAAACACTGGTGAAATGTCAGCATTATTATGGCTTAGGGAAGAATATTCCTGTGTTTGCAGTCAGTGTATGTCTTCCTATGATGAAGTTAAGTTCCTCTCTGAGAAGAGTACAGTTATTTTCATTTTACAAATAAGCAATTGAGATATAAATAAGCATAATAGTTTTACTGAGGTTGTAGAAGGAGCTTGGAGAGAGCCAGTTCCTCTCTCATAAATCTGATCAGATCAGCTTATGGAGGAAGATTCATGCAAGATCAGAGAAACCAGAAATCACTGGGTGTGTGTAAGTAAACCTCCATAACCACCCCAGATTGGTGCTTTCAGAAGTGTCATTCTTTGTACCTGGAATCTGGTTTCTAAGAATTTCCTGCAGTGAAGCAGAAAGCACTGGTATTTGTTAACACACTTCCTTGATCAAAACTGAATGCTCAGCACAGTAATTCTCATAGTATAGGGGGGTAATATTTCAGTCAGGTGATAAACCTAAAAACTATTTTTTTTCCTTTTTGAAATTATGCTTTTTTAGCAAGAACCAAACCTTGAAGTATTTGTTGAACAAAATGCATGTAAGTTTATTAAGCAAAATAAATAGAGGAAAATCAAAATATTTAATCATACAACTACAAAGGGAGGAATGAAACAGCTTGGCAAATTGCGTTTGCAGCACAGTAAAACATGCACTGTGTCTGCATAAGTAGTAAATCAGCATTTTTATAGCACTGCTATGTGAAGCCTCAAACTAGAGATATGTAAATATTACAAGGTACAGTTATGTTTGAATATAAGAATGTAAATACACCAAACCATAGACCAAAATTAGGCAATCACCTCTTAATAATTATTTGTAAACATCCTGTTAATCTTACAACTCTCTGTTTGATGTTTCAGTGCTCTGTTCAGGGATGATCCATTGCGTGTAAGGCCGCAGTCAAACAGTCATTAGTTTAGAAGTTTCCGTTGTTAGCAGGATACTGGGAAGATAAATGATGAATTGTGGTTTCCTGATTCCATCTTTTCTTTGCTCCCCATAGGCCTTGTGCTGTCTCCTCTTGATTTATGCCAGAATCAGAACTTGCTTTCAGTCTGACTGGTCTAGTCCGAGTACAGGCTCCCTTCTGGGGCTGCATCAGGGAAATCAACCCCGCTGGGAGCTGCCACGCGTCCTGTCCCTGGGGCCTGAGAAAACCTCCATCTCCACACTGCTGGTTTTCTCTTCCATGGCTCACAGGCTGCCTGTCTTTAGAGCCCGCTCCGGAAATCGTTAAAAGCATTGGGAATGCTGATATTGGCTTAATGGCTCCAGGTGTAGCTATGTATTGTCAAGAGAGCTGTAAATAAACGCTCGGGGAAGATGGCTCCTTTCCCAGCTGTGCATAGCAAGGGGTGGCACTTGCTGCCAAGTTTTGTGGTTTCATCATGGGCTCTGCGGTCTTTTGAATTTATACACAAGCTTAGGATCCTCTGCATGGGATTTATTGAAGATCTGAGATTTCTTTGATTGCTTTTAAGGAGTTTCTCTTGCCTCTCTGTGGTAGAAAGCAAGCTGGCAATGCAGTCTAGAAACCAAAGGGGGAAAAGGTGTGCTTCAGATTTATTACTTTTGATGAAAGGCATTTTTTAAGCTGGATTCACAGTTCCTGGGTGCTCTCTCATCAGTTTGAATGCTCATCCTTGTTTGCTGAACCCTTGCTCTGCAGCCACGCTGCTTTGCTTTCTCACTCCTCTTAACAGTGCTGGGTATTAAGGTGTTTTATCCTGTTCACCCAGTTTACAGCCATCCAGGGTAACTACAAAGAGTGAAAACACAAAAGGGGCCTAAAGAAAGCCTGTGATTAAAATGGAGGAGAGTATGGGAAGGCAGGTCCAGGATTCAGTCCAAATATCCAGCTCAACAGAAATCTTTTAATTGCAGACCAGACCCTGAACACAGATGTGCTGTTCCCGTTCTTTGAGTCTGAACTTTGATAAAGCACTTTGACATGAATGGATCTCTGGGAATGAACAGCAGGTTGCCAGTACAAGGCAGTTGTTCCAGCACTGCCCGAGCAGTGGATGAGCTGCTTATTGCTCAGGGCCTCTGCCAGCACTTTGACAGGAGAGTACAAGGGAGATGAAGGGCCAGAAGAGGGTGGAACCTGAAGAGGAACTTGCTCCAATTAGCGGAAGGCATCTCATCAGAGCGAGCTGGACACGGAGCACGCTTGGGGTTAGCTGTAGTCTCGCCTTTCCCCCTGAACTGTTACGTAAGCGTTTGGAAAAATAACTTGGCTTGGCACAACACAGTGTATGGAAAATGAACTTGTTTCTCACAATGATTTAGATGCCACAGAGATTACAAAGGCTCTTGTTTTAAAGGGTTGCAGGCTTTTAACAGAGATCACAAGGAACATCATGCTTTGGGATTTAACATTTATTCATTCAGTTCATCAAGTACTGATATGCACATAGTACTTTGTTGCAGGCATCACAGTGCTGATAGTAGCCTGAGGTTATGAACAAGGGATCTCTAGACAGTACAGAAAAGGTTGGCCTTGCGTAGTTCTAACCCAGTTGTCATATAATTTTTCCTTAGATCTGACTTGCACGTTTTGTACTTTGAACAAATACAAGCAGTGCTTTAGCTCACCTCCCCTGCTTTCTGTTGATAAAGGGCTTTAGCAATTGACTCTCGAAGGAGCAGTGAAATGGGTGATTTTTCTTTCCAGTGAGTTTCAGCCATACCGGGACTGTGATAAAATCACCGGAGCCTGTCTGCCCTGAACACCAAAGTAATCAAAATGAACATACTACTAGATTTTCTCAGAAGCCTTTGAGTTAAAATTATTAAACACTTTCCATTTCCTTTGAAAACATTAACACAGCCTGGATCTCATCTCACAGAGATCATACAGTAATCACAGCAGGGTTTCACTGAGTTCATGTCAGAATTTCACTGGCCCCATTCGGGAGGAGGGAGGGAGACATGATAAATACAGTGTAATGTTATCAAAAACAGTATCCATTGATTTCAGTAAGGAATGATATTTCCATGTGCATTCCCTTCTCTCTTGTGCTTTATTTTTCCCCCATTTTGAAAGATGTTATTGCAGGTTTTCAAACCTTACAAAAATGCTGTCATTTTTTCCAGAGAGGTGAAAAGTTTAATGTGTAAATTCAAACAGAATAGGTGGATCTCTCTGTAATTCCTGCATATGGGTCTTCCATCAGGAAAGGAGTTGTCCAAGTTCACAGTCCAGATCTCCTCCGATGAGAGGCAGCTGAGTAGCTTACATACCAAATGGCTCATTGATTCCAGTTCTTTCCACTTCCTGACTTGTGTCCTCTCTCACACACCAGCAGTGTCCTGTGACAGGCATTGCACTTCTCAGCCTCTGTCTTAGGTCAAACAGGCCACAGTCTTGTGTAACTTTTCTATTTCCCCTTACCCACAGAAATTAGGTTGAGAAATTAGAATTCCTTGAGCACAGCTACCTAGAGCTTAGCACAGCATTCCAGTAACAGGAATGGTACTTCCTTAGTGGTGAAAACATGTCACCTCAGAAATCCTAAGATTTTGTCACCTTTCTCACGGCATCAGATCTCATGGTTTGTCCATCACTGCCTCGTTGCCCCTGTGGTGTTGCTGTATCTGCAGTGTTTCTCAGGACTAAAGGAGTTCTGGTCTTGTGCTGCCACGTAAACTTGGCTCCAAAGTCTGGAGGCTCGGATATCACTGGAAGTTACTTGATGCTGGAAGTGACTTTCCTGTTGAGAGGTTTTTATGCTTAGATGGTGTGTAGGAAGTTTATTAGTGCCTATCTACCACTTCAGCTTGTGCAAGTTGTCCTTCTGCATCACTCCTCTCCAAGGATGCAAGGAATGCAGGTCAGGCCTAGGGTCACAAGTGGGGTGTTCTTAATTTTGTCACAGATCCTTCCTGATGAATAACATGAGCAGTGTCTGTGCTTTGATGTGTGCTGTGACTGTTGCTCATAGGAGCTTCTTTAGCATTTTGCTGACCTGGAGTAGAAGGATGGAGATGATGTTGGTTTTTCTAGTCAAGAAACTGATGATAGTTGATGAGCTGGATGGCTTTAGGTTTGTTCTCCATTAATGCTCTCTGTAACTGCACAGCACAATGCCAGGACCCGCTGTACACATTGTGTTTTCATTTGCACAAACTTGTTTGGGGTTTTTTTCCCTCAGAACTCAGCTCTCTCTATACTCACAGTGACTGTTATTCTAGAAATCTTCATGGAAGGTTATTGCAGTTATAAGACAATTTGATGTAACAGCACTCTTAGTGCAATTACTTACAAAAATGATCACAGAAATGAGGAAAATACATGTTGAAAAAACTTATTAGAAAACTGGTAAAGCAATATTTCTCGCACTGTTGATTAACAGCATTCAGTTGCTTTGCGTTGCTCGTTACAATGAAATCAATGGCCTTGTTCACTAGTGCCTTTTTTCTTCCATTTGTGTAAATACAATCCATGCTAATGAATATTATGTTTGAGCACATCCAAACTGTTTGTCTTGGGGACTACAAGTAACAGTTTATTTATAACCTCTTCAGAATCAGATCAACATCCAGGCCAAGCTTTATTTCTCTCTCTTTATTAAGAGCATGGAATAACCTGCATACAGTTAGATAAATGTTGCTAGAGTAGAAATCAGGCAGCGCAGGGAAGCTCATAGCATTGGATTATTTGCCGTGTCACTGATGTTTTCAGGAGCTGCAAGCTAACCCTTTAGAAATCAGTCAATGCTTTTACTAAATGGTAACATCTAATTTTTTAGTGCTTTTACAAAATCCACACAGTTGATGAAAGCAGATTAAAGGAGCATGAAATTAGTGGGGCTTGCATCTCTTTATGGTTTGTGAGCTGAACTATTATTGGTCTCCAGACCTGATTCAGAATCTCAATAAATGAAGGCCAAAGTTACTTATATTTAGATTTTCTAAATAGAAGAGCTTTTAAATTACCTTCTTCACACCAGATGAACACCAAATCTCTTGTACATTTGTGTATGAAATTACCCTCTGTTCTTCTCTTTAAGCTGTAACAAAAAAGAGCAAAACATTGAATGAACTAACACTTTGGCATGAATTTAAGGGCCGATGGTGATTACTAGGGCCTAGGGAGAAGTGTTCCCCGGGGCCACATTATTGCCTTGATGTCTAATGATGGGCTGGCGCTGACTGCATTTGGAAATCAAATAATGCATCAGACTGTTAAACTCCCATTAAAATGGTGGTGTCTAATACGTCTGTGGATGAGAGCTTGCATTCTTATATAAACCCCAGTCCAAAGTTAAAGAAGAAATGCTCTGTAGGAGCACCTGGAAAAGATCTGGCCTTGTCTTCTGGTCCAAGTGACTATATTACATGACTTTTTTTTGCTTATTATGATAACATCCGTACTGTGTTAACATCCTTCTGGCTGAAAAAGAAGATCCAGAGAGTTCAAGTTCTTCAAGCAGAAAGGTGAGTAAGTAGAGACTGTTATTGCAAAAAGACTAAAGGATGCAAGCAAAGCTGTAAAATTTGCTTGTGGTCACACCTTAACATAGTAACCTCCCTCTTCCTTTTATGCTGATTTTGTTTCCCTTTTTGAGTATGATTCATGTCAGAAAATGATGTTCAGGAAAGTATCATGAAGGTTTATTGACTTCATAGGTCTTCTGTGAAAGCAGCAAAGCAATGGATGCATGGGTTTGTAATGTTTGTAAGAGCCCCAGAGGTGGGATGGACACCAGGAAGGTGCCAGGGATTCAAACACATGGTGGAGGGAGCGAGGGGGCAGTGTCGTGCTGCTGGAGAAGATGTAATGTTAAAGCGGTACTGCACTCCTGAAGAGAGGAAGGCTGGTCAGAACACTGGTTTTGAACATGTTTTTACTGGCAGGGAGTCTCATGTGTGTTGTCAAGGTGAGAGAGGCTGTAAGGAAAGGAATCAAACCCCAAATGAGGCAGACAACTTCTAGAAGCAAGAAATGGCAGGTAGAGGAAGATACTGTGTGTGATGCAAGGCAGCAAGAGCTCAAGGGAGGGCTTGGGCTTGGTTTCTTTCCTCCGGGGAAGTGAGACATCCCTGGGATTTATTAAATTCTCTGAAATCTTAGTTTTTCCTAAAGCTGGTGTCTGAAGAACTGCTCAGCAAACTGTCAGCTCCTTTTTTGCATGCTCTTCATGTGTAGGGAAGCTCGGTTGACATTTGGCACGTTAATCTTACTTTATACACATGAATGTAAGGTGCACACACTTCAGCCTCTTCAAGTGACCCCTCAGGATGTGAGGGGATGGGCCACATCAATTCCAGCCATGTCTCAAAGGAGGTGCAGTGACAAAAAGGTTTTGTTTGCTACAAGGTTTAAAATACATGCTGCCAAAACCACTACAGTGTTTAGATCATCTGTTTTCATGCCAAAATTAAGGGGAAAAAAATGTTTCTGATACAATCAGAAGCAGAACAATCTGTGATTCCTAGAAAGCTCCACTAAGCAAGATTCCCACAAACACGAGAGTCTATTGCTTAGAAAAAAAGGGGGCGAAAGGAAAAATGTTTTCCAGATGTAAAGTTACACTTACACTTTGAGTTTTGGTATTGTTTTCATTTAAAAAAAATTATTCCAGTGGCTTGGTCACAAAAAAACCTGGTTTTACATCTGATGTTCTTAATAAATATGGGTTCTTAGCCATCCACAGATAGTTTTAGTTTTTAAATACAATGGCTTTTATTCTTCTGCCTTGCTCTGTTTCACAGCTGTGTAATTATTTTCTTTTTAAGATAGTAAATACTGCTTCATCTTCACAGTCTGTAGAGATACAGAAGTGCAGGCCCTACTGGCATTGCCACACTAGGATAATATGTAGCACAGAATTGGATCCTAGGTGTCTCTAATGTAAGAAAAATGCCCAGTGAATTGCAGCTTATGTCCGTTCACCTGCTCTGTGCACAGAATAAATGTGTTTTAGCAGCTGAGGATGGCAGGGTCTGTTGCCCCCAAGAAGAGCCCCTATAACAGTCAGGTGTTTGCAGTGAGCCTGCACCACTGTGTAATGTACAGTTAGAGTCACCAAAATCAGAATATAAGCTTGAGTTCTTGCACCAAAAAAAAAAAAAAAAAACCTGAACGTTTTCTTCAAAAGCAGAAACTTTTGCACTGAATGCCACATTTGGGTTAAGAAGGACATTTTTTATTGGAGAAACATTAAATTTCCAGTTTTTTTAGTTTCTTATGGTTTCATTTTTCATCCATCCATCTATTCACCAAGCACATTAGCTGTGTCTGTGTTGCCTTTGGTTGCTGTGTTCAGTTTGGGTTTGAGCACAGAGAGCCAAATGTCTGAAGACAGCTGTCAGTGCTGCTTTTAATGGGCAAAGCCTGAGTGTGATCCGTTCCCTCGCCCAGGCCTTGCCGAGAGCTGGAGGGTGAACCAGCAAAGCAGACAAGCAATCTGCACAGCAGAGAGTTTCACCTGAAGCCTTTTGTGTGCTCCTTTTTATGTGCTGGGTTATTACTGAGTTATTGCACTCATACCAAGGTACATAAACGTTGTGGGGTTTGGTTTTTTCCTTCTCCAAACGCACGGCTGTAAAACCCTCCTTGCTGAGAGAAAAGGCAGTGCTACCAACGACGTTTTCTTCGATGTCTTTTTGTTTCTGTTTGGTGTCTCTAGCTGAAAAATATTTCAGTCATCAAAGGTTTGATCCAAGCTAAGAGAATGTGCACATCCCTCTGTTTTCAGCAGGAGCTTACATTCATAAACCGGTTTTGATTAATATTAACGCCAGGTTTTAGATTCTCAGTTCAGATGACAGAAGAGACCTTTGAATATAGCTTGGCTGCATTGCCTGCATACTTAAACATCTTCACATATTTCAAGACTGAGCAAAATCAGCCCTGTGCCTACAGTGGTACTTTTGAGGTGAGGGACTCGGAGAAGGGCCAAGCAGTGACCTCTGAGGACATCTCACAAAAGAGACAGGGCACCGTGATATTATGCAATATCACAGGGAAAGAAATCAGAATGAATCCTTTTAATCAAATAAAGATCAGAGTATTAGGACCAGAAGATAGTGTTTTCATCTACAGGAAATGAAATCCCAGATGAAAAATCCTCGCCAGATACTCACAAATGTATGCTCGCTTCCAGCTAGCATAAGAGCAGAGATCAGGCTTGCCATTTCACCTGTAAACAATTAAAGAAGTGAGAGCTCAAAGAACTGTCTACCAGCAACCTTAAAAATGTGTCAGAACCTGAAATTTCTGGCAAACTTGATGTGAATCTCAGTCCCATTAAGGTCTCACTAGGCCTGCAAGTTAATTGTTGGCACCAAGAAAAAGTAACTGTTGGCAGATGATGGTGCAATGTGCTAAGTGTTAAAAGTAACAGTGAAGCTATTGTGTGGCTTGCTTAGAATGTAATGAATTAACACAAGATAGCTCCTCTAGGAGAGGTGCTCAGTTCACTGATGGCAGCAGAGATCTTCATGGCTGGCAGAGTCACTCTCTGAAAAATTGCCCCGAATTCTCTGAGCTGGATTTGTTTTGCCTTTGTTTGATTTAGAATACTATTATTTTTGAGACCAGGCAATCACAGGCTATTATGATTTCCTTACATAATATCCTGCACAAGAAAAGCATGGCCCAAAACTTTCTAGAAGGTCAGTCATAATCTCTCATTTACCTAATCAGATCAACACTCAACAAAGGGGCATGAGCCAACAAGCTGTGCAAATGCTGTTCTGCAGCTGGTAAGCTGTAGTAATCTGCACAGAGAAATCAACCTAAAACTTCTGTGATTTTGGTAGATCATACCCTAGGGCTTACTGACACCTGCAGTTTTTATGTCTGGTAAAAGAGAATGTTTTATGTGTTCACCAACGAGTGATACCTGATGGTTTGGTCTGCACGAGCAATATTCAGGATGTGAATGGAAGATGATAAAGGCCTTTGGGATTTCTAGTCTTTCCATCCCATTTGTTATCACAATTAAATTCTGCATTTTATTTTTAATTATTTGTCTAGCAAGCAATTGAAAACACAGGTCACCTCTTGACTGAGTGAATGGTCTCAAAGTTCATTTAAAAGAAATGGATTGACCAAGATAAATCCAAAGGCATGTGTGGTGAACTAAAAATTGTAGATAATTTATTTGCCACCTTTTTCAGCTGAAGATTTGTACACCCACACTAATATCCAAAGACAGGAAAATTGGTGCAAACAACATAAAGTTTCTGTTGTGTTAATGAATGTCTATATTTAAGTTAGCTCGCCACGCATAATTTTCTAATAGTCCTCTTTGCCTTATGCATGCAGCTCCTTTTGTGATAGGTGCTAAGTTTATGGTGTTCATAACTTCGAAGTCAATCTTGAAGGTGTATCAAGCTTTCTAAACTCACTATCAGTGATGTGATTATACCTGTGATCTTTCTTGTGATTCTAGAGAACTGGGCCTAGTGGCTCGCTGGATCACTTCCCAACCATTTATCGAAGAGAAGCAAACTTCTGAGATGGCAGGAATGGTAGCTTGGGATTTTTTCACTGGATCTGGTGTCGGGCCATTGCTATTAAATGATTGTAAAGGCTGCTGTAAGGGGAGAGGTGCTGACTTTCAGACACAACATCATTAACTTGTGGTCATTAGAAAAATCCCATGATACTTTTAGAAAAAGTAGAGTAGTTAACCTTGGTGGCTTGGCCAGTCTCCAGCTTTTGTAATTGCATCCTGCCTAACTAAAATTGCATTGCACTCATTCAATTGGATGGCGTATTCTTCACCTTTTACCCCAAGCTGCTGAGTAGTTCCGTTCAATATTTTCTATCTTTCAACCCAGAAATATCTTAATTCAGCGTTACTTGTTTTGAATGATCGTTCTTAAAGTGCTTTGAAATCCTTCTAGCTGAAAGTTGCTGTCAACTGTAAATGTAAATTTTCTTTGTTGCCAGCTGTAAAATCACACAGGATTTGACATCAAAAGATCTGTGCCTTGCACCAGTATGATTTGACTGGAAGAGCTCCTGAAAGCACGGGAAGAGCGTGCATTAAACACAGCCCTTGGCTGCAAGGATGCCAGGCAGGGAGCACGGATCTTCCAGAGCCAAGCAAGTAACATAATCTACCTGTGGATCAATAGTGTGCCCTTCAGGGACACTGATACTCTGAGGCACTTGGGGAATTAGCTGCGTGGTGAGCAAAGACTGTGCTGGCAGGGAGGGTCGTAGCTTTAAGAGAGCATGGCCGTGCTCGAAACACTGCAAGAGGTTAAAATCCGTCACCCTGGTTCACTACAGGCTTGTCTGAAATGCGACTTTTGTATTCAGCCAAAGGAAGCTTTTGCTTGTTTGCACTGAAACCTGTCAGGGGAGTTTGGAGTGGACTGTGGTCTAAATATAGTGGTGATTGTTTTCTAAGCAAATCTTACAATTTTTTTGACAAAAGTCTTCCATCCATGCATCAAAGCAATTGCACTTCAAGGGACTTTATCTCTGTAGATAAGGCTATGTGATACAGGAATTAGGAAAGGAATAAAGCTGGAATTAGTGCTAAATCCACAGTAATATTCTGCTGTGAGATACTTCGACCCGCAGTTCTTTTCAAGTTGCACTGTGTGCACCGCCAGCCCGCTGTATGTGCTTGTAATGAAACATTAAAGGAGGTTTCAGGCACCTGAAGGTGAAAATCACCTGTTTATTGTTCTCTTGGTAGTATCTACTGTGAGAGTCAAAACCTGCCCATGTCCCCAGAAAGCAAGCAGGGAATTCAAGGGTGAACATGAAAGAGGAAAAAAAACCTGCCTAGGGAGAGGGGTAATAAAGACAAAGCTTTGTGCTTTGCCAAGTGTAAATTCAGGATTATTTTTCCCTTCAGATAATTCTCTGTACTTCTCCTTGATTTTTTTCTTGTGGGATGCAGGCAGACTGCACCAGCACAGACAGTTCTGCTCTTGGGATGGCTCTCGCTGGCATCTGTGGCTTGATCCAATACTGACCAAAGGCAACACAATGCTCCCTGTGGACTTGGGCGAGTTTGAGAGTAGAAAGCTCAAGTGCTCCAACAGTGTCTTTATTCTGCCAGTCTCTTCAGAAAGGAGATGCTTAAAGCCACCTTTCATCCAAAAAAGTCTGAAAGTTTGCAGCCTTTCATGTGCTTAGACTGGGGAAGTTTTTTTTCCCTTTTCTACCAAGAGCCTGTGGCCCCTGTTCACAGGCTGATAACCTGCCCACTGCTTGATTTGTCTGAGCAGAGCATCTTTCTGTCGGCTTACATGGGGCCCTGCAGAGCTGCTGCCTGCTGAACGGGGCAGGCATCTTCCAGCCAGGGCTGTCTCCTGTCCTGTGGAGCATTGCCACGCAACAGGCGGTGTTATATTATCTGAGACACAGCTTATAAATGTCATTAGAAGGCCATGGGTGTAACAATTATGGCCCAAGGAGCAAGGATAACGATGGCTCTGTGCTGAATGTGGGGCTAATCAGGGACCCTTGGCACCAGGCGTATTTTGTAGTTGCTTATCCTGGCAGGAGTGACAGGCAGAGGTGACAGCCTGCCCACAGCCTCAGTTGCAGGGGTTTTTGGGAGCAGGGAGACCTTCTCCCATCCATCATGCTGCTTTCTGGTGAGACCGGAGCAGGCAGGGAGAGGGGAAAACATCGGCAGTTTATAAAACAAACAGCTGACCTCTTCAGTCTCCTGGCAGCACGACTGCAAATCTGATTTCAGATCATGTTTCAATATATTCAGTAGCAGCCGGGTTTTATTCACACAGAGCCAGCCCCCTTCCTTAATGTGATGACTTTCCTTCCCTACCCAAGGAAATACCGTACCCACCCTTCTTCATGTCTACAAATGGTTCAAATTGAGCCCACAAGGATTATTTACTCCACTACGTGCCCTGCTTCATGAAATGCTGAAGTCTGTGAAATGAATCATAGGCAGAGGTGGGTTTGTTTTTTAAATACCATGATTAACCCTTGCTCTTGGTTCTCTTAATATCCACTTATATTCAGAGCATGCAGAACTGCTACCCAGACATTGTTGCTGCAGTAGGTCTGGATGTACTTATTATAAATTTATTAAATTGCTGGTGGTATTCTGCATTCCCTTAGAAATGCAAAATTCATAGAAATATGAGCATTATAGTTGAAGGTGGTGAGTTGGCAGTTTTTACAGGTGAAGATGTATGGTCTTATTTAGTTGAGCAAGGCACAAATGTCGTTGTGGGTAGCATTGCTCCTCCAGAGCCTGGTGATGGGGGCCTTGGTACTCTTTGTCATTTTATTCTGTGCTTTCCATGTGTCCTGACAGGACAGGCCAATTTTCTAGTTATCTACACACCCAGCTATTTTTCTCAGGTATTCTCCAGCTGTGAAGACAAGTTTATCTTGGGCCTTGTGGAACACACTGCTCTAGTGGAAACAGCTCTTCCACCTCTAACGAAGACGTGCGGTGTTGCCATAGTAATTTCTTCTTACCTGTCTGTGGAATGTCTGCCCTGTTTCAGCTCTGCAAGCCCTGTCTTCTTCAAGGCCTTCAAAGCCTTCTGCTCCACACTGGGATGCTTCCAGAGGAACAGTGACTGGCAGTGAAAACATTAGCCTGGGCTTCTGCCAAGTTGAGTTCAGAGTCTTGTTCCCAAAGACTGTGCTGAGAGTGGCCATGTTCTGATCCTATACAAGGATGGCATATGGTGCATAATCCCAGCTCCTACCCTCAGCATGTGCAAAGTGAGAAAATCCAGGTTTGTGGCCCCAGAACGAGGCCAAGTCTGCCGTGCCGTGGCTGGGCAGTGGGAACACACAGCTCTGCAGTGCCCATGCAGTGGGCAGCCTCAGCACAGTCTCCATGCTTAGGTCTCTTGGTGTGAAATGCGGACAGTGGTTTTCTCTCTAGGAAATGTCCCATGCAGATAGAGACACATTGCCAAAGAAAGCTACGGACTGAAAAGGGCAGCTAAGAGCCAATGAGACACTGTAAATGGCCATCAAAACCATCCTGTCCCTTTCCATTGCCTTCAGCATCCAGCAACCACTATTCTCCAGTGCAAAGCCAGCCCTCTTCTCTAACTCGGGACTCCTGTGGCTGCTCCTGCAGGTTAGCATGTGCTGGGAAGCAGGTGTTTCCAGGATGATATTGATGAGCTTTTCTGAGGCATTCAACAGCTTTGAGAGCAGGTGACAGGTAAATGAGAATGTGGTAGCTACATTTTGGTTACTGTAGCGATCCCACCAGAACAAATGTCCTCGGGCTCAAGGGACACCTCATCAGAGGATGGGCTCTTTAGTGTGAGTCCGTGGCACCTACCCCTGCTATAATAATAGTTGGGTTTGCTATCATGTGATCAACAGGTGACTTCTTTATTTCTCATCTGAAATTTTCTAGCAGATTCTTCATCTGGTAACAGAGAGATTAGCTTTGAAGCTTACAGATGTCTGCGTAGTCCTAGGAACAGTAATTTCACCACCTAAAATCCCAAACCCAATTAAGGCATGAGGATGGGTGCTAGAGTATCTAGAGAGAAGAAAAAATTATTAGCAATAGTCTGAAAGTATTACCTGCACCTCTCAGCTTTTTCTGTGAAGCAGGGTACAAAATTGCTATGAATTCAAGTGTACTTAAAAGGTTTGAAAAAATAGATCTGCAACAATATCATGATCTGAGCAGACAGCAGAGGTTGTGGTTCGTTCCTTCCTATCTAACTCCAAAGTAAGAAGCAATACTGATGTTCCGAATTTGTGGACGCAATTAAGGAAAAAGCCCTGCTGTCACAAGGCCTGTCCAGGGTTTCAGGACTGGTTTATGGGCCAGCTGGAGGGCATGGACAAACAGGGTGGCTGCTCAGCCAGAGCAGCATGGAAAGGGGGAATATCAAGGACGTTTGGCCTTTTGCTAAGTACACACCAGGGAACAGTGCACTGAAACATTATATAAGTGCTGGGGAATGCACTGAAATGTTATATAGGTGCTGGAGAATCCACTGAAAGATGACATAGCTGCTGGGGAATCCACTGAAACATTATATAGGTGCTAGGGAATGCACTGAAATATTATATAGGTGCTGCTGTACCTCACTTAAGAGTCGGACTTGATGAGAAGATAAATAAACAAAGGAACAATGTTACCAAAGAGTCTATGGGAATTAATCACTGAACTCTGATTAAGTCTCAGGGATCTCAAGCCAAAAGAGTGTGAAGAAGGAATGCAGATAGGCTACAGGAAATTGAATGTCTCCAAGAATGACCTGTATCATTTTTTCCATTTGTTAATGATACCTCTGATGTGATTTAGAGCTCAGCTAGTTGGACAATTTAGGTTCATCCATTTGGATACTGGTAGCAAGAGAGAAGAGCAGCTCACAGAGACAAGGTATTTATGGCCCTGGCAAGGGTTTTTGAAGCTGACTGTAATTTTTTCAACTGCTTAATGTCTTCGTTGGCTTTGAAAGGGTTCTGAACCAAATACTGGACAAGTAGGCATAAAGCAGGTGCACCATTTTACCTTGGCAGTGGTAAAAGACCACAAATTATTTGGGATAGCATTCACTCAGATGCTTAGGTTTTCCACTGTTTTAGAAGGATGAGGAATAACGTGATTCAAAGCCAAAGTTAAAGTAATAGTACTACTTGGTAAGTAGGAGCATATTTCAGCATCAGTGTTTAAATAGGGGTTGGTTCAGAGCAAAAAGAGCCTATTCTGACCTGTCAGAGAGGCAGTGGCAGGCAGAATGTATGGATGGTGCTGTACAAAATAGGGTAAAGATAGGTACCTATCCCACAGGCTGAGATGAAGCTTTGATACTGCATAACTTCTGTTAATCTATTTATATTGTAAATAAAAAGCAACCATTGAAAGGACTGTAGCAGTTTAACCCCAGCCAGTCGAAATACAGTCCTCGAGTCACTGTGAAGAAAATTAACTGTACCTCAGTGAAAATGAGCACAAAATCCTGTGCTTCCAGAGGAAAAATAGATGATCTGTAAATGCTGATATCCAGAGCCCAGTCTAAGAACGGACTTCTGTTTGTAAATGTATTTTGTAAAGGGCAGGAATAAAATAAGTAAGAAAAAAAATGTAGAAACTGATAGAAGAACATAATGCTGTATATGCCACTGAGATCAGCTCAGATGGTCAGAGCATGATGCTGATAACACCAAGGTTATGCGTTTGATCCCTGTATGGGCCATTCACTTAAGAGTCGGACTTGATGATCCGTGTGAGTCCCTTCCAACTCAGAACATTCTGTGATTCAGTGATCATATTTTTTTTTTCTTTGTTTCAAATAATGGTAGTGTGGTGGAATAGCTTAATGGATGCTTTTCCTTTGGCCGGATGCAAGTCCAAGAGCACAGTGGAATCCACTTAAGTGGGATATGCATATATGTCTTATAGGTCACATACTGCTGGGGGTGTTTTAGTAAACCTGACCACAAGTCCCTAGACACTACTTCTGATAGCAGAGAGTGTCTAATGCACACTGATCTTGAGGGTAATTACCAGGAAATGCAGAGGGATCAATCATACTTGATGCACTGAGCAATTATATTTATTCCCTGAAAAGTCTTTAATGTTCATGGGATGCAAAATGTGTGAATTTCATTTTAGCACAGAAATATTGTTAGGAAAACAATAGCAGCACTAATGAAGCAGAGAGGCACAGTGTAAATCCATCCAGCTGCTCAGACATTAGGGAGATGATCCCCATAAAATAATCCCATTTTAGATACATGAACTAAGAAAGAAGTGGGAATTTGCAAGTTGGGTTGGGGTCTTTGAGAAGAACCATCCCTTATGTGCAGACCAAAACCACAGAGGGGCAGATGTGCTTCTGTCAGTGAGGACTCTGGGATGGGAAACAGTGAAGAAAGTGAGCCCAGACCCAGACAAGAAGGTGGGGGGCAATGAAGACAGGCTGTGCCTGATTTAAAAGTGATAAATACCAGGTTCTTTGAGAGTAGAGAGAACCATGTTTTGTGCTCTGCTGCAGGGCTTTGGCTATGCTGGTGGGCCCTTGGATCTCTTTGCAGGTTTAGCTTCTGGAAATGGTCCATTGTGTTGGCAGAGCTGGGTCGCCTGCTTTGCAGCCAGCTCAGCCACCAACTGCCGGGTCACTGGAGGTTTCTGTTCCTCTGAAGCATTTTTTTTGGAACCAGCACAATGCATGGCTGTGTTTTCCCCACTTGCTTCATTAGCTCTTAGATTAAACTACCTGTGATAGTAAGACTGGAAAAGGAGATCTGTTTTTGTTAATAAAGTGGTAACTGGAGCTAGGCAGAGCATCTGGTGGATGCTGCTTGGGTGGTGCAGCTGGGATCCTCTCAGATGGACTCCTGCTACCCACCCTGACTCCTTCCAGCCCTCCCCTGACTTCTGCAGCTGTGCATGGCGTGCTGCTGATGCTCCCACCGAACGCTGGAGGGCAGAGGATGAGTTCTGCTCCACCAAAAAGCGAGGCCATTAGCGAACTTCCTACAACCACGGGTATCTTAGGAAATAAAGAGCCGCCAGCTCTGGTTTGGACAGCTGGGATTTTCTGGCCTGTCCAGATTCCGGGCAGTGATGCAAAAGCCTGTGCTGTCCTCCATGGGTGTTCAGGTTCAAAAGAAACCTCGAAGCAGAAATCAAAGCTGGTAATTGTTTCTGGTTTGTCTGACCAGTGTGATCAGAGAGGCGGTGCTGCCTGGAGCTGGGAGGGCGGTGGGGGTTTGCCGCCGCCTTCCCGCCATGCTGCAGGAGCCACGCTGCCACCCCATGGAATGGGCGGGAGGAGCCTGTTTGAAATCCCAGAATAAGAGACATGATGCAGACACCAAGTTTTGTAAAGCTGAAAGAAGGCCTTATCAGATGGTGGGTCTTTTATGAATCACCTCTGTCTGGAGGGATACAGCTCATCGGGGCTGCTGAGTTTTCGAGTACTGATATTTAACCGACGCTTTTTCTTCTTTTCTTCTTTTTTTTCTTCTTTTCTTCTTTTCTTCTTTTCTTCTTTTCTTCTTTTCTTCTTTTCTTCTTTTTCTTCTTTTCTTCTTTTTCTTCTTTTCTTTCATTTTTGCTCATTGAAGTTTTTTCCTGAGATTTATGATGGGGTATCCCTAAAGTTCCTCCTCCCACTCAGCCAGGGCAGACTTGTGCAACCTCTCCTGATGCAAAAGGATGAGGAAATTCACATCTGCCGTGGCGGGAGCTCATTGCAGCATGTCTGCAAAGCATGCAGGTGCTAGGACATTAGGCAGGCACGGAGCCCGTGTGAGTACTGCTAAGGGAAGAGTAATGCCTGGGGGAGGTGTAGAAACCAGATCACACACACCACATGAAGTCCAAGCCTGTGTTTGCTCTTCACCCTGTCAGTCCATTAACATGATTCCACTTGCACCCAAAATGGGAAAGCAGCTTAAAAAAGGCATTTGGAAAATAAAGCAGGCAAATAATCAGGCTACAGAGACGACGCGTCTGGTTTTTTTAAGGTGTATTCACAAGTTAATTCAGGTAGGAAATTCTTCTGACAGGTAGAGAGTAAAGTTTACTCCCGTAGGCTGTTTGCGCTTTATTTAGGGCTTAAATGAAGCACAAAAGCTCATGAAAGACAGAAAATTCTTCAACGTGGAAGACAAGCCCGTGGAGGTGAAATGTGGCTAATCCAATGCCACCTTCCCCCCAGAGTTTCTGATGGTGCCTGAGAGCGGTGCAAGGGGCTGGCAGCCCCCGCTAATCCCAGTCCGTGGCGTGCTCAGAGACTGGGGTTAGAAAGCCGATTTCTCCAGCATCTCTCTCCATATATAAATGGACTCTTTTAAGCTTGCCTATGTATGCTTCAGGGTGCCAGGCTCCCAAGGAGGATAAAACACCCCTTGGAGACACACATGGTTGTTTATAAACCATGCACTGCTGTCAGTGGGGTCATAAGCAGCCTGAACTGGGACAGCGCTGGAGCGCTGGCGGCTGCCAGAGAGCTTTGTAATGTGTGGTTTTCCCCTCAAATGAGTAGTTTTCTGTTTTTCCTATGGTTGAAACATGGATACAAGCCATGCACCTTGCACTTACATTTTAATGTAGAAATGTTATTGCAGAGTCTGAGGTAATTACCTGGTTGTTCCTTTTACTGCATGTAATTACAACAAAATTCTACAGGGATAGTTTATAGCAACTCGGTGTGAAAATAAGGTACTTGAAAGCAGTGGTTGGGTTAGGTGATGTTTACGCTTCTTTTGCTCTGAACAGGATTTGAAAAGAAATGTACCCACATCTACCATAGGCTAATTAGCTTTTCCTAAGAAATTTTCACAGTGGATGCACAGGGCTTGATCCCAACATGTTAGGAGGCAGCTCTGTTCCCCTGAAGTTTGTTGGGCACCCATCTGAGAGGAGCTGAAAGCTGACCGCCCGTCCATGAGCTAGGAGGCTCATCTTCCTTCTTCCCCGTGCTGGATGTCTGGGGCCACAGCTGTTCCGGCATTTTAGGCTGGCACATACCAGGTAGAATTTATTCCCAGGGGTTTTCCTGAAGCCAAATTTACACAGTGTTTTCAGCAAGAACAACATTACATCTTCTATTGCAAATACTTAATATGTGCTAACTGAAGACTTTTCCCTGCCACACTGGGCCACATCCTTTTTTTCTGCCTCTCTGTATGTACACATCAGATTGCACTGCTTAGCTGTGTTTGCATTGCTGGGCTGTGCATGGAGAATCTGGCTGCCTTCTCTCTGATTTATTTTTTTGGTCCAGATCCCCTCATCCCATGTTTGGGGGGGAAGACGCAAGGGGGTTGCTATCTGCTGAGATAGCCTCCAACCATCTGTATGTGTTCTGTATGGATTCATACACACAGCTTGACTGCAGGGTGAGTTCAGGGGCCTTACCTGATGCTTAACTGCCATTTCAGTGCCTAGGCCTTCTTGCTTCTTACCTCTGTGCTCTGTCTACTCAACCAGACACAAAGAGTTTAGTGGGATTGTTAGCAGACGTAATGGAGAGAGTCCTGTTGATTAGAACAGGACCTGAATCAGACCCTTCATTTTTCCTGGCTGTCACATGGGACAAATTTATTATTCTGGCCTTTCTTTTCTTTTTCTTTCATCAGAATTCACTGCAGACATTTTTTCCATCATTATCTAAGAGTTTGTGGAAGGAAAAGTTGCATTTTAAAAAGTGCCTGCCTTGCTGCAATTTATTCAGCTCACTGTTTCCTGATTCTAGCTGTGCCCTCTTGCTCCAGCAGGGTTAAAGAGGTTGAGTTTCCCCAGTGCTAAGTAGAGAGAAAATCTCAAGGTGATCAGGAACTGTGCATGTAATATTCTTAATTGTTCTGTGCATCATTAAAATGTTCACACATTCCATGTACCTTGGGCTGAAAATTGCCCATTCAGCTTTAACAGGTAATTACAGGAGTGACCAGGCATTCATATGGCACCCGCGTGCTTATTGGAAATGACAGATGGATGTGCCTGCACCTGATCCATTATTTTGTGTTTCCTTCCTGAAAGGCTGTGCTATCACTGTGCAAATAAACTGGAATCCTGACCCGGGTCTGACTGCTCTCCAAGGAAAAAGGAGGGCAAAAAAGTGCACCCCGTGTGTCCCTCAGCAGCTACGTGCAATGGGCACCGGAGGCTGAGGAACCACAGAGGCTGCCTGTGCTGCAGAAGGGCTGCTCCCTCCTCGCAAGCAGGAGTAGAGGGCATAGACTTTGAGCAGAGGGCACAGACTTTGTGCTGTGCCTCTGGTAGGTGCAGTGCACAAAATGCAGCCCCAGGGGACACAGGACAGAGGTGGCTGCGAGCCCTCTTTGCTGCAGGGCTCTAGGCTCTCGCACGAGGCCCTGACACACATTCAGTGAGGCACGGGCTGCTCTGGTTGAAAGTAGGGCTCCCTGAGGTTCCCAGCTTTCCTGCCCACAGATTTGGAGCTGCATTAGGAGCTTCACTCCTCCCATCACCTCCTGCCCTCCGCATCAGGGCACAGTCACCACAGGGAGCGTCATTTCGGTGTGAGGGTGACGAGCTGAGTGCTAACACTGCAAACTCATTGCTGACTGCTCTGGGAAATGCATTGCCTGTGTTTCTGTATTAACGTAGATTTTGCAGCCCATTTAACAATTTTTTGTGTCTTCCTTTTAAAGAGGTCTATGCCTTTTCTCTAAAAGGTATTTTATTATAATGGAGCAAAATCTTGGTCAGCTGGAACAGATATATTCAAACTACTTTGTCTAAAGAAATGAACTTCTCTCCTGAGAGAGGAAGAAGATGTGGTTGGCTCCCCTACCTCTTCAGGATCAGATGAGCTGAAATCTTGTCCACAAGGTCCTAGGTGTGACCAAATCCTCCGAATTTGCAGGAGACAGAAACTTTCAGAGATTATGCAAAAATACATACTGGCCCCATGCATGGGCATTCATCACACACCCAGTTGACATGAAGATGTTTTATTTATATTATCAGAATATGCCCTGTGATTTCAGTGGGAATTTGTACACGTAAAGATTTGAGTCGTGCACAGTGTGGAGCCCAGCTGCTCTCTGGCTTGCAGAAGAGGTGTAGTCACAGGTACATAGGTCTGGAAGTAGCTTCAACTGGTGGTCTCATCCATCCTCCTCAAGTCTGATGGGAACAACTATAGTTAGATTGTCCCTCACTCAGATCTTACATGGGCCAGTCTCGGAAGCCACCTGTGACCACACAGACTTCATTTTAGTGCAGCCTGTTCCAACCCACAGTAATTATTAGAAGCTGAGGGGACAAAATCTCCTAATATCTAACTTAAATCTCCTTGGCTGTAAATTATATCAATTATTTCTTGTCTCAGGAATAATGGATGTGGAGAACAATTTATTATCCTTCTTTTTATAGCATCCTTTCTTTATATTCCTTTTCATATCAGACGAGTAGTCTCCTTTCAGTCTTCTCTTTTCCAAAGTAAAAAATTTCCATTCCCCTAAGCTCACCATGGAACTGTGTTTTCTAAATCTTGTCATCTTTGCAGCTCTCCCTTGGACTCTGCAAAGGTGGCTGTCCCTTCTTAAATGCTCTGCTGGAGCGTTTCTCTACATGAAACCAGAGTAGCATCAAGCAGAGTGGGATAAAAATGTCTTATAAATGTGTCAAAATGTGGGGGAATAAATAGGCATTGGACTAGCCAAAATATTGATTTTTTTTTTTTTAAGCTCAGGCTAAAACTGAAATTGAAGTTTCTAAATTTCTTCTGCATTACACATTTTCTCTGCCAGTTGTCCTGTTTTGACCTTTCCTGTCCCCTGGAGGCTTGTTCTGGCAACTTCTATTGTATTATAACAATCTGGTCCTGGTTAATCAATGCAAAAAGCTCTCTACTAGGCTACATATCTGTGTTTCCTCCTGTAAATCATTCATGCTTTCTCTGTTTTGGTATTCAGCCACTTCACTAGTAAAAGTTCTGGGAAGATTGCTTACCCTCTCCGTCAAAGAGTAGCATCTTGCATGTTCCTGAATCCTGTGGGTCTGAGTTTCCTCTACGCAATTGTTCTTACTCTGCCTTGGATTTCAATTTAAAAAAGCTTTAACCCGATGTTTAATCAGCACTGGCAGCAATAGACCATTCATGGGGTTTTATGTCCTGAGGGTAAATAGCTCGTTCCCTTCATTGTTCATTAAAAACAAATACAGTTTGCAGCCTTTGTCTCTCCCCTTAAAAACAAAAAATACCAAACTTTACTATATTGCCCATCAGCGAATATTTCATTAGTTATTGCTTAACTGCTGTTTCATACTTGGCATAAAAGATGTAAAATAGGATGGCACTACTGAAGGAATGGTTATGAGCGGTGCAAGGGAGAAGCAGACCCATGACACCGGCAGTTGTGGCACTGCCGTTTCTCACTCGGCAGCGCTCGGTGTCATTAGCCATGACAGCAAACCCTCTCAGTTGGCTTGGTGAACCCTCCCACCATGGGGCACTTGGAATCGCTCCTCTGTGGCCCTGCACTGCAGAGAGGCGCCATTTCCTACCTCATTTCTGCGGTTTTGAAATGAGATCCACAGTCTGCAGACGCGACCTCTCGAAAGGAGCTCCGAGCTTGATCGTCCTCGTCGTATTTAACTGGGGTTTATAGTGTCCACTTGAGTCTACTGACACAGTGGGTGAGAAAATAGAGAACTAATCTTCTATCACATTCCCTTCTGTAGAGAAATTTCCCAATTAAACATTGCAGAAAATTACTTTAAAAGTAGCGGGGGGGGGGGGGGGGNCCTCTATTGTGGGCATGGGCAATATTAATTGAAAAACTGACATTTATTCATGCAAAGCTTCTCACTGCATCTCATGTCCACAGTGATTTTGCTAACATGGAACTAGCTTTGCCCCTGACAAGGACTTGTGTTAGGAAAACTGAAGAATGTACTATAATTACTGTTTTGCTTCTGGTTGGTTTGCTTCAGCTTTTCTGTTCATATTTATCTGTGTTTCCAAATTTGAGAAAAATCCCTTGATAATTGCCTCTTCTCTAAGATCTTCTCACTGTGACAGTTGTCACACACACTGAGAATTTTCCATTTTAATATTCCGGTCTATTAACTGCTAAGAGCACAGATAAGATAACGAGAAATGAAAGTCCCTTTTTAAAGCATTTTTGTTTTAAAATGACAACTTTAAATGTATTACTCTGTTTAGAAAGAAAAATCTGAGTGGATGGCATGATGGGTAATGATATGTAAATGACCATTCATGCATGAAAATCAGGGCCACAGTTGAATGTATTAAGCAATGACTGATATAATCATTATTTTGGATTTTGCATCTGAAGAAGGGGGATTGCAAATATCAAGTGAATTGCATATTTAAAGAAAACATGAATGTGCATGTAGAATAAAGAATATTTATTACATTTTTGCATTAAGCATTCTAGTGTTATGCTGTTTGGACTTAAATAAGGTCAATATGCTGGGTTGATGCTTTTTATATTATGTCTAGCTCTCGCTTTGGCAGATCCTCCCTTTCCCTGTTCGTACAGGATGCCATCAGAGTGCCAAGTTTGTAATGTCAACTCCTTTCAGCTCCCTGTAATGCATTTATCTACAGCAAGCTGCCTCTTGCTCACATGGGGGAGAGCTCAGGGAAAGCTTACAGTTTTAAAAAAATACGTAAAAGTTCACCGTGGCTGTGATGTCTTTGCCACTCCTGGGTTTACACGTCAGTGGTATGGTGGGGGAGAGTTCATGCTGCAGGTCTGCTCAGCTCTGGGGGCTGTTGCCCAGGAGGGGACAGTACAACTCCCTCCTTTGCTTCCCAGCCAGGGCTCTGCAGCTGCTCTGCCTTCAAAGTGCTGCTTTCATGAGGAGACTGAAATAAGGAGAGGATGGATTTGAGAGGGGGATGTGTTCCTGTCTCTTCTCATTTTGTGTTACAAACTTTAAAGGAAAAAGAAAATTCCATTTTGGAATACAAGAAAAATAAGCTCCTGTTATACAATATCTACACTAACAGATTCCTTCTATCAGAGGCAGAAAATAGCTGTGGTACTAAATAAAATTAATGCGTCTCGAGTTTGGAGAACATTATGCTGAATGTCCATGATACATTCTCCGTCCCCTTCGGCAGTAGCATATGATCAATTTTGCTACTCTGTCCTTACCTAATTATTGCTGTCGCTAATGAAAGGAAGTAGAGAAAAACATGTCTTAGTAGGTTAATAAGCCATCCAGAAAATTATATTAGCATGATCAATCCTTAATGATTATGGTTTCTCATAATATTAGATCACCTGAAAGGTGTTTTTTGTAGGAAATGTGAGGGGCAGTATGTATCATTTCGCAGCCATTCTTCCAGGTGTGCTCAGTTGGCGTTTAGAGAGAAATTCAGTCTAACTTTGGCTCAGGAGTTTTGACTGCTCTCACAAACATTCATTTACTTGGTGGAACTGGCCTATTTTAGCATGCAAGGATCTGGAAGGGCAGCAAGTATGGGGGATTTTCTACCTTCTCTCCTTCTACAAATATTTGTGGGCAGGGGATGTGCATGTTCTGTGTTGCTTTTCATAAGTTTTGGTGAATAAGCTGTCAGTCTGAGATCAGTCTGACCACCTTCCAGCTGGCATTTCCCCCCTTCCTCTCTCCATGATCATATACCTTAATTTCCAATCTAGTATTTGGTTCAGCATCTGTCAGGATTTCTTTCATTTCTTTGTTTTTTTGTCATTGTTGCTTCTTTAAGTACCCATGTAGCCACTACTGCAGCATAGTCAGGACATGTTTGTTTCAAGAAAAGCATTTCTCTTAGAGCATGTCCAAGGAATTAAAGCAAATAGCAGAGGGTAACGATCCTCAAACATCAGACTCATCAGGCTCCTTTTTTTTATTTTATTTATTTAAAGATTTTCCCCAAATTAAACTGAATCACAATCCTCCCTTTTAATTTGTTAATTACACTTCTGCAATGGTAATGCAATCAGTGAATATAGCTAAAGTGTTTGTGTGTGGGAATCAGTATTAATGAGAAAGAGCATATTTGCAAAGTGGGACATGTATCAGCTGTTTGCCTGGTGTCTGGCTGCTGGGCTAAGGCTGCTCTCAACTGGACCCAGCTCCGCGACGCAAGGAGGGCCAACTGCAGGAGAGAAAGGGAAGAGTCCCTCCAGGTCACTCATTCCCTACAGTCCCGTTTACACTTTCCATACTCAGGGGAGGTAGGGGGAGGGTGCACTGCCATGTGGGGTGGGGGAGTGCCCCCATTTTGGGCAGCAGAGCTCTTGGAGAGTTCAAGCTCAGCAGCTGTTTTGCCCCCTGGCCAAAGCAGCAAGCCAGGGCTTCTGCAGCCTGCCTGCCCCGAGTGACTTCACAGATGACAAAACTCTGAGAGAGCTCATAAAGGTTAATCACGACTAAGTGAGAATGAAATCTGGCATTTTCCTGCTGGGCTTCCAATTTTCTGTATATACAGTGTATTGAAGCTGAGTGAGATTAAATGTTTAAACCTTTTGTGCCATATGGCTCCCCCTATATCATAAACACGTCTGTAAAATTATACTCAGAAGGGCAACATTGTTCTGGTGTAAATGGATTCAAATCCACACCTTCCCGCTGCTTCAAACTCAAGGCTGAGTTTGAGGTGTCACCCTCAGCCTGTTAGTCCTGCTAGCGGAGGTCTGGGAGGCTTTTTCTCCCAGTCACATAAATTCTGGGTGACAGCACAAAATTAGGTCCCCTGTTTATTCACAGACCTGGCTCATGGAGGCTCCTTCTCCTAAATCCTGGCCACCCTTGCAGGAGTGGCTGTGCTGCTCATGCATGAACTGCCCTGCCTTTCTGCTTAGGTTATCAGCAGTACTGCCAGGGTTTCTCCTGGCTTTTGTGCTGTGGACACAGCTATTCCACTGCATAAACCATAAACCCAGGAGTGGTTAAGCCAGTAATGGTGCCACTCATGCACTACCTCAACCTGCCCACTAATAATGGGAATAAACAGGAAAAACGTGGCTTGATTGGGGTTTTTTTCCCATTTGTCCTGAAAGATTGTCTTACTACCAAATATTTTTGTGCAATTAACTGACGCCATATGTTTTCATGTTTGTTGAAGAGTAGGGTTATGTAAAAGATAGGATCTATGTTGCATAAACATTGTATCTCCTCCAGCAAGACTTGGAGACTTTGCAGCTGCCCTCATCTTAGCTTCTGGCAAGTTCTTTGGGTGCCAGCACTCCTGTGCACCCTGAGCTGCAGCACAGACCCAAGGACCACCTACCTACAGCCTTGGGAAGGCAGAAATACCTTCACATATGTCAGGGGAGATGTCCTAACAACTAGCTCTGAGATGCATTTTTGCTTTCTTTGTTTTTAAAGGGAATTCTCACAGGGAAAGGCACAAACTCAGGGATGAACCCTGGTTGTACAAGTGTGGAGGATCAGATCAGTGGTGACTATTGCAGATTGGGGAGTGCTACTGCAGAAATATTAAATTCTTCTGGGGAAAGAGCTGTGAAGGGGGATTGGGAATGCTCTGTGTTCAGGCTGAGGAAGAGGCAGCTAAGGAGCCACCTCTCTCGGCTCTCAGTGACGAGGTTACAGCCTGGCTGAACGTGGGTTTTGACTGTCAGTGTTGGCACCCCACTGAACTGCCCCCTTCTGAGGCCCCACTACTGAAAATGAGCTTGGCATGCATCCGCTTGATGCTTCTGAGCCCCAGGGCAGCTCCAGCTCTCAGTTACCTTGTGTGTAACCTGCATTAACACCATGGAAATCAAGAGAAAGGGGTATTACATGGAAGAAAAGTGGAGAGGAAGAAGAAAGCTGCATTGCTCTTGTTGAATCCAGTGAAAGGTAGACCAAAGTAATTTTCACAGTGGATCCACTTTACACACCGCTGATTATGGAAATGGGACATAAACTAAATTGGACTTTCACTTGCTCTGGCACTTCCTTCCATTGCCAGAGTGATTTACAGAAGCCTTAGTGTAAATTAAAACCAGGACCAGTGTCTGCCATCCGCATTTTAGGATTTAAAACCAGTCATTTCCCAAGATAATTGTCGTGCAGTCAAGACAAGGAGCAGCTTCCTAAAACTGGTTAATACCCAGATTTGGGTTTCTTCAGTGGCTTAAATGGAGTGGCATATTATCTCCTCTATAGTCTGCCTAAAAGATAGATTTGATGTCTGCAAGCAAAGACATGAAATTGCTATAGGCTTCCATTCTTATAGCCTGCCACCTATTTGATTTATGTGATAAGTGATCTCAGATGACCCTCCAAGGCACTGAACCATTAGAGAGTTATGTTGCACAGCGATAAGAAATCTTCAGAGATACCTAAATCTTCTTTTACCACTGGGAATTTCATCTGTTCTGGAATGAAGAACATTTTTATGTATGATGTTGCTATCTTGCTAGCCATACTAATATTCAAAAGGATACACAGACTTAAATCAATAGCAAAGTGACAAAGATCTTAAAACTGAAGTAGTCACCAAGTGGATGCCAGACAGCTCTTTTAGGTTTTATCTTTGTTCCTTTCATAGTGTTTCTTGAAAGATGAGTAGCTGTAAGCGTTCACATTTAAGACTTCTGTTAATCTTTCCACCAGGTAGGAAGCTGGCAAAAGCATCCTTTCAGTGTGGAAAGCCCTGGAAAGTCACATCACCCGTTTGGGACTTGCTTAGTGTAGGCTTTGTGAAGACATGGCTTTGGATCTTTTTCTTTTTTTTTTTTCCCCCACTGAATTTCTGTAAATTCAGTGATGCAGGTTCCTCTCTGCCTAGAATGAATGAAAGCGCTCAGAACCTCAGGTGGGATGTGAATTCTTGGCAGAGATCAGGGAAAGCACAGATGGGTAATTTCTGTGGTTTATGTCCAACTGTAACATCTTCTCCTGCAGAGGAAGGCAGCGCTGCCTCATATTCCTCTTATTGAACCTGCACCTAATGCAGTTTTTCTTGGCAGAGTTTGTAAATGCGATGTTACAGCATATATAGAGTCCATACATTCCATCTATGTAATTCCATCCTGGCCTGCTTCGCTTCGTTCTGGCACATAGGACCAGCCAGTCAGAAGCAGCTCGCCCTTGACTCTGCTTCGGGGTAACCTGTGATGGCCATTTTCTGACAAATAAGAAAAGCGTTAAGACATTGGGTACTTCCCTGGACTGCAGCTTCTGTGTCTGCCTTGACGCAGTGCTGAGGTTTAATGATCTGTGTAGCCAGGCAAGTCAACCTGAGGGAAGAATCAGACATCATCTCTTTTTATTTCTTCTTGATCCTGAAGAATCTTTCGGTCCTTGCAATTAGGGTTACAGTAATTTCCTCACAGGTTTTTTAATAATGGCCTTGATTGGTGACCCATGGCATTGCATCTTCCCACCTGTGGCCATGTCCACTTGGTTGTTTTGTTCATGCTGTTGTGCATATTGAAATACATAAAAGCAGGGACCGATGCCACAAAAGCTTTGGCAGCATTGCAGGCCTGTTTTCACAAAAGGATGTATCTATTTCTTGAAAATTCTCCTCCAAGGAAGTGAGATTTCTCTTTAAATTAATGCAAGGCAGAGATGAATAGTCCCCATGTGCTATTTGGCTTTTCACTCAAAGCTGTTTATGAGGGGAAGCTCTTGGCAAAATTAAATGAGCCTACTCTTCCTCATGCTGGCAAATACTGTCAGTGGTGGTCATCGTACACCTTCATAAATCTGCAGTGCTGGCAGCCCACACGCACCAGGCAAACGTCACATTTTGTAGGGGGACCACACAATGGTGCAATAACCACAGCTGCTTCGTGTCAGCATTCAGAAAGCTTACAATAGGGTTTTATTCAATGAGCCATTCCTTTTGTAAGGCCATTAGAGATATTTGCTAGGAGAAACTGGCCTCGACTAATCATATTTCATTTTTTATCAAATACACTGTGGGAGCTGCAGGAATATGCATGAGACAGCAACAAGCAAGTGGTGTTTGTTTAGAAGAAATACACTTGGAGCAAGAATTGAATCTGTTCCCTCCTGGCCACGGCTGTACAAACGCAGACAAGTCCCTGCAGAGATCTGTGAGGGTCATGGCCTGGCTTCAGACACAGATGCTGTGGGAGACTCCAGCTGTGCTGGCTGAAAGGAGAGAGCTGCAGTCAGACAGAGGCAGAGGAGCAGCACTGTTCCTGTGAAACCATTCCCATCCCATCCACTTTTACCACGATAAGCGAGGTTTAGAGGGTGGGAATGCTGCCCATGTCGCCAGGGGAGACCTGGGAGCCCCTGGGCTGGGTGATAGCTAGAGAAAGCTTTCGAGGTTCCCAAGATGTTGAGCTGTGTGAAGCGAGGGCCGCATGGCTTTGCGTGGACCCACACCTCTCCTCACAGCAGCACCTCCCCATCTGCAGGGCTGCTGAGCTACTCCGGGTGGGACCTCAGTTTGGGAGACTGCCGCTGGAAAACTGGGGCTGGTGGGAAAAGGAAAGAAGCGACAAGAGAAAGAGAAGGAAGGCTTGTCAGGAAGCAAGATAGGAGGTAAAAAGTAAAGACAGAGCAGCAGGGCTTAGTAATAATGTGAAATAATTTTTGTAGTAGTTATTCCCTGAACTCAGGGCACTCCCAGACAGTTTTCTTGCACTCATGAGATTCTGTATCCAGGGCAGAAGCACAGCCTTCACCCAGAAGGTGTGGGTGAGCTCAGCACAGGGCTGTGCACAAGGGTGAGCTGCTCCAGAAGTGCTGCTTTCCTGTCCAACATCAACTCAGCGTTGCACTGAAAAATCATGAATCAGCCCTACAAAAGTAGTTTTTAAAAATTATAAACATGAGAGTTTCTGGTATTTGTTTTACTTGCAAGCTTTTTCTCCGCTGCTCTAAAGCTTAGACATACCTTTCAAAACAAATGTATACATGGAAGCTGAGATCCTTATACATTGAGATAATCCACTGGTTATGATTTTTAAGAAAAAAATGTAAGCTGAGAGTCACAGTACAAATACAAAAGCTGAAAAACCCTGCAAATTGAGTCTGACTGGCATCAAAGCAGTGCCAGGCTCTATCTACATGGTCTTTAGCAATAAGATAAGAGCACATTTTATCAACAATCTGAGTTGACTGGGTGCATCTAGTTCCTCCTCAAAAACCCTGCTAGGTATTTGCATGATGCCAAAGTCATCCCATTAACCTTTTGCAGCACTTGGCTGAGAATGGCAGCACAGAGGTATCCAAAGATGGGACCTGAGGCAGTATAAACCCTGGGAAAGGGGATCTGATTTCCCGGGCAGCCAGCTCAGGTACAGCACCACCCCAGTGCTGTTTGAATCACCTGCCCAAACAGCAGAGAGGGAGTTTTGAGGACTCACCTCTGGTGCTCTGGAGAAACCAACAAAGGCACATTGATGTGAAGGAGAATATTTCAGGTGTCCTTAAGAAGTTCTGTGTTGGGTCCCGAGCTGGGTGGAGATGCTGTTTTCCCCTGCAAGAAGTAATTTCCCCCGAGTGTTTACAGGTGTGAGGAGGGCAAATTTGTATTTATTGAGATGGAGGCAGCTGGCAGGAGTAAAGCAGAACAAGGCACGTCAGAGTGTGAATTTATTACCAATACTGTAGGCCATTTTCCTTTCATTTTGACTGTAATGCCGTTTTGAGCCTCTGCCAGGCTTTGAGGGCAGAGGCACTGGTGAGTTGACCCCCTGCTTCGCACCCTCCATTTTTCTCACTTTGCAGGTTTTGACTGAGCTAATGCTTTCAGGAAGAAAGGCTTATTGATTAGAGTGAAGTAGCTTGCAGCATCTGGGCTTTTACTGGTGCAGTTTGTGAGGTGTTGTTAGCCGTCTGGTAGAGGTGCAGGTAGTGTTTGTTCTCACACATTTAGTAAATTCTGCTGGCTTCTCTGCCCTGCTTTCTTAAAGCTTTCTCACTTCATGCACTCACCTTCTCACCTGCTCAGAGCACTCCTGTTAGGACTGAAGCACGTGGCAAGATCACCTCAGCTGGTCTGAAGAGCATCCTTCTCCACTACATTTTAATTTGCACATTGTCTTTCATTCCACAATACAAAAATGGCCATCAACTCTCATCTCCATATGATTTGTTTTATTACCTAGATTTTATAGCTGAAAACAAGCATGTATCCTGTTAGGATCAGCTAGAGCAAGCCTTTTTTGAAGTTTTTCTTTCAACAATAGCAAAGATATTCCACCAGGAGGAGTCAAGTCAGAATGAGGGTTTGTGATGAGCACATGTCTGATCACATCGATCAAAGGAAACTACATAAGAGTAGTCATAATTCATAATTCATTACAGTCATATTTTGTATATTCAAGTGTGTGGTGATGTTTTATATTGTTTCTTTGTTGTGTTCTCTGGTATAGTTGAAATATATTGA
Organism: Pomatostomus ruficeps; assembly: GCA_013400735.1. Lineage (NCBI taxonomy): Eukaryota > Metazoa > Chordata > Aves > Passeriformes > Timaliidae > Pomatostomus > Pomatostomus ruficeps. The sequence continues at coordinate 516,800 of VYZT01002716.1, forward strand.
ATAGGGATTATTATAATAGTCCTACAAAGCTGTGTGAAAACTGAGCTGAGGCTTTCTTGAGTTTGCCCTGTTACCTTCAGAGCATGTTGGCAAAGAGACATTCAGAGACCTGTGTCTGGCCAGTATTGCCACCTAATTGTCTCTCACTCTCCTGGCTCACCAGCTACTCTTCCCACTCCCATTTACTCCTCACAGTATGGTCTGTGGGGCAAGGTATGTGCATGTCCCTATTGTGTATCAGATCGAGGTGCTGTACATATTCCCAACCATCCCACTGGAGCCGCTTTTCTGGAAATTGCAAGGGATTTATTTCCATCCTGGCTTTGACACTCGTCAGGCACCTTGGGAAGATGCTGGGCAAGGGTTATTCAGAAGCTCGAGCACAGAGATTCGATGTCTATGTTTTAAAACCTCTAAACCACCAATTCAACTCCTAATACAGCATCAGTCTGGGAAGCCGTGTAGGTAAAGTCCTAGCATGATTTTTGGGGGTTGTAGCACCTACAGAAGACTTGATTCAAAGAGATTAAGTTTAAAGAGAAACTAGAGATGTCTACAGTGGGAGTGGAGAGTTTTGGGGCTTTTAGTTTTCTCCTGATGTTACAGGAAATAAGCACAGGGTCAGACCAATCTACCGATGATACTTCCAATCTGGGTTTTTCAGCTAGGGAGACACAATAAAATGCCTCAGAAATTGTTTCTTTCTTGTGGGACCTGCAAAAAATACAGACATTCTTGAAATCACAGCTATCTGATCTGAGCACTGAGAGAATGCCAGAGAAGGACCAAATGATTAAAACACGAGCTGCTGTGGTTACTACAGTCCATTGACTCTGTAAATTGTGTGTAGTGCCTTCACAGCTAAGAAATTTATATCGCTCAGGAGATTGACGTAGTCTCTGAAGTGACTTTCAGATAATGTTAGTGACCTTCTAACCCTTGTTAGCACATTTCTTTGGACTGTCAGAGTTGATAATCTTGCTAATACAAATAGGAATTTGCACCTTAAACATTTCTCAGTTGTGTGAGTAGCAAGTGGTGGGCTTCAGTGACTAGCCTCCCTGGAGCCCCACTATGTTCCTGCGGGCCATTGGTGTTAAAACCTCCATATTTGCCAATATGACAACTACCTAACATGCATGGGAAGAAGAGTCATTCTTCGTTTTAGAAAAAGGAATCCAGAAGCTAGATTATTTTTGCTAGCTATTTTTTTTCAGCTGGGTTAGGAAAGAAGTGCAAATCAGCAAGTGCAGTGAGGGGAAATAAGGAAAAAGAGTCACCTTAGAAAATAAGCATCCACTAGTCCTCAAGCTAGAAAGCAGCAGGAAATATTGGGAAAATAACTCGTTGTAAGATGTCCGATTTATCAAAGCACTTATCTGCACAGCATGGGGGAAACAAGCCCTGTGTGTTTCAGTTCTGGGTGTGGGTGCATATGCCAGTGGGCATGTTTGTGTAGGGAGAGAAAACACACCTTTGAGAAATGTAAAGAATAATATTATCTGTGTTAGTGACAACAGAAGGAGCATAAACAGGAGATAAACCTGTCTTTTTCAGTGAGGACTGCTGCACATTTGCACATTTAATGACAATGTGCACACTGACTATGGAAAGCTGGTTACAGAGCTTCTTCAGAAAAATATGAAGGGGTGGCCTATTATTTTCAAGCAGAAATTCAGAACTGCAATATGCCGTAGTGTGGATGATCTTCTCTAAGTCAGTTACTTCTCTCCAACGTGCTCAGTCTTTCAGATGCCTTTTTTAATGGCTTAAGTAGTTTTTTCACTTACTCTGTGATGTAGAACCATGCGAGGTCCCTGGTCAAGCGACACGTGCTGGACAGTTATGAACAGAAACATTACAGGGAGGAAGACAGCAGGGCATATGTTTTAAATTAAAAGGAAATGCAAGGGAAGTGATTTGCAGAATAACAAAATAAAGAAATTAAAGCTCTATTCCATAAAGTATATATTCTCACCCTCCAGAACTGGAGCAATTGTCGTATTTCTGATAGGTGGGGAATGCTTGGCTGTTGCAAGAAGTCTTCTGCCTGTAGGTCCCATTGTCACTCATTACATGTCCTGCCTAATATTTTAAGCACTGGAAATGCCCTGCCACGATTGACTGTCGAGGTTATCTCCTCAATAAAGGAGATTTCTGTATTTAAAATGTAAATGAAACATTGCAGGCCTGGATGCAGCTGCGGGGAGGTGGAGAGGATCATGAGCCTCGTGATGCTGTGGGGCCAGAATCACACAGGCAACACGTGCAGATGCTCATGGTGTGAGGATGTGGCACTCGGACACCTTGTCCACCCTCATACACTGGCTTTTATAACATGTGAGCCCACAGAGTTTCTCAGTCATTTTAGAAAACAGAAAAACCACGGCTGAGACCCTCCCTGTGAAGCCTGACAATGCAGCAGAAAAAAAATCCAGCATGTGTTTTTCCTGGTTTCCCCTTTGGTTTTTTGTACATGAATTTTATGGATATAAAGGTGAGCAAATTTGTACAAATAGAGCAAAACTCTCTTTTTTTTCCTTTGAAGATAATCAGATAACCAGAATTCTCTTCATAGGTGACTTTTTTTTTGTTTAATATAGTCTAAATTCAGTCATGACTGATAGGAAATTAATGCAGCATAGTCCATACCTAAAAATACCAACACTTTCTTCAACTATATTAAGGCTCAGGAAAAAAGCATTTTAGATAAGTCATCTACCTTTGGCATTTCTGTGATTTCTATCACTGTTTTATCTAAGCATAACACAGTATTTTAATATACTTGTTTCCACATTCTCTGTTGGTAGGAAATGGTATAATTCCTGTTATCACATTGTGGGAAGCATGACAGAGGTTGCATAACTTTTCCAGGATAGGGAAGCAAGTTTGTAGGAAAACAGACATTGGAGTCACACTTGCTCTTCTAGGGGCAAAAGCCCTTTCTCCTCAAACAGCTTTGTGAAAACCTGGGATTCTTGTCCTTTTTTGAGTAAATAACAAAAGCAGCCTATCCAAAGTCCGAGCACTCTGAACAAAAGCCTCTGGTAACAGCCTGGATGTGCATCAGGCAGAGGATTTGTCCAGTGGGTGTCACTGGGGCTGCCGACACACTTCAGCATGTCCAGCACCTTTGGTAGGTTGCACCCAGGTGAGCAGAAGCCTGCACCAGGGTGCTGACTCCAAATGCAAGAGAGATGACACTGCAGAGGCTGTTTGTGCAGATAACAACATCAGTCAGAGCTGATTGATGCTGAAAGTCTGCACTGGTTTAATAACTGCAACTGGCAGAAGGATATCACCAGGTACAGTGTCTTGCTGGAGAGTGGTGTCTTTCAAAAGATATCAAAGGGAGTTTATACACTTCAGTAGAAACATAGATAATGTTTCTTTTGGATCTTTTAACAAACCTTCTTCTTGGTGCCTACCTTAGTGGTGTCTTTCTGTCTTTCAGTACTCAGCCCTCAATATTTTTTCACAGTCCTCTTACACCCATATTTTTATTTTCCCTTTAGTCCCTTCATGTTTTTGACTTAAGGGCCAGGTACAAACCTTGCACAATTGCAGACATCAGCATTGACTTTCCCAGGTTTCAAATTTAACCTATGCTGGAGATTGTCCTCTCCTCTGGACAGCACTAAATCTTTCCTGCCAGAGATAACTAGTCCTTGGGGCTCATAGCTATGCTTCTGCAGAGAAAAATGTTTTGCCTTTGGAGTGGACTAGATTGCACCACACGGCAGGTAATTTCAAAACATTTTCGAGGAAAGCATCCCCTTGGGGCCATCTCGAGGCCTTCACGGGTAAAGGACACGAGGCAGCGTGTGACGCTTTCGATGCCCCTCCATTATTTTCCCAGGGAACAAAGCAGTGAGGCTCAGTGGGGACACGACCTTCCTGGGCTGCAGCTTGAAGGGGTCGTCGATTAAGGGGAGAGGGAAGAGGAGGGGTTTTTCTCTGGTTTTCCTTTTAACTCCGTAGTTCAGGGGATTTATCACAGGCCAGCATGGGAATCTGTGTTGGCCTGCTCAGGAGCACTGTTGGCCAGCACTGGCTTTGTGAGCAGCACATTAAGCTGATGCAGTAAATAGATTTTTCTAGAGACAGAGAAGTGCTTTGCCACAGTACTGTCTTTACTAATGTATATTCTTCTGCTTTCCATCAAACAGTCAATGAAGGCTCAGGTGAAACCAATCAAAAAGAGACATCGACCTGTGACATTTGTCAGTTTGGGGCAGAGTGTGACGAAGATGCAGAGGATGTTTGGTACGGTAATTTTCTCTACTCTTCTATTTTAATGAATGTTGTATTATTTAAAGGTACTGTGGTTTAGAAAGCATTACAAATGTGAGATACTCAATTTTCTGCACCCAGAGATTCATCTCAAAGTGACTGAGGTGGTTATTACTCTGAAAAAAAATGTATAAAAGACTCTGGTTTATAATTTTGGAACATGCACAATTTAGACCAAGTTTAGAAACACAGTTATCCATTTTGTTGCCATTATAACTTATGTTATTCCATCTGGGGCTTTACAGCTTCATACTTCAGTAAAAATAGCATTGGGAAAAATAATTGACCTAAAGCTTTTCCAGTTAAAAAGTATCATTAGTATTATCATCATGTTAATTCATGTGTGGCATTAGAAACGCTGGGAAATCTGTCTCGCTTTTTCCTAGTTTGCTGGAGCTGAAAACCTTGCCCTCAGTTGCTTGAAAAAATGAGAGTGTACATTTAGACATTTTCTCAATGGAAATGGTTTTAATTTTTATTTTTTAAAAGGTTTTTCAAATTTATTCAGATTTTTTGTTATTTTCAACCTTAATTACATAAGCTGAAGGGAAATAATTCTATCAACTCAGACTTTTGCCTAGAAAATATGCAGACTTCTATTAAGCCAACTCTGAGCTAATCATTTCATTGTGATTTTGGAACAGCCAATAGATCAAAAAGGTCACTATTCACAGAGCTATATTTCTAACACTGCCCTAATGCCACACCTCATGTTTCTCTCTAAGTAATTAAAAGAGATTTAGAGAAATAACCATGCAAAATAACAATGCTATCCAGAGCTATTGTCTGGATGGTGCTTCTGGAGCTGTGGGCCAGTAGTAGCTAAAAAATGGATACACAGACTGGGCAGTGAGACGTCAGTAAAACATTGAAGCCAGACCTCTAGTGTGGAGAATAAGAATGGAGCAGAGAGGAATCAATAAATGAATGGTGAACATGATAACTGTGCCCAGCGTTGGGCAGCTGACCCCACCCAGGCAAGGCATCCCTTGGCCTCAGGCGTGAATTTAGGAACAGTTCTGCTGTTGAGTGAAGAAGCTCAGGAACATGGTCATGGTTATCTGTAGCACTGGGTCAGGCCGGCTAGGCCGAGGAGCCTAAAGGAGAGCCAAATAAAAGACTACACAGAGACAGCAGACGGAGAGGGCAAAAAGAGAGAGAGGGCAGAACTCTCTGCCTTTATTTATATGTTTTTACAAATTACTAAGGATTGGAGGTAGAGATCACTACCTCTTAATTCTATTGGTCAAAGCATCTGTCTATCATATTTCTCTACTCAAGATAGTGAAATAATAAACAACACAGACAGTTAGTAAAACATAGATAGTTGTTAAGAAACCATGGCCATGTTTACAGATGAAGTGTGAGAAAGTATCACAGTAAAGAAAAACACTGAGAAACTGCAAAACTCAAGACAACAGTTATCCATTTGTGGTCATTTTGGTTTTGCCTTGCCAAAGTCTCTCAGTAATCAGTAATCTCCAGTTCTAGTCCTTAAAAAAAACCCAAGCGAACAAACCACTGAGTCCTTGCTCTGGCTCCAGTCATCAGAGGAAGTTGTGGTGTTGAAAAACAAGAGCAGCAAGGTGCATCATGGTTATAGGTTTCAGTGAGGTAATGAAATTTGTGAGTAAGAAATTGCCTAATGTTGACTTTGCTTAAGAAAATTACCCCAGGTGTTATGATTTTCATTGTCTCCTTGACTGGATGTCCTTGAGAGCTTTGGTGGCGCAGTGTAGAAACAAAACCACAGTGAAATTAATATATCAAAATTCACAGTCTGGTGCTCATGTTTTCATAATTAAGTGCGCTTCCAAATTGGAAGGCAGGAGAAGAGAGGGGCAAGGAATAAAATTAGCTACAAGATAACATTATTAATCATAAGCACTGAGTAGCAGTGTTTATTTTTTTCCAGAAATAGCTTGGTAAAACTGCCTGATCCAACTTACCCCAGTGTTCCCACTGCAGCTTTTGCACAATCTACTTCCTCCCCTCTGAAACAGCTTGGCTTTTGCAGAGCAGCGTAGTGATGGCAGGAGCTGAGGTGCCCAGTCTTTATTGGCAGGCACTTTTTCTGCAGGGGTAGGTGCTTCCCAGGGCAGGAAGCAGGGAGGGGCTTGCCTTGGGAAGATGCTCCCAGACAAACTGTTAGGAGGCAGGAAAGCCGATTTCCAACCCAAAGGACAGAGACCATGTAAAGCCTGTTAAAGGCTTGCTTTGAAGTAAGCAACTTCATGTACCATGGCAGAGCCGTGTTCTCCTGTCCTTGCCCCCGATTAGTCTTGGATAAGCATCTTTCTAAACAACGAGCCTTCTGCGTGTCAGCTTTTCGTTATTCTTATTTCTAGAATAAAAGTGGACTCTGTATGGAGGTTCTAGATCCCTCTTTCAAATATATGTTAATTGAATTTTCATGTTAGGCACCAGAGATGCGTATTGCCCCGCTCCCCTTGCCAAGAAATTTCGATTTATTATTTGATCACTGTTTTTATGTAGATCAAGTATCAGAGGTAAGCAGGGCTCCTTTAGCTGTCTCACCTGACCGATGAGGTTTGTAAAATCCAAACGGGGTCAGCAGGTCTGGTGGTCTGGGACCTGCTGTTACAGGATGACGATCCCAGCACCAGCAGTGAATCCCTATCAGTCAGGAACAGTTTGAGGGTGCAGGGTCAGAGCCTGATCCTCTCCAGGTAAGAAGGATGCAGGCTGGTAGCAGAGCCAAGCTTCGGAGAGCTCGGATGCAAGGCTGGCTGTTTGCCTACTATTTCTAGGGTGCCAGAGCAGATCAGAAAAGAGAGCACAGGTGTGATAGCAGCTGTGGTTGGGCTGCTGATGATTTAAAATGACAATTGACATTACTCTGCATTGTCACAGTCTATATTTTGCCGACTGTTATCTCTGATTTAACTCTTTTTTGCCTTTTTTTTTGTTTGGTTATTCATTGCCAGTTGTCAGTCATCTAAATGGTGCTATTGTACTGTGTCACCATTACTTTTAAATCTTTTTATTTGCATAAAACCAATCTGTTAATGGCTAGACTCCTGGGATTCTAATGGGGGGTTGGCACACAGAAGATTACTTGAAGGGGTAAGATTTGTGTGAACATTTTCTGGAAAGTACAGAGGAAAGGCAGAAAAGAAACCTCTGTAATAACAGGTTTTCCATGGCATGCAGAAACACACATGTGTTATTATCCTATTCTGCAGTCAAGTATCATGAGAGTGAATGCAATTTGGCATTCCATTAGTGAATTTCTTTCCTTAAGTTAAAAACAAAGACTGTTCACTTGAAAGTCTTTAACATCTTGCTACTTTAATATGTGAAAGCTTCTTGTCACTAAGAGGATCGTGTATTACTGGCATTATTCCCACCTTTAATGCATTTTGCTCCAGTGGGCTTCATGAATATTTAAAGCAGGGCAGTGGCTATGCTCTTTAGCACGAGGTTGCAATCTATTGGTAAATCAGACATTTGGTGTTGCTTGCTTTGGGTTTTATTTCTGAGCTGGCTAAGGAATAATTGATTTTGTAAGACAGGGCTACTCAACATAACACCCCGAGAGATATACTTAAAAGGAATTGAAGAATGAGGCGTAACGTTGTGAACCGTGGTGTATTGCTCAGATCTTCCAAAAAGCATCTATGAAACACTCCCTGTACATAAATAGTGCTCACCAAATGGAGTGCCTGCTCTCTGCTGAAGTGGCTCGGTGCAGAACCACATCAGAATCCCAGGTTCCAGCATTAGTCTCTTCCTTATGGGCCACTGAGGAAATAAGAGCACTCCCTACTCTGGACAAGCCATGATTTGGATAAATGCTGGGCAGCTGTTTCAGAGGTCCACCAATATGTCCAAAATGGAAGGAGATAAGTAATAAGAAAGATCCTTTGGTTGAGTTTCCTGTTGCAAAATGCTGACAATAGAGAGGACGGGAGTATTTTCTTAAAACAAGATTAAAGCCTGCAAACCTCTGACTCACAGAGTTAATCAAAATCAAAATGATGAATTGGGGTTAAATATGCAAACTTTCCCTTTGAATTCCAGTATCAGCAGGTCAGCTAGCAGCAGTGTGGCAGTACAGCAGTGCCCACAGTAAGATGCAGGTTGCTGGCTGGAAGGCAGGCACCCAGAGTGTGTGCTGTGCTCAGAGAGCACTTCCCTGCAGCCTGGCAGTGTCCAAGGAGGTGAGGAGGCCTCCTCCAGACTGCTCCTCTGCCTGCCCCTTCCTCCCTGCTGGAGGCTGCTGGTGGAGGAGAGAGGCAGCAGTATCCCTGGCAGGAGGTGCCTAACCCTGAAAGAGGCCAGCTGGGGATTTCCACCAGTGATAAAAAGGTGCCAAATGCCCCTGCTGCTTCCTACAACTTGGTCCCACTGACCCCAAGGACTCCTCCTTGGCTGGGCATAGGGTCTCGTGCTCTGCAATAGGCACCGTGCTCATGGTAGGAAAGTTTCCCCCTCCTCACGAGCCTGGCCCACAATGGAGGGGCCTTTTCCATTCCTTGCAAGTGGACGAGGGTCCCTCCAGGCAGGTTCAGCTCAGGGGAAGATGCTGAAACTGTTCTACAGGGACACTGATGACTCCCAGCTTGGAGGGAGGTGTCCAGGCTGGAGGAAGGAGCTTGGCTTGTTCAGTGTCTGGGTCAGTGGGCAAAGGAAGGAGCACTGTTCCAGGCATGCTGTGCGGCTGGGTGGCATTCCCCAGTGAGGGGGTGACACTGCAGCGTGGTCACAGCAGGTCCCTTTTGTCCTGTGCTTCTGTCCACACAGCTGGGACAATAAACTCCACTCACCCAGGGCAGACAGGCACATACACAGAAGGTATTAGGAAGATGAACTGCTTCAATCCCTCGTTTCATATTTTACTGCTGATCACTGGTACATTTAATTGGGTAAATGCTCCTGTAAGGCAAGCAAGCAGTCAGCAGCACGTGAGGAGGGTGAAACTGCATTCTCATGCAAATAAGTGGCTCTGTACATGGGAGGTATCTGTGCAAATCATGCAGCTGCCATCTGCAGTGACCCCTGCAATCAATACTGCCCCAGCAATCAATATTTATCTTTATTATAGTATAGAAAGAAAACATATGAAAGAAACTAATGATTTTGCCAGCTTCTCCATCCACACAGCAATTAGGTCAGTCGGCTCTGGGTCCCTTCCCCCTTCCATCAGTTGCTCTCAAGCAGAGCATTTGCAAACAAGATGCTGTACTGCTATAAAGTACTAAAAGGTAGTTTGAAGTCTCACATACATTACACGGGTATTGGCTGCTTCGTGTTCAGCAGTGTGTATAATAACTATGTGTGACCTACTTGTTCCAGATGCAGAAACAATGAGCTGCTTTAACATCTGCAATGTCCCAAGCATTATACAGTAGATATATTGCTGTTTTCTGCTGCTTTTCTTTCTCTTCTAGTGAAAAAGTAGATCTTTGTTCATAGCTACATATTTAAACACACACCTTGGACTTGTGTTTCAAATAAACACAGGGATGGAGTCAAATCATTAAAAATACACAATTCTGCAGAAACTTAAATTTCTGCTTAACTTGAGATCATACCTAAGGCATGAAGAGAAGCTGCTGCTGCATAATTCTTCCCATGGAGCTCAGTAGTCATATCTAATAAGAGTCCAGGCAAGGGTTTGCAGAGGGAAATAGAGGCACTGCAGCACAATCTCTGCATTGCACAGCAGCAGATGCCCAAGCAGGTTGCACCTTCTCACACCCATGTCGCTTACCTTAGCCCCAACCTGACAGCAGAGCTGCCTCCAGTGCCTGCCCAGAAATTAGCCCACTTCTGTCTCTGTTCGCTGGTAATGTTTCATTTGGTGTGTGTTCTATGGTTAAAAGAATTTGAAATGAGAGGAAAGCAGCTGACTTCCAGGGAATCTGTTGGGATGCTGTGTTGAGATAAGTGTAGAGACACCGTACAGTGGTCTAAGAGTCAGCAATACTGGAAAAAATGTAGCCTAAGCAACTGGAAATTAGTCAGTGAAGGGTTTGCAATGAAAGACAAAACATGAGGAATGTCAGAAAAAGCACGGTGATGCCTACCTGTCTATATGTTATGTTGTCTCAATCACAAAGCCTGCTCTGAGAAAGTGCCAGGTTGGAACTTTTATAGGAGGCTGGTCAGCCAGATTCTGCTGCCTGGAGTAAGAGAGCTAAAAAGAGAACCTAGCTATGTTTCTTTGTTTGGGACTTGGGAAAAAAATGCCATGTGAAGTGACAAAAAGTGGGAAAACTAGCAAAACAGAAAATTGTAGCTTGAATTGTTGTTCATGGCACAAACAAGAACAACGTTGTAGCAGCTCCAGCTTAGGTGAAAGATTTGGCATATTAGAATCCAGTGTCTAGTCATCATGGTAGGGTCAGAAAATAAGGTACCCAGGTAAGCATTGCATGAATGCCATGGTTCCTGCCAGGTTTCCCTCTGGCAAGGAAGATATATCTGCTGAGATATTGTAGGACTCTTTCACCGGGCAGTTTCAACCTAAACTAGCCTTGGAGTAAAAGTGACTTCCTACCCAACCATGAAGAGGGAAAGATCCCCACAAATTTCAAAAAGATCCTAAATCAAGCCAAAAATAAGGGGGGTTCCTCTTTCTCAGGAGGAGTCTAAAGAAGGAGCCCAGAAAGGTGTGGGAAAAGTAGTTAGCTTTATCTTCAGCAGCTCTGAGAAAAGCTCATGGTCCAGTTCTCCAGAGGAGGATGAGAGAGTGAGCACCTCCTGTTTCTAAACTGATTGCGGTACCAGTGGCCTGGCTACAAAGTTACTGCTTGGGAAAATTATGACTTGTTTGGCCATCTGGTGAAACTGTTTTACTCTGCATATATATTATTTGGGTTTAGTTAAAGCCAGCCGTTTTTCCCCAGTCAGGTGGGTTTCACAGAATCGCTTCACCATCTCTGCATCCTGTGCCAAAATAGCCTATTTAATTTTGAAGTGAGACTGATTCCCAACTCTTTTAGGATGATGGTTGGGAGAATTTGACCTTTCTATCCATTGAGTCAACACAATCCTTCAGAGGCTTATGTTCATTTGAGTAAGTCCTGCCTTTCCAGATTCTCAGGATTTATTTTCTTAATAACATTCTTTAAAAAAAAAAGCAACAACTTGTTTTAACATAAGCCAAGATTGTCTGGAGTTACTTATACTTCATAGTGTTTTATTACCAATACACTTTGGAACACTCTGGTAAATAATTCAGCCTACACAAAGAAATTGGCTATATTTTCTCTATACATTGAGGAAGTCTGTCATGTAGACTATATATCATGGCTCTAAATGTTCTCAAATAAATGCAAACCCACATTGTATTCCATCTGTACTACTCACCCAAGCAGGTTTTTAAGGACCCTATATGACACATCCATCTCTTATCCAAAAACTGGAACCCCTAACGTTTGGTTTTGTGATAAAAAAGGCTTTTTTAATCTTTTGCAATTACAGCAAAACCTGCTGTGTGTCCAGGGAATAATACTCTATACAGTCATAAAGCTTATAGATTTTTTTTTCCTTATGCTCCTCTTTTCAGATGCTCACCCAAACTTGGTTTTCAGTTCAGAAGGTGAACTTCCAGCTTACAGAAGTCAAAGAAAGTTATCCCACTGACTTCAGTGAAAGAAAAGTTCTCTCCCAGTTTGATAACTATGGAGTAACTTCTCAGTAGCCTGTGGAGCCTTTTGCTGGTAGAAGGGAGAGCAAACTCAGTTGGTGTGTGAATGCTCTATCAGTCACACAGTGCAAAGGAATAACTTGGAAATTTGATGATAAAAGCAGAATTTGCCTTACAGACTGCTTCAATTGCTTCAGAGGAAATATTGATTTGTGAAAAGCCAAAAATAACTTTGGAGATTTTGGGGGGTTTTCATGTCTTACTGTGCCATGCTGTTTTAGGAGCAAGACACAAATTCGTCTGAAATTCAAGGGGGGGAAGGCTTGTAAGAGACACAGTCATCATTTGTCTTTGCAGTTAGTAGTCTGTCAACATTAGAGTTGGGCAAAAACTGCTGCAATAATTTTAAAAGTGTGGCTCAACACAGACCAATTTTCCTGTTAAGTTTCCATGGTCAAGTTGCCTGTCTATGTGATGTGTGGACAGATGGCGTGGAGAGGTGGGTGGGCATGGCAGAGAAGGCTGGAGGGATGGACGAAGGAAGGACAGAGGACTGGAAGCAGGGAGGCAATGTAAGGCTGACTTGCAGCTAGTCCAGTTGGCCGTTTGCTGGAGAGTGGGGAGGAGTGCAATGGCTGCTCATCTGTAGCGGCTCAGGAAGTGTTTTGGGGACACTACTCCAGGGTGGAGGTTGTCCTCTTCTGCCTTCCCTCTGCCTGACTGGGAGGCTGGAATGACTCACCCAGTAAAGGGTGAATTAAAGGTTTATGTGACAGGGGCAGCTGGAGGATGTGGGGTGGCAGCATGGAGATGGTGTGGCTGTTGGGACTGCATTAACACCGACCTGTACCTGATACAAGGGTGCACGTGTGTGGTGTGGCTCAGCATTGTGTGGGACAGCAACAGCATCCCTCTGTCTCTTCAGGAAATGTCTGGATACAACATACACACGTGGCAGCATGGTGGAGAGCAACCATTTTATGTGCCCAGTGCAACAGGAGAAAAAATGAATCCAGGGTTTGGGGGTTTTTTTTAACTCCTCTGCCACCAGCTACAAGGTGGTTTTCAATCCTGGGTAGCCTTCTGAGCACATGGTTTTACTTGGATTGGGAAGAATGGCTTTGGCAGTCTGTTTTGTGCTGTTGCTGTAATACAGGGTGTTCTAAAGGTCGTGCCCAGCTCCTGCTGCTTTGTGGGAGGGGCACGGGAGGGTTCCCATGGGCCCTGCAAGGGCAGAAGTGTATGGGGGTGCTCCCTGGAGCTGTGCAAGACTCAGTTTGTACCCCTGTGGTGACGTTGGTTGTGTAACCCCATGGCCGGGAGAGCCTGGGCTCACCAGGCTGTGAAAGTGCACATAAGGGATGATAATCTGGTAATGCACATCAGATATTAATGTGCATTGACACATAATCGTCTGCGTACATCAAGGCATTACAGCATGAAAGAGCAAGTGCAAAGGCCTTGCAGAGCAACGTGCTTTTGCACCTTTTTTCCCCCCGTTTTCTCTCAGCCTTGTTATTTAAAAGTAAGCTTTCCTCCCTCCCTGGCCCCCCATTTAGCCCAAGTCATCCCCTAGCACTAAAGTGCGCGGTGCCTTCCTGACGGCCTATTTAGTCGCAATAAACAGCCGATTGGCCTAATGTGCAATCAGGAAAGGAGTGACATTTATTGCTTCGGTTTTATGATGCTGTGAACTGAGCAAGATTTGGAGCCTTACAGTGCCTTCAGGGGGCAGGAGATCACCAGCAATGAATTGTATTTATACCTTTTCCAATTTCCTACTAGGGTTTTAGCAATAAATAGACTGTGTTGTTATTGAGTTTTATGTAAGTATGTTTATGAAAGCAGGAATACAACTTTGTAGCTCAGAATTACATGTGTTGGCTAAATAGATCAGCAGAGAGAATAACTATGTAAAACACTGGGAAAGCACTTACCAATTTATTATCAAATGTCTTAATAGAATACTTCATCTCTTCCATCCCACTTTATGTTAACTATTGAAATAGAACTGCATCCATTGCAGAAGGTCGGAGGCTCCTTCACACACCCATGTAGGAACATCAAGGCCACGGTTTGTTCACACGTCTAAACCATTAAAAATACATCCCATGCATTAAATATGAGCCTGAGGAAAACTCAATAGGAGCTGACGCACAGGGCTGACCTCAGCTCTCACAGCCCCTGCAGAGTGGCAGGTGTCCCTTCCTCACAGAGTCCATCTCCTGCCCCAGTCCCTTCCCACGTGCGGGCTGCAGCTAAAAGCCTGAGTGAGATGTCCCCAGACAGACAGATTTAATTGCTGCCTCTCAGCCTCCCCATTTTGTAACAGAGCTCTCCCCTGTGAAGCAGAATGGATGCCCCAGAGACACCTGTCCTGGCCGGTGCACAGCACTTGCTCCTTTCAAGGAGCTGCAGGTGGATTCCACTGATCTGTGTCCCAGACCTGAAGAAGGTTACTCTCATCCCATTAGTTTGCTGCCAAGGACATGTCCTTGAGATGGCACATTGCAGTCACTCGTCTGTCTTCCTTTCCCTGGCAGCAGTACTTGCCCTTGAGGCTTGATCCCGAAAGCAGCCAACCACTGTGGTCATCACAAGGCAGCAAGAGAAGAGGCAGCATCCCCAGCCAGCAGCTTTCATCCACAGACCCGAAAGCTCTGAGGAAAAGAGAAGTACTAGTGCACCCTCCTTCTTGCTAACGCAGTGGTTTGCTTGGGTCCCAGGCTCACACCTGTGGAATGAGACCTCATTTCCCTGCTAGGTTATGCTGCCTTACTTCTGTCTCTACAGGAGGTGCAAACAATGCCTGAAGCAAAGCCTGGAAGTGTCCTCCCAAAATGTCATTAAATAGCTAGACTGGATTTCGTTTTGTAGTTGAAGGCAGCTGACCAAGCAGGATAGCCTGCAGTCCGTGGCTGGTTCAGACGGGGCTGCCTCAGGCAGGTATCCCTGGTTAGAGTGTGGTGCCAATAACCCAGGCTGTGGGTCCAACCCCTGCATGGGCCATTTACTGAAGAAGATCCCTGTGGGTCTCTTCCAGCTCAGAGTATTCTGTGAGTCCGTGAGGAAGCAGGAGGCACGTGTGGTTAAGGATGCAGAAAGCATCTCTTTGTGGGGAGAGCTGGTCTGGGTTTGCACGTGTGGAGGCAGACTTTACATTGAGAATTCCTTTACCACTGCTTTCACTCATTTTAGGAAGTTCCCCACTTCCCTTCCCCACCAGCAGCTGATGGCTCATTGCTGCAAGGCATGGGGCTGGCAGCACACTGCGCTCTGCTAGCCAAAAGGCCATCATCCCTTTGCTTTCACTGATAAATCAGTTCACTTTCCACTTTCAGGAGTAACTTCTAGCATTGTTAACAAAGGTTTTAGCAGGAATTTGCCGTTGTTCCCAGACGGGGCTGCAGTTCTTTGTAAGCAGGCAGATCCTTCCTGCATGACAAGGACCTGCAGCTAGATTGTGTCCCTTACTTCCCACTGGACATTGCAGTATTCCCACTGATTCTTCAGTCTGGGGTGAAACGCTGGGATTTGTGGAAACGATATTAATTATTCTGCTGGCTTCAAGATAGGAATGAACAATATCAGCAGTCTGAGGCACACAGCGATAAACTGATCATGAAGGACAGCCTCAAATGTTTACAGAAACAGTCAGCAAAGCTTTGTTTTAGCACAGACCACAGAGACGTGAAGGACACCAGGGGTAGACAAACCATAAAAAGGCATTTATTTTATTCTATGAGTTTTAAATAAACTTCTCACATTAGCTACCTGCAGACACTTGAATTGGCATGTGCACAGAATTAGAATTTTCTTCTCTGGTCACACACCTAGCGTGAGGGGGTTTCCATTGCTCTTCAAACACGGTCATCAGCCTTGTGATTCTCTGTCGTTAAATCATCCAATGTAGCAAAGATTGCTTTATACAACTTAGTACCTTTTAAATAAGAATGATATTTCAAAGGACAAAAAAAAAAAAAAAAAAAAAAGGAGAGACATTTATTTTGCCCTAAAGTTGTTAGCATACAATTCAATGTACTGTTGAGGGCACCAGAGGCATTGGGAAGCCAGGTGAAGGTCGTACTATAATTGGTGCTGTGAATTGTAAGAAGGAAGCAAAGGTGAAGTTTGTAATGTTTTTTGTCAAAAATTAAGTAAAAAAAGTTACAGGTTGAAAATTAAAGGGGAATTAGGACTCAAGTTGCAGTGTCTTGCACTGCAGATTAAAGCATTTTTCATGAGCTACAGTCTCCAGGATGACTTCTTGAAAACTGGAGGAGCATGAGACCAGCTCCTCACGGAGCTCTGGGAAGCAGCCAGGGCCCAGGGACTCTCCTCGTGGCTGTACAGCAAGGTTTCTCCAGGAACAGTCCATGGTTTAGAAACCTCCTCCGTGAGCTGCCATGAACACCATGCTCTGAAAAATCCATGTTCACTTTTAAGCACTGCCAGTCAGTCCCTGCTATGCAGCAGCAGCAGCGTGGCAGCTGCAGCCCAAGCTCCTGGCTCTGTCTCCAGCTACACTCCCAGAGTGTAGTGCATTTGGTATGCAAGGAAGGCCATCAGTAAATATATTCACCACTTTAGTGCATTTTAGCTTGACATATGTCCAGTAAACAATATTTTGGGCTCTTGCAGTAAAAAAAAGCAACCAAAAAAAAAATCACCTGATTATTCAGTGCTTCCTTCTGTTATGATGCTTTGGGGTCCTTCAAATCATTTTCATTATGCACTACATAATAATAAAAATCTCCATGCAGTATGCTGATAATTCCGTGCATGGTCTCTGTGATTTCTAATTGTTTGAATAACAGGATGCTATTGAAATGCCATGCAGAAACATTGCATCACCCTGAGGGAATCAAGCTTTTCTCCTTTCACTCCTGGTGAAGATAAACATTTGAACAGTTGATATAGGTAAAATATCCCAGGGAAGCCACCGTGCAAAGTAAGCATGCTAAAGCCCTTAGCACAGAAGCGGGACTGCAAAGGACAAAAAGGAAAAATAAATTGGATAAATAAATAAGTAAGTAACAAATATTGAATGGAAGGCACTCAAAATAAGCTGTGCTTTTCTTCTCTTGTGATCTTAAAGCAGAAGTGAAGCACTAGCAGGCCCAGGAAAGAAATATCGTGTGCTATTTTTGTGCTGCCATTATAAAATATGTATTGTTTATTGTTCTGCACTGCAGCTAAAGTTTTGCATCAACCTCAAAATTACAGCAAAATTTGTTTTGAAGGAGACACGCAGAGTCTCTATTCTTTAAGCCTCTTAATGATGTTCTTAAGAGTGCAGTGATAGGATTTCAGTCTCCTGGCAAGCACAGACAGGTTGTAGGGTATGATTCATAGAAAGTGTAAAGTACTGTGTGCCAGGGTGCTTTCTGAATATATTTTATGTATATGTGTGTCAGTGTACCTGATGTTCAGCGCATGCCAAACCAGGCAATGGTGCCAGGCAGTTTTGTCACCCATTGGGTGCCATCCTCTTGGGCTGTGCTCCACGTGCTGCAGAGACCGCTGTGGGGTACCTGAGTTTGCCCAGGCTACCAAAAGTCCCTGCTGGCTCTGCACGGAGGGTGTCAGGACTATGCCTGTCTGTTAAAGGGGTGTAATAGTGCCAGGCCATTGCTGCTGTAGGGCCTGGTGTAAAGCTTAATGGTGTACTTGAAGGTGGGCTGAGGGTCAGCAGCAGAAGCTCAGATTTATGTGGTCCCTTTGAACTCACATCAAAACAGAGGTGTGGCCAAGCCCCCTGGAGCAATCCAGTTCTGCTGCCTGTGTGTGCAGGTGGTTTGTGAGTGGGTGGTGTGCTGAGGTGGGCACAGAGGTGGCCTGTCACTGCTCCCCAGGGCAGGGCTATCACAGGCTGTGCATTTGAGCAAGGTGTGATGCTGGTCTGGTCTGCGCAGGCTGCCTGAGCTCCCAGAGGTTCACCTTGCCCAGTGCCTGCCTCGAGCTCGCTCAAGTGTCTCTGCATGGTGTTGTGTTGAGACATTAAACACCCCCAGAGCTGCCTGGGTGAATGAGAGCTCCCCCCAGCCTCCTGACACACGGCTGAACCATGCTACAATGCCTGTTCCAGCGTCGAGGCGTAATGTTAAGCCTGGCTTCATTTCAGCTTGCCTGCTGGCAATGTCAACAAAGATGCCCTGTGTACCAGAAAGAAAAAACCTTGCAGGAATCCAAATGATAGGGAAGGCATTTGGGACTGATTGCCAGGTTCTTTATGCAAGCATATACTGCCAGGTTTGCTTTAAATGGGCATTTAATGTCCTTCTTGGAGGGGCAGAGGGCTTGGAGAGGACTGTGCTGGCATCCAGAAATTTGAGTTTCTGATCACCATTTTCTAGTCAGTGCAGAGGAAGATAAGAAATGTCTCTGGTGGAAATATCATAAATGTACAACAACTGTGTTTTTATTTATACACTGTTTTGTGGCAAAGGAAAGGCTTTGGGCTTTTTTATGCTGCAAAATGTTGTTGGGCTTTTCATTGCATTTTTTTTTTTTTGTGCCTGGAGAAAATATATAACATCTAAAATGATTGCAGAATGGATCTTCACTTTCCCTGTAAAATAGTGCTCTCTGAGGCGTGGTGGGATCTCACACTTGACCAAATTAACATATGCGCTCAAATAGCTGAGCTCTGACTAGTAAAAATAACACAAGATTTGCATTTTCACATTTTTAGCTCTCACTGCCCCGTCTCTTTGGTTTTATGCCTTTTTTCTTGACTGACAATTCTCTTTGTGGCAGATTTATTGCTGTTCTGCTGTTTGGACCCTGTAATCAACTAGACACTTGGCTGAAGACGTTAGTCATTTCATTAAGTACTTCTCTTTCAGATCTCTCAGACACAATTTTCTGTTGCTCTGGTTCCAAAAAGCAAATGACCCATGGCCGGCAAAGTCTGAATATGAATCTTTAATAATCAGAGGTAGTACCAACAATGGTCTCAGGTTTCCAAACAGCAGAGGGCTAATTAAAAGATGCTGAATGGGGAAGAACTGCCATTACCATCTCGCTCTGACAGAAATGTGCCTGCATCTGTTCCCAGTGAAACCGCTCTTTTGGAAGCATTGTCTTGTTTATCCTCCTTGCTTCCCATCAGAGCTCGATAGGAAACCCTTCTCATGCTACGTGCAGAAATTACATAGTATTTTTTTTAATTATTTTTCAGTAATATATTGCTGGAAACAAAGATTGAATAGTTGTCTTAGAGGTAAAGATAACACATGGAGTGCATTTTGTTTTTGTCATCACTGTGTCATTAATGATTATATTCTACTCGTGAACTAAGGAAATGGAATTACAGCATTCCCCTACCCTTCATGGGCAAAGAACCATTCTCTTATTTTATTGAGACTCCTCCTTAAAACGCAGTTCCTCCTTCCAGGGACAGTCCTTCATAGCCATGAATCCTCTCTCAGTAGCTTGCTCTCTGCAGGCAAAGGTACTGTCTGTGCCCAGAAAATCATACCATATGTTATTTGCAGAAGTGTGGGGAGTTAGGAGACTGTGTACTCACCCGTGCCTGGTTTATTGACCCCATTAAATTTTAGGGAGACTGATTCAACAGGAAGCCAAGCTGGCTGCTCCAGCTCGGCCAAGCAGCCTAGCACAGCACATCACCATCAGGCACAAAGACCAGACTGAGGGCTGGGCAGCATTTCTTCAGGATCAGGAGTTCTTTGTGTTCTTCTCTCATTTCCCTGGGGCGGGCAGAAGCACGGTAAACAGGTGAAATAGTGATGATCACTCCCAGAATGCCCGTGGGCTCCCTTGTGATGCTGAGCACCCTCTTTGCAGTTCCTGCCTTGACAGAAGCTCCCAAAGCTCACAGACCAGAGAGCAGCAACGCCCACCCCACAGGTCAGTAGTGAGGCACAGGGAGGTGCATGTCAGCATCTCCCCTGCCTCGGGCTAAGCTCAGCTCTGCCAGCTCTCCCCCAGGCATCCTCCTGGGCCTCTCCTGCATCTTATCTGCAGAGCTGCACCTCTGCCTCCAGACACCTTCTGGTTCATCCTGGGTGGGACATTCTCGCGACAGGGTCCAGCAATGTCATCGAACCATGCTGGAAAATGTACCATGGAGAGTTAGCCCAAATTCCTCTCTGGAGGTGTCCATGCTTGCCCCTTGGACAGTCTTTTTAGTTTGCTTTCGTGTTTTTTGCTTATGTGATCACGAGAGTAACCACATAGATTGCTGGGTGTTCAGCTCCTCCAGGATTATCATCATATGAAATGAAGTGGAATAAAATAAAGCTTATAAAAGAGAGGGAATTCGTTGGAGACTATCACCATGAAGAAAAGACATAAGAAAGTGAGCCTTGTTTAATGATTGTTTATGGTGGCAGCCCAAATTTTAATCAATTAACGTATGAGCCCATTACTTGAAGACATGATGGGCCTGAGGGACAGCATTTCTTCCTTTCTCAGAGGAGCTGCAGAGGGTATCTGCTGACATCTTGGAGGCTCTCCTTCCTCACAGAGGCTTTTAAAGCTGCGTTTCTGATCGCAGAAGACATGGTTAAATCTTACACATGTTTTGTGTATGCACTTGGGTACACTTGCATGCTGTGACCCCCTAGGAGACCTCGTTGACCTTCCCACAGTGTCTTGAGCCCCAGGAATGCTCAGTCAGCCTTTCTATTGCCAGGCTTTCTTCAGTGCTACGCTTAGGAACACAGAAACCAAATAGATTTATTGATAGAACTATAAGCAGAAGTCATAGGCAGGATGATAACACGGTCAAATGATCAAATTACTTAACATTTGAGACATACTCGAGTGCCTCAGGGGAGCTGCAGGCAGACAGCAGGCCCGTTGGACACACACATGGCAGTGGGATGGGTGCTGCCAGCCCTGTGCATGGCAAGGCTTAGGGGGAGGCTCTCTGCAGGGTAGGGGGCTTCTGTGTCCCACGGGATCTGAAGTCATGAACCCCATTGGTACTCTCACCTGACAGACACCCTGGGCCAAGCGGGGATGTCACAGTTTGGTTCTTCTTGTTTAATATAAGAATACTCCTTCAAGAAGAGAAGGCACCTTTACAGGATTTCATTCAATCAGACGCGTTAAGTGCTGTTCATTATGTATATATTGCCTCACTGGTGGATCCCACTTATGTCTGAGGCATTCTCTGAGGCTGCATTTGCCTGAACACACACATTTGGAGCACATGCCTCACCTCTGTCCCTGCAATTTGCCCTTCTGGAATCTGAGGGCGTGGCACAAATGGCAGACTGTTTCTTCCTCCAGTTTGAAAAAATGTGTGTGAATATCGGCACTTTCCCTGATAAGAGGAGCACTATAAATTAAAAAGAGTCAGCAACAAAGGCACATTAATCTTCCTGATGCACTCCTACCTTTCGCATTTCCTGACATATATTTGATGTCAACTTAATTGTGCAGCTTTAAAGTAGGATTTGAGTATATAAGTGCAAAAGCAGTAATAAACTGCAGGAGCAAGCTAGAAGTTGTCTGCTGAGAACTGTGCAAGGGGTGGGTGATGCACAGATCCTTGCAGCAAGGAGATCAGGGAGACAAGCTCAGTGGTTTTTCAGGATCCATCTAGTTGGCCCTGAGAATCAGGCTCCACACAGGAGATCCTATAAGGCTCTGGAGCATATGGTGCCATCCTGGAGGTGTCCCTTTCTGCTCTCCCTGGCACACGAGTGATGTGACCCCAGCACAAGCAGCGTGTGGTTCGTGGTGCTCACGTGGTGCATCCTCTTCGTGCAGCTGCTGCGGAGGATTACTTGGAAAGAAGGGCTGGTCTTGCAGTTGAGATTTTAGAATGGAGTTCAGAAAAACCTTGGTTCTCTTCTCACTTTTGCCGGAAGAGGTCAGGAAAGTAATTTTTGATCTTTGTCTTTTGGAAGGCATCAAAAGATGTAAATAAATGCTTAGTGGGCTCTGAAGCGGTCTTTGAAATCAGTGGGAGATAGGTCTCTGAGATACCAAAAATCCCTCACAAAGTGTTTGCATGCATCTTTAAGCATTTAAACACCTTTAAAAATGTTTCTCCAAAGTGTCTAACTCAGAGCATAGGTTCCTGCATCCCCCTGGTATTTTTGAAATTGCATCCAAGGTTGCTGAGATTTCCCCTAAAGAGCACCCTTTTGCTGTAATTTTCCTGTTGGCTTAATTTTCTCTTGACTTGGAACATAATATATATTAACCTTCACTCATTTTTTGTAGCAAAATGTAGAGAAGTGAAGCTGTTTCTTAGCTGGTTTATTACAAAAAAAAGGAGCATATGGCTGATTGTGTCCCATCTGAAATGCAAATGGTGGAGCTACGTGGAAAGAATTGCTATTACTTGTGCAGTAAATGTTTCCTAATGAAGTGAGTTTGACTAAGGTGGGAAGCTGGAAATGGCTGCAGGAAGAAATGATGATGGTTAATATTTCAGTGGAGCAGAACATTCTTATTCTGCTGATAAGGAGATTCTTAGGAAATGCGCTGGATTTTTTTTCTTATATTCTGTGTGTTTATCGGTGTGGGGAAATTGCTACACACAGGGAGCTAGGTGCTTTTCTTCGAGTTACGAAATCATGTAATTTAATTTATAACCACAGCTTTTCACTGTTGGCCTTTTTCTGAACTGAAGTTTTCTGTATTTTTTGAACATTTGGGGTAAATAGACCTACCCAGTGTAAAAGAATTCTAAAAGAAGACAACTCCTGGCTCCAGTGTTTTCCCTCACCCTGGGCACGTTCATGGAGGCCAGAGGCCAAATGGGGTGATGAAGGGTTCTGACCCACACTCTCTAAATTCCTTCTTCCTCTTTCCACCAAAGTTTTGTGTATATTCCTCTCCACCTCCACTAGTCAAAGGTGCCCAGATGTCTGCTGCAAATGGGAGGTGGACTGACTTTTAAACACTTTCTGAAATCAAGCAGTGAGGCTAGAGGCTTGACATTTCCATTACTTAGCTTTCCAAAGGGAGAGCTGTGGAGCTGGCGCCGTGAGGCTCGGCACAACCAGTGGGCTGGAGATAGAGCATCAGTCGCATTACTTTGCCTTAATGTCAGAAGGAGCCAGGAAGGGTTTAGATAGCAGCATGTGCACAATTACGTGCTCAGAAGAGCTGGAGCAGCTGCCAGGTTAGACCTCTGGCTTTGTCCCCAAGCAAGATCACGTTGGGTTTGCTGAGGCTGAGCTGTCTGTTACACGGCACAGTTGGGGGACAGGAGATTAGTGTGCCTTTCCCCTGCCAGTGCCCAAGGGTGTCTGACGTTGCTAATGATAATGAAATAGGAGAAACCTAAAGAAAAGAGTCTGCAGCCTGCTGTGGATGGAAATAATTAGGTTTCTCCATCTTAGAAGCAATGGTGAGGCTTGCTGGGATCAGGACATGCCCACGTTCGTGTGTTAGTTCAGATCCAGAGCAGACTTTGGAAGTGAATCCCTCCCCGTGCTCTGGTTCACATCTCAGGGCAGCCCAGGTGCTCACAAGCTGGGTTGTGGAGTCTCTGCAGATGGCCCTAAGCAGTCGGAGGACGGGGCCACCACTGTCCTGCCTGCATTTGCCCATGCTGTGTTCTTGGATGTGGGAGCCTTCACCCTGCACAGAGCACGACACCAAGTCAGGAGTGAGCGCTGACCTGCCTGGGTAATGCCTGGGTAAGGCTTTTTGGCTGCTGAGTTATCCACGTGCTTCAGAAAGTGCTTGTGCACAAAGTCCTCCCTAAAGCAGTGTTTTCCTGATTTTAGTAGTGAGTAGCCTCACTGTGTGCAGGAGCTGGGGAGATCCCACCAGCCCAAGGCATAGAGAGAACACAGTCGCATCCCTGCTTCAGTCTCAGTCTTGGCAGGTGGGTTTATCCTGGTGGGGTGCAGTGAGGCTTCAGTTTCACATCTCCTGTTACAATCAGCGTGCCTGTAGGTGCTGTAATTATTTTCAGAATTAAACCATAAATCAATATAAACCCACGTTTACATGGCGTTACATACAATGGACAGCACCTGAACAAAGGAGAATTCTGTGGCTCCTTTAGTTTGCAGGAGGGCTCAGCAGCTTGCTTTATCTGCATAACTCTTTGGTTTACAGGAGGTTACAAGTGGTAATGCTGTGGCACAGTTTTCCATGTATAACACACTTCCTTTATCTTTCTTTTTGCTTGCTTTTATGTGCCTCTTTCCTCTCCTTGCATCTCATTTCCATCAAGAAATACAAATGACCTCTTGACAGAACTTTCCACTTTCATTATGTTGATTTGCATTGTACAGTCAGGATAATACAAACACTTATATTTCTGAGATGTATTTATGATGTCATGAAAAAACTTTCTCATATTAGCCTCTTCTTTTTTCTCTTTCTGTATCTTTTCAGGTGTGTGTGCAACATTGACTGTTCTCAAACCAACTTCAATCCTCTTTGTGCTTCCGATGGGAAATCTTATGATAATGCATGTCAAATCAAAGAGGCATCATGCCAGAAACAGGAGAAAATTGAAGTCATGTCTTTGGGTCGATGTCAAGGTAACTCATAACAAAACTCATTTCAAAGAATGTTTTCAATTTTTGTTCAGGGAGAAAAAAAAAAAAAGAAGCAGGGCTGGCTTCTTTTTTGGGAATTGTTACATTTCCATTAGACTGTTGCAGTTTGTACTGTAGAGTGCAGGCGGTGGGGAGAGGCAGAGCCCTCGATGGTGCAGATGCAGCGAGGCGTGAGGAAGGCACCACTCCTAACCCTGCCCATGGCCTGCCTGCAGCGCCAGGGAACTGCCCAGCCCTGCCCTGGTTTCAACACCAGTCACCAGGCTCTTGCCCAGAGCAGCCTGCCCAGCGCCCTGTCTTCCAGGCAGCAGTTGGAGCGGGGCAGCAGGAATGCCCCTCAGATACGTTTTGCCACCCTGGTGCTCCCTTAACTGGAGCAGTGTGAGGCAGTCTTGGAGACTGTCCCAAGATGTGCTCCCAAACACAGTCCTTGGGCTGGTTCTTGGAGTGACCTGTGCCAGGCCCCACGATGCCAAAGGTGCCTGGAAGGAAGTTTTCCAGTCCTGGCTCAAGGCTCTCTCTGTTTCTCCATAAACACAATGCTTCTCTGTGCCCAGCTCTTGAGCTGCTACATCACCTGTAACCCTTGAGCTGACTTCAAAAACTCCGTTTTTCTCTAAAATAAAAATGGAGAAAATTTGCCTTTAAATAGCTCCTGTAAATAAAGTGTCTACTGAGGTTCGGACTCTCAATATCTTTTTTCCTTAGCTTCTGACCCATAAATCCTCAGTACATCTACTTACAAGGCCATACTATACAGGTGTATTAAACACATTCCAATTTATTCCTATCTCTTTAAAGTTAACCATCCTAAGTGGCAGTTCATTTCAGGGTACATATTAAAACTCCCCAATTACTTCAAGTAGAGCAGAAGTGACAACTTCTGCTTCAGACTGATATATTTATCCCAGCTGCAATCTGTTATCACATATTGTTAGAGAAAAGATCCTGCTGTTTTCACCTGGCAGGCCCAGGAGAGCCTTGCAGCCAGCAGAGATGATGTGTGTGCAAGGGGAGTTAGCTCTGCCTGGGCACTGTTGCTGGGACTTGGGCTGTATCAAGTCCAGGCTCCCCAGGCAACTCAACACATTTCTTTTCACACAGACAATACTACAACCACTACAAAATCAGAAGATGGGCATTATGCAAGAACAGATTACGCAGGTACGGTTCCTATTCTGTTGAGAATCACAATTCACAGCATCTGTGTAAGTCTCTCTTCTCCTTCATTTGCCAAGGTGAACTGTCCTCATCTCCTAGTATGGTTTTCCTGGTTTACTTTCAGAAAACACTGTCTTTCCATTACTCTTTCTTTTGCTACAAACTCTCTTCTAAATAAATGGGCTGCTTCTATTTTCGTCAACATACAGATACTCTGACCGTAAAACTCCTGTTCTGACAGAGGAAATAAGTACTGTAAATTATTTGCCAGAATTAGCAGACATTATTGAAAATTATAGAATCAGTGCACTAGATTATGCATATTTTTGTCATGATATACAGGTTTAAGAAAGTGAAAATCCAGTGCATAGCACTGCTGTGGTACCACGAAACGCTGCCATAATGGATATTACCTGTCGGTGTTTAACTATGAAGTTAATAAGGTTCTTAAAATGTGGGGGGTTTAAGTGATAAATGAGTTTAATTTATTTAGAAGCTACACTAAAATATAATGGCTGAATAGCCCTATATGGCACTTGAAATTAAAAACATGTAAATACTAGTGGGGTTGGGAGACATTTTTTACACCCTTTGCCTGGGAGGATTGATTTATAAATTGAACGCGTGTGTGCGTGCACACGTGCATGCAAATGTTCACAGCTCACACTGAGAATGAAAGCCTCTGGGAAGATCTGGGGAAAATGGGTCAGGTGATGCATTCATTGCTTCAGTTCCGTGATATTTCTGTGGTTTTAAAGTGTTTGGAGAGAGTAAGTGTGGATGCCTGGGTTTGTATGAGCTGCATGGCTTGGGTGAAACCCAGCTGATGGTTTCACAGGTGTTAGCATTTCTTGCTGGGAGAGTCCTGTGGCAGTCATTAATCCATCTGGTCATCTCCTGTGCAGGTCCTCCGTGCTGTCCCCCTGACAGCGGGGTACCTGGCCTTAGAAATTATTGTTCTGTTCCTACTTAAAACAGTGTGTGATTAAAACATAGAGCTCTGAATAAATGATGTCTCGGTGAGGCAGAGCAGTGTGAGGTTTGGGGGTTGCTGCAGCATGAAGCAGGGAGGGTAGAAGTTGCTGTGGAAAGAAAATGCTGGGATGAGTTTCTAAAAGATCAAGGGTGAGCCACAGTCCAGGGATTTCCTACTGCCAAGGGGCCCTTCCTTTGGTGAAGACAGGGACATGCAAAGAGAAAACAGTCCTCAGTGTCCTTCCTCCAAACTCCTGATTACCCTCAGCTTTTCATGGGAGGTAGTAGTCAGTTTTCTTAAAAGCCTGGGAAGGCTGAGGTTGTATCCTGTGATGGGCCAAGTAGCCCAAAATTATATATTTTAAGTTAGAAACAAGGCCAAGTAATGTTATATTAAATCATTTCTCTTTCTTGCTGGAGAGCTGAGGACAGCACTGGCTTCCCCAAGCAGAGATGAAGGCCTAGAGCCCCTTTTCCGTGTGCAGCCTGTCCTACACTGCTGCTGTCTGGTGGATTTGCTTTAGGATGGCAGTGACCCACATCAGCTAGAGAGGAGACAGCACGTTTAAGCATGAAGCAACTGAGTTGTGACAAGAAGGGAGGAAAGGCAGGTTGGGGATTAGGAAGGAGGAGGAGATCGCAGTGGTGACAAGAGAAAGCCAAGTCATGGGTCATGGAGGAAGAAGAGCACAGAAGGCACCTTGAGCTCAAGTGAGCAGGAGGAAGAGAACAGCTCTTGCTTGGGACAGAGATGGTATTTCAGCCCACACTCAAGAGGAGAGGTGGTGGGTAGAAGAAAATTGACTGCAGCAAAATGTTGTCAGGGTTGGGAGTCAAGCAGGGAGCTCAGGAGGGAACTGGGTTACTGGGCAGGGAGGAGGGCAGAGCCATGGCACAGAGGAGCAGGTCTGTAGTGGAGATGGTCTCCAAGCACCAAGAGATCAGAAGAAGTGTGGGAACAGATGGTGCAGTGAGAGATGACAGAGACCTGTAGAAAGGAGACAGGACACCTCCCTCTCCTGCAGCTGCGGGAGTGATGGAGGCATCCTGAATCAGCAGAGAAGTCCAGAAGGTACCTCTGGCACAGGCAGACACCATCTCTGCACCTTAGAAAGTCACTTTTTGGGGCTTCTGGTGTGTCTCAGGCCCCAGTGGGCTTCTCAAGGATGGTGGCTGTGTCCCCTGGGCGGATCTCGTCAGGTACTGTCCATTGATTTAACCTCAGCTACAGTTGCCTGAGCCAGCTGATGTCTTTTTTGTGTGCACCTATTACTCTGACTTAAATTTTTCATTTTTACATACAGTAACAGCATGTATGGTGAAAATTGCTAGTTCATGCAGGGCAATCCACATGTTTCCCGTGTCCCCAAATGTTTGTGGCATAACCCAGTCAGGAGACCCTAGGGGAAAGGGACTGCTGTACCAAAAAGCTGCAACAACTCCAGCCTTTTGGAAATAATAGGGAAAAGGAAGGCAGCAGTATAAAACTGAGGCTCAGTGAACATTCCTGCATCAGCGTTTGCCAGGCAGGAAGCTCTGTGCCATGCTCATGTTCTTTCAGCTGCAGACACATTTGATGGTGATGACTGTTGTAAGAGTGTGGTATGTGCTACTTTTTTCCCACCTTCGTATCTCCTCACACAGGAAATTCTCTTTTGTGTGAAAAAGCAACAGTTCCTCAGCCTCTGAAGCAATTTCCCTGAGCCTGCGGCTTTCCACAGAATACCTTTGTTCTCTACCATTTAATGGCACTAAAAATTGCCAAGACCATGAACACCGCACGCTTTTAAAAACATTGACTTGTACGGACGGACTTTCCCGGGGAGAACATAGCAGTGGGCATAATTGATGTTGTCAATTATGCTAATGCAGCAGTGCCAGATGCTCTTTGCAGGGGCTGTGGTGGCTAAGTCATGCAGGTTTTTCCGTTAAGCGCTCCTGCATGCCCACCGTGGGGGCCCGGGAAGGCAGCAGCTCCATGAACAGCCACGAGCCCCAACGTCCAACCGAGCTTTTCCACATCAAACTGTCCAAACTGTCTGTTTAGTCAGCATCTTTGCTCTCTCCTGTTCCTGCAAGCCCACTGATACTCACCAATAATGCTCAAATCTTCCAGTTTGCAAAGCTGAGGGTACTCGTTCCTCCGGCAGGTAAATCTTTGCATTAGGTTTGCATTGCCTCGGTTTTTAAGGGCTCTTGTTTCACACAGGCAAGAGTTATGCCAGCACTGTAAGTGCTTGAATAATACCAAAGGCACCCATAAAGCAGTGCCCTCTTTTTCAACAAAGCAAACCTGAGAAGAGTGAGCTGTAGGAGGCCCTTCTCTGACCCTCTCCAGGGTCACCAGCCCACCCTTGCCAGGGTTGCCTGTGCCATACCTGTCAGCACAGTGTCTGCACATGTGTGCGTTTGTGCCTCTGTGCAGTTCTGGCCTCTCCTTTTTCTGAAACCCCAAGGTATTTATCAGACTTGGGGAGATTTTCACTCTCCTTGACAAATGGCAAATCGTTGACCTTGATCAGGTTTGTGCAGTGAGATTTGGTTTTAGTGAATAAATGAACGGGTGCGATTTTTTTCCCTCAAATCCAATAGAAATACACTTTATCTTGCAATTTCCATGAAAGAGCATTTTTAAGCTTTTTAAGTGTAATGTATGTTTTAGAATGTAGTGTCTGAGCTGAAAGTCCTGTGATCGATGTTTTCTTGAATTTCCCCGTTATATGCATAAATAAGGCTGTTTTGGTGGCATTTTGGAATTCGGAGGCCAGGCAATCAAGTAGTTCTCATCTTGTTAATCCATTTGCCTATTTATTTGTATTCTTCAATATTTATATCCTCTTCTTAAGATCTGGATATTAGCAATTACCCCCTTAATGATTTTATCCTTTCTCATTATCAAATCACAGAGGTTTTCTTTTCAAGCCATTTTGAGCACTATAAGGAATAAGTCGGTATGGATGTGCCATATTTCAGTGTTATATATTCATGAAAATTGTCAGCGAGGACACTGACAAATTTGATAGACCTATTCAATAATATCATCTTCCAGGCCAGACAAACCTCCCGATATGAGCATTGATTAGATCAAGTCTCAGCAGCTGAATGCCAGCAGCACAGAGAAGCTGATGGAAAGGGGAAGGAGGCATTTTCAGCCCAAATAGTCTCCTCTGGTGAAAAATGGGCATCCACAAGTGGTCAGTTTGAGCTGTATGTTTGGGTTCCTTGACAGCAGTAAACTCTCCCTTGGCAGCAGCTTCAGGTGATGCCTTCTGGGCTCTTGGGGAGTCCTGGGACTCTCCTGCAGGCAGAGCCTTGGCCCGTCTTACCAGTGCTGTGCTGTGCCCGGAAGCGATAACGAGCACAAAATGCTGCACGTCTGCTCATGGCTGCTCTGTTCCCTGCTCACCCTCCTCGTTTCCCATGGGATTTCAAATCTTCATGACAGCCTTGGATCTCTGTCAGACCGCTTTCTGGCACCGGGGCCGTCCTGGCACCGCCGAGGGTGCTCGGGCAGTAATCTGGCAGATGGCTGTGTTGCCCAAGCAAACTCAGTGCTCCACCAAAAAGGGCAAAATCCATCTGTGTCAACACATCAGCTTCCCTTGGCTGGGACACGGCTGTGGGATGAAGGCCATGAGAGCCATCGCAGATTACGAGGATAAAGAAGACTCTCTGACTCTTCAGTGAGTCCCTTCAAAAGTCCAAGAGTCTTGGACTCCAAAATAAATACAGTTCAGTCCCAGCCTTCTTCGTTTTCTGTAACAGACCTGGAGAGTGGCCAGGAATCAGAGCAGCAGTGCTGAATATAGTGACTATTTTTTAATTTTTTTTCCCCCCCTGGACTAAAATACGAGAACTTCAGACTAGATTCCTTCTCCAGATCATAGCATTTTCAAAGTAGGTTAAGTTTGGAGTCTAAACCACTTGACATTGTCTGTTTAAATTAAATTTTGTGTCTACTACTATGTCAGCCATTTGCTAAACTGCTGAAGAACAATAAAGCCCCAGAGCTTAGCTATGGGATATAAACTATGGTGCATTTTTGCTCTGCCTTTGTGAACCAGGCTTTCCTTTCTTCTTAATGGAATTAACAAGCGAGACACAAAGCTGAGCACTGTGCAACCATCATAGCTAGAGAGAAACTATTTCTCATCTGCAGCTTTGTAAAAACGTGAGGGAAATTACATCCTTGCATATGCAGATTTGCTTGGCTTTCGATTCCTGAGACTCGAAGTCAGAGGTTGTCACACTAAACAAATAGATTATACAGAAAGTGTTCCTGCTATTCCATCAAATCACTTAAAAATTGAAAAAACCTACATTTTAATATTTTGACAGCTGTGTGGCAGCATGAATGCTGTCTAGCTGTGGTCTCCACCTGCACTCACACATACACAGACACACACACACTGGCCTGTGGAAGAACAAGAATGGTGCAATTGATACATTTTTTTTTAAAATTGAAAGCTTTTAAGTGTTGTTTGAATTGTTATTTGCATTTACAAATTGCTATTTGCATTTGTTTGCAAGGTTTTATGAAAATATATTTAAGTTTTATGCACAGTGAATGTACTCAAAAGGTGGTAGATGAGCTCTACAAAATGCAGGAAAAAACCCAGTCTAGATTCTTCTGAGTGATTTTCAAACACAAGAGAGAGATCGCTTTGTTCTGGTAGCCTGGTGGTCTCCAGCCCTTCTGTTGCCTTGCAGCTCCTGCACTATTGTTGATATCCAGAAGAAAATCTAAAAGGCAGAGATAGATAGCAGTTGCTAGGTCAATAAATCTCACTGCCAGCTCTTTCAGAACTAAAGTCTGAGTAGCCAACAGAGTCAGTCTCAATGACTCACTTGGCCCCCAAACCTCCACCTGTCCTGGGTGCTTTTGAAATGAAAACTCACAGCTGCTTCTTTTTGTGCTTTTTAAATCCAGGGTTGTAAAAGGTGGAGTGTGGAAAGTCCCACTCCAGCATTTTTCTGAGTCTTGAGGAAGACTGGACGCTTTATTTTGGAAATAGGAAAGGCTGGGGCAATAACGCCCCAAGTTGTCTTGCAATGGACACTGCAACACAGGCTATCCCAAGCTCTTTTATTCTGTAGAACCCTCTCAAATTTACCTTCAGCTCCTACTTGGCTCCATCTTGCTGAAATCTACATAATTTTTTTGGAACAGGAGACAGACACGCTGTCGTAGGGGTCACATAATAGCCTCACAAACAAGCCCCCTGCCAGGACGGAAGCTGCAGCACTCCAGAGCACTGTGCCATGTGATTTAACAGCACTTACTCCTAACAGTCTCTTCCTGAGGAGCATGCAAAATGAAAACAGGCTTATGGAGATTTTAAAAACAAGCGAGAGGGAGAGAGAAATATTGCTCATTTAATCTGCCAGCCTCAAGAGAATGCCTCACTTTTTATGGGAGTTCTCCTCTAACTTCGAATTGCATGCGCTAAGCTTGGTAAAATGTGCCTTGTTTTTTTGGATTTCTGGGGGGGTTGTGGTTTTATAATGAGATAAATTGTTCCTTTTCATTACTTACGATTTCCCAGTGTCATGCTCATGGAACCTGTAATTGTTAGCATTAAAACTTAAATTAGGTCTCAGGTGAACTGCTAGACATCTCTTTACCTAGACTGATGTAGCTCAAGAAGGAAGAACATTTCCATTTGTGCCTCTAAAGCTTAGCCCTTAATTCAGTCACTAATGAATGTGAAACAAAAGTTGCAGAATTCGTTTGTACTTTCTTCCCATAATAAACAAATTCAGTATTGTTGCGAGGGAATATTATAAAGAAAGCTATTTGATTTGCATTAAAGCTTGGTAGCCTGAAAATTCAGTAAATCCAGGCTAAGAATTTGGTCTGTAGGAAACAAACGGGAAAAACAAGTTCCAACTTGTAACACCAGTATTGGCATGGACAGCCCAAAAAAGACAAAATCAGACCAGGCTGTTACACTGTTGCCAGCATCCCTGAAGCATTTAAGTCCTGGAAATGAATTCAGGTGCAAAGCTTCCTTAAAATGTGGGGTGAGGGTGGAGGTTGTAATCCAAGTCTATTTTTTCATCTGGGGTTTCCATCAGAACTGTGAGAAATTTATAAAGCTTGCTCCAAACACTTCTGCTTGCCCAAGACTGTGTGCCTTACTTGTTGGTTTTCCCCTTATGCTATCATGTTAGTCTTCTGTAACATTTTGTTCTCTTAAAGGTTATGGATAAAAACAGAAATTCTGAGTGCAATGGAGATGAGCAGACCTGAGTTCATGTAGGCATTTCTACAGATTCTTCCATTTGTGTCCCAGTCCATAAACACATAATGTTTCATTAACATATATTTGGTGTTATTTGAAGCATAGGAGCCCATCCTCACGAGCAAACCTGAACCTTTCAGTACTTGCTGATCTTTCTGCTCAGTATCTGTGTTTTGGTCAGAAGAATGGGTGAAAATAGTACCTCAAAGGGAGGTAAAGCCTGCACAAATGAAAGACATCTCCCTGCTTACGCATAAAAATGTGATCCCCCAAACTCAACACAAGCTGAATTGTGCCTGATTCCTCAAGTTGTCTTTAACCAGATGCCTACTTTCTAAATAGGACCTCTAATGGCAAGGATAGGGACCCTCAAAAAATCATTTTTATGGTTTGCAATCATGCTAGATGTTATGCTCTAGGTAAACCACTCCCAAAATTTGTTTTTGCTAACCTTTGTTTTCAGAGGTTTAGGGAAATGGAGCAACATCATCTATAGCCAGTGTTTGGCTGCCATGGATATATGGAATATGCACCATAATTCCTGTCTGCAAGCCTCCGCCATTGTGAAAGGATTTACAGTTATCCAAAAAGGTCCTTTTATATCTGACTAAATCCCATTGTAGCACCTAGGTAATACTGCATCTTTGCCACTTTTCAGGCCCCTCCTTTGAGGTAGACCA
The DNA here is from genome assembly GCA_013400735.1 of Pomatostomus ruficeps. NCBI lineage: Eukaryota > Metazoa > Chordata > Aves > Passeriformes > Timaliidae > Pomatostomus > Pomatostomus ruficeps. The sequence goes on from VYZT01002716.1 coordinate 550,281, forward strand.
GCATTAAATAGCAGAGTTGTGTATGAACTCTGCCTAACAATGCAAGAAGAGTCCAGCCATGAAGTGGCTTTGCAAATCTGTGTTTAAATTTACTGCAGGCAGCCCCAAACCCACTGCACACCAGAGGTCACAGGGAAGCTTAAGTTCTGCTCCCTTCGGGGTCTAGAAGGACTGTGCAGCCCAGCTCCTCTGTAGGACCCCCAAAAGCATGCAGGTACAGGCTGAGGCTTACGGTGACACTGGAGGGTGGCACATGTGGCTCCCGGGGTGCTCTGCTGTGGTGGCTGGCTTTCATACCGCAGCAGCTGTGCTGCTGTTGTAGGTGTCAGTCTGGACCCCCAGCACGTCCTCCACATGCCAGGAGGATGGCAGATACCAACTGTCTTGGGCATTTTGATGCCCTGAAGGCATTTCACTCTTGATAGCATCTTCTTCCCTTTCTCAACTCCCCTGCTCCCCCTACAAGAAAGGAAAGTAGAAAAAAAAAAAAAGAAAGAGATCCGAGACAAGACTCTATCAATCTTCCCCAAGGCATAGGGTGGAAAATTAATCCTCTTTGCTGGATCTGGGGAGGAATTTCCCTCACCCTTGGTTCCATCCTTCGTCTGGGCTCCAGGCACTTGGATCATCTCAAGAGTCATCCTTGAAGGATACTGTTCAAGATGGTACACAGCAGCTGTTTGCCATCCACAACTAGTTTGAATTAATTGATAGATATTAAGGAGTACCACAGTGTATTTTTGTGCCCAACAGCTGTATTTTAGGCCTAGTTTCTGTGAATTTTTCTGTTAGAAATTAGAGAGCCTTCCCAAGGATTTGAGAGTTAAAGTTATAATGAGATACTAGAATATCCATTTTCAGGAAACATCAACATTTAAATATTTGTGTTTGATCTAGTCTGAAATGTTAAAAAAATTTATTTTGAAATATTCATAGAACTGAATTTCCTCAGAATTTTGTTTCATGAGATGTTTTGGCATTCTTTATGAAATGTTAGATATCAAAATACCATGAGATGAAAGCATATGACAGTTGTAATAAATAACTTGTAACCATAAGGAAAGTTGCTACTTAGAACTGACTGAAACATCCTCTTTTTGTAGAAAGAGTATCATCATGTCAAATTGCAATACAAACATGAGATAATTCGATCATTTAGACACGTGCAATGGTAACCTGAGCCTTAAGATAACAAAGGCTTTCACCTGGGTTCAGGAGTGTAAACACATCTGGTGGAATGAAAGGAAATACAGTTGGGGAAGAAAAGAAGGAGCTGTGTATTTATTTTTAGCAGACCTTCAGAATTAGACTAGAGAGAGACAAGTGGCAAATTTTGCCTGGTTTAATAGATTTGAGTAAAGAAAGTAAAAACAGACAAATATTTTGCCACAAGAGTTTCACTTGGCTGATGGTTCCACTTCTTTCCATTGAATACACCTGCTAAATTGAATATACCTGCTAAAGGTGCATTTACCTTTTCCATTGAGTGCACCTGCTAAAAGCCACACCTTGCACTGATTTTTTGAGCAATGCAGCATAACTGTTCTTTTCATATTGACCTTTAGTGTATGAAACCACGAGTGACAGAAACTTGTTTCTGAAGGAAAATGGCCATGGTTTAGAGAAAGTATGGATTTCAACGGGAGATGCAGCATCTTGAATATAAGCTGTGCCTTCTCCCATCCTTCTGCCCATGGAAACATTCCTCTGCACTCTGGATAACCCCAGCCGCAGCAGTTTGAGGAGCATCTCTCCACCACCGAGCAAGCAGAAGTGCTCTTAATAACTCAGGTTTGAAAAGCAACATTTACCTGCCCAGAAAGGTGACTTCTTACTCACGTGGGCTGTCATTTTACCTTGTAACCATGAGCGTTAAGCGAGTGTGAAACTCTCTTCTTGGAAATACAACAGCTGTAAACAAAATGTGCTATTAGAGTACCAGTGGCAGTGCATGTCAGAATATTATCAGCACTGAATCAAAATGCCCTGCTTTGCTTACTGCAGTTATTACAAGCCTTAGCCATTTCAGACAGCCTTACATAATGGCTAAATATTTTTCAGAGGGGAAAAAAAATTAAAACTCTCCCTATGGTTTTAATCTCCCTCTTATTTTAGCTGTAGTTTAAAGCTGTGTCAGGTATACATCAAAAACACCCCTTCCCTAGAGTATTTAGTTTACAATTTCATTTAATAATGGAAGTGTACTTCCATCCAGCTAGGATGGGAAAGGATTAAATAAAAAGCACTGTTCTAAAATCAAGTAACAGTAGTGTAGCCTGTCTCCATGCTCTGCAAATGAAGTAGCCGTGGAAAAGCTTGTTATTAGTCTGTAATATCAAAACTGATAAACTATTAGTGTTTTGTCAGGCATGATAAATGCTAAACATTTTCCTCTGCAGATTGCCTCAACAAGAACTGTGACTGTTTTTAGACACATCTGGCACTGCAGATTTTTTTCCATCCTACATTTCAGTGATTTAAAAGGCCTTGGCTGGGCAGAAGGATGTCAGCTGTTTGGTTTAAAATACTGTTATAAGAGTCAATAAGATTTAAAGAGGCAGTAGGCAAAATTCTGGCCTTGCTGAAAGTAGTGGGAGAATAGCCATTCAGTTTGATGGCTTTGAGTTTTCTCTGTATGGCTTTTTTGTCTATTCTTATTCTTAGTAAATTTTCCATTTCCCAGAATTGCCCTTTCTTTTCCATTCAGCTTCTCTTGCTTTCAATATTAGCTCTAGGAGTTAAAATACCAAACCCTTTATTTTCACAAATGCCATCTTTACAGCTCACTTCTGTGGCACTGCTGTGAGACAATAATAACAGGTGTATAAAAATAGTCAACGCAGGTATTCGTTTATGAAAAAAAATATGTTCTTGATAGACTTTTCTGTCTATGCTTCAAGGTGAGCTGTGTGACCAGTGATGAATCCCAGGACCTCTGTGGCTTAGAGAAGCTGTTCCACTCCTTGTGGAAGGAAATTGCAGGGCGAGCTCTGTGCTTGCTTTCTGTCCCACCACATGGAGAGAGCCGTGGCCCTGGACGGAAGAGTTTGATGGGGGATAGGCTGCCAGGTCCTGTCTGCTGCTGGCCTATTCCAGCAGCAGAGTGTGGGCTGGGTCCATGGGGAAGTCAGCTCAGGGATACTGTGCTTCTGGAAGGGTTCGCAGTCAGCACACAGGGAGAGGTCACAGCGTCCTAGCGGAGTCTTCAGTGCACCCTGGAGGGGTCTCTGGCAGCCCCTCAGGCTGTGGTAGGCACAAAGTGTGTTCGGCAGGTTGGGTGGCTCCTCTCTGCATCTCAGACATCAGCTGCTGCCTGACAGGCCTTTGGCACTGGGGTAGTAGACAAAAAGCTTAAATTTGTGTCGTGACATTGGACCCTTTTGATGCAAACTCAAGAACATGCAAAGGTTTTGGCTCTGTCCGTCCATTGCAGGGTTTCGGGACAAATGGGACACAGTGTATCTTTGGTTAAATAGGTAAAGGAACGTAGCAGGTTTTGCTGCAGTGGCATTTTATGTTGTTTTACCATCTTCTCCTACACTTAGAACTGGGAACAGTAAGGGATATCGCTCCAGCTCCAGACATGAGAAAGGAAGCACAACTGCTTGGTATGCTCCTGTTTACCAAGCAGGAATTTCAAACATATAGTCTGCTAAAAGCCAACCTTCTGAGCAGCCACAAAAGATTTTAACAATACTATTGGACTGATATAAAAAACAAGGTTGAAGACTATGTGGACCCATTGCCATCACAGTTTTACAATGCAGGACTCAGGGCAGAGGGGTGAGTAAAAATAGCATCAAACCACACAGGATTCATCCTTCAGCAAGTGTTGCATTTGATTTGTACGGAGGAGTGATCACGGGTTTGCAACATGCCAATAAAATGTTTCTGAGCATAACAAAACTTTTCTGAATAGCCGGAACAAAAGCAGTGAGAAGTATTGGTGAAACTAAGCTTTTAGCCAACAGCAGACATATCTCTGAGTAGTCACAGGCCATTCAGGGTCATGCTCTGGCAACTAAAATAACCAGGATGTTCACAAGGGATTTGCCAGGCATGTGATTCAGGAAGTGTACAAAAATACCACATCTAGGAGTCAAGTATTTTTATTTCAGTCTCCTATTTTCTCACACACACTTCCCCCAAATTCTGCAGCTCTTTCTTTAGTTTCCTGGATGAATCCTCTCAGGCAACATGCTTTTACAAGCACAGATGCTACCTTGGAAAAAAAGAAAGGAGGAAAGGGAGCCAAATGGGTGTCACACTTCAGCTTGGCAGCATCCTGCCAACATGTGCCCCAAAAAAAGGGAAAAGAAAGGACTGCTTTTAGTACTCAAAACTGCATATAAAATCAGTGCAAAACTAGGACTAGAAAGCCTTCAGATTGTCAAAAGGACTGAAGGAAATGCCTTGTAGCCAAAATGACATCCCTGACCTACTTGTCCGCGCTGTCACGTACCTGAGTAACCTTTCCGTCTCCATGCCTTCCATCAAACCTTTCTGGCAATCTTGCCATTCCTACTTGCTTTCAGCTGTAATTTTTTGAGTTTGTTTGAAGTGTGCAACCAGAAAGTAAAGTCTCATAACACCGTGCCGGCAGACCTAAATATAAGTCGGAGACCTTTACAAACACAGCTTCTCTGTGGAAAACAATCTATTCAGACATAGAGTTCCTACTGGAAATTAGGGGGCAGCCTGGTAATTGGATTAGGGTGCTTTTATGTGCAGCAGCTTCTCAAAAGGAAGTTCCTGCTTTGTTTCATTGATTGCCTGCCCGATCTTTCTGCCACGTGCACAGCTGAAGGGGCGAGGATGGACGGAAAACACAGCTCTGTGTTATGTAAGATGTGCCTGTTCTCTGAGTATGATCAGGTGGATATAGGTTGTAAGTGCATCTCCATACAAACTAGAAGCATGCTTTGTTAATCTACAGTTTAATTGCTTAAAAAGCCATTTCTATCAGGGTAGTCCTTAAATTCTGGAAGAGCTGCTAGTTGCACCAGTACTTAAATTCCCCCAGGCCACCTGTAGGTGCCAAAGAAGGGAAAACTTCAGAACATCTGGGTTTGGATGTGCTAATTGGAGACCTTTGGAGTCTGCATTTTTCTAGAGGTTGGAGGGAAGAGGAAGAAACTGTGTTTGACTTCCACGTTTCCAGAGGGAGGTTGGAAATACCAGATGAAATCTACAGGTGTAATCCTGGGAACACACTGGGCTTAATCATACATGGCACAGGAGTTAACCTGGCAGGAATTGCAAGGGCACAACTTAGGGCAGAGCAATGCTGCTCTGAGAGCACTTGTACCCCATTACTCCCATTTCATCATCCCCATGGAGGAAAATACATGTCCTAGGTGGGCAAGAGGAATCCTGGTTTTTTGTTCTGGATGGGCTCCCATTTTTCTGCTCAAGCCCCCTGCAAGCACAGCCTGAGCTGGGAGATGGAGCCGTCATTAGTCATGCGACTGTCCCCCAGGGCAACGCCAGCCAAGCGATCCTGCTCCTTCCACACATCAATATTCCTGACACCCATCTTAAAACTTAGGTCATGCATATCCATCTACTTTTCAAAAAGTGTCAGAAGGATACAAATATCCCTTCACTATTTTTAGAGCCATATCAAAAGTATTTATCAGCTTTCTGGCACCTCATCCCATTTGTCACAGCTGATGCTATCTACCAGTTGGCAGTGGAGGATGAGGTGCTCTAGAAAGGCAGTGGCAGGTGGGTGAAACTCCATAAGCTGAGACCACAGTCAGGGTGACTCCTGGGAGTTGTTGTGCCTATTGTCACCGTCAGGAAGTGCCTGTCATGGTCTCCTGAGAGCATGCAGAGCTGGGGCTCACCGGAGCAGCTCATCCTCACCTTGGTGTTTCCCAACCCAAAGGGGTAGTGGAAGGAGCAGGGAGCTCAGCCAGGGAGCAAGGCTGAGCTGTGGGAGAGCAGAACAGCTGATGCCTGGTCACCACCAGCCGCCCTGCTGCCCTCAGCCCTCCCACACCACCTGGTGATGCCAAAGGACCGCTTGCCTCAGCACACACCCTGGCTGTGCATCCCAGCACCGATGTGCGCGAGGATGGGCTCAGTCTGTGTGTTCTGCATAACTCATGCTGCTCATGCAGGGTGGTAGAGGAGAAGTGCTCAGAGTCGTGTTTATCCATGCACATGTTGCCTAAGGGAAGCTCTTCCAGCTCCTCCGTAGCACATACCTCGAGGCCTGGCATCAGGCAGCTCTTTAATGTGCAGGTAACGTGTTCATCGGCCTCGTGCCACAAAACCGGGCTGTTTTCATAGCACTGTTGGTTTTTAGAAGGCAATGTATTCAGGTTGAAACTTTGCCCACATACCATCTGCTTCAGCCTTATCTTCCTTTGACAAGAAAGCTGAATATATAATGTCCACTTGGCTTTCCTGGTGTTACATAAGGTTGTGGTTTTGTGTTAGGCTTGCAGTTTCAGAGCTCCTTGGCGGCTCCTGCAATGTGCTCCTGCTCTTGTTTTCAAGTGGAGAATCAGTGACAAAAATCAATACCATCTTCATAGCTATAATGAATGTGACCCACAGGCTTTTTTAGGATGACCACAAGCTTCCATCATATGTCCAAGGCCTATTTGCAAATATTGATCAGTGTTGCAGATTATCTGTAGCCATTTCATATAAAATCTTAAGGTCTTGCAGTTTTGCTCTCTGCGCTCAGCTTGGTATCAAAGGTAAACCATAAGACCCACCCAGAGACACTATTGATAGTCAGGGTTGCTGAAATATGAAAATTAGGTGTTTCAGGGGTTTTTAAGCTGCTTAAGGAGGATGGTTCTCAGTCAGCTCCAAGTGAGTGAAAGCACTGCTTTGGAATTGCAGCAGACTCTGTTTACTTGAAGTGGGGAAAAAAGAGTAGAACCTTCATATGCAAATGTATGGCATTTGGAAATGTCATATAGCCACATCTACATATAAATAAGCTGCTCTGGAGTGCTGCGCTAGCCAGGCTGCTTTGATAGAGAAATTGCATAGTGGCACACAAAGCAGAAACAGCAGGACTCCACTCGGTCAAGTTCGGGGAGTTTTGTTCCTTAATCACCACTTAACTAAGTTAACTAATATTGCTGTGTCACTGTAGTGCTAGACTGGGGAGGGTTGTGAAGAGCTGCTGGTTAGTGAGAGTCGTGTGTGTGCTGCTGGGGCTGGGCAGTAGGGATGGTGGTCTGTCTCCTGTGCCCCAAAACACAGCACTGAACACAGAGACATTCCTCTGACAGAGTCCCTCCTAGCCACCCTCTGCCTCCTCTGCAGATCCATGCCTGCTTTCTCTGAAGGAGACACAATTTGGTCGTAGAAAGAAGCATCTTGTGCTGCTAACATCCACATACTGGAGTGGTATTTCCATCTCTGTTTAATCTGGTATTAAACAGTAAATTGAAACTCTCAGGCATACTTCACCAGAGGGGAGGACATAGAGAGGAGCCCTGATCTGGTTGTTCCTGTCCATTTCTTACCCCTCCAGCACTCGCACTAACGAGTAGCTGGAGAGGTGGATGGGAGAGAAAACAAGCCTTCGGCTCAGCTGTTGGGAGGAATTTCTCACAGAGGGTGACACCCGCTCCACTCTCCACTCATGCTATGCCGGGCGTGATGGATCCAGCACTCGCTCCTCTGCCTTCAGGCACGCAGCCTAATTGGAGGGAACCTCACAAATCTCTAAACTGACACCAACTCTTTCTCAACACAGAATTACAATAATAATAAGGTTAACTCATCCTCTAAGGGCTCTGTCATGAGCTGCCTAAGGAGATCATATGCAAGGAGATAAACTGTGACTTTATTTCTTTACACTGCTGGTTTCTGTAGGGGGAGGATGCTGCTCCCACAGGGCTGGTGGCATCTCTTAAGCAGGAGAATCTGAGTGAAGGGAACATCAGCAGCTTGCCAAAAACAAAGAGTAGCTGAGTTAGCACGAAGAGGGATTTAATCTGTTCTAAGAATGGGGTTAACACAGATTCATTCAATCCTGACACAAAAGAAGGCAGCACAAACTGTAAGGGCCCCTGTACCCAGGGCTTTGATAAATCCACTATACAGCCCTGCATCATTAAATCACAACCCTAGCAAAGACTGGCCCCCTGAATGAAACAATCACCCCAGGGAAGAATTGAGTCTAATGGGAGCACCTGGACGTGGAGGAAATGCTGCTTTGAAGCAACACATTAGCCCATGTGGTGTTTGTTCTTTCAGTTTAGCTTACGTTGCTGGGTGTTCCCGTGTGCACGTGTGAGCCGTGCTTGCTGCCAGGTACTTGCATCACTGTACAATTTTGGGTTGTACTGCACCTTGTATTGCAGTAACTACTTGGCAGCACCTTCTCTTACATGCACGAGCCTTGGCTCTTAGGGGTCTGTACAATCTCTAGGGTAAGGCATCTGTGAATTCAAGGGGACAACAGATACTGTGAAAACAAGGGTGAAAAAAATGGAGAAAAACAGTGCTGTTTAGTTTTGAGTAGACAAACAGTCTTGTTATGTGCAGGAAAATGATTAACAAGTTGCTTGATTTCAATCAGTTGTCTCAGAGAAGGAAGATACACTCACAGATGTTGTAAATAAAAGTGCTTCTTGATTTCCAAAGTTCAGCAACAGCTTTAGCATATATAGCATAGCCCCCATATATATGCTGACAAGCTGAAAGTATTTTTTTCTCCATTTGAACATCTGGGGATTATTAGTGTCTTAATTCATTGGTTTCTATTATTAATTATGGCAGCAGGCTGAATAATTACGATGCATTGCTGCAAAGACAGAGCACAAATTTTTTTTTCTAAGTGCACTAGGACATCTTGCCATCATCTCAAACATAAAAAGCCCTAGATTATTTTTAAAAAGGAAAGTGGATTTTATCTTATTCCAGGGAACTGATTTGCATGGGGACATTTAAAATTAATAAATTACTGTGTTCAGCAAGCCTATTTTGTGCCTGAGAAAAGAAGTGAATGTAATTTATTTCACCATGTTCCATTTCCTTTTTTCCCCTTGGTGAAGCAACTAATACGGGAAGGGTATTTTTTGTGCAGATTATGTAGAAAAACTAGCTTCAAGTTTGTACTTGGAGTGGCTGCAGGAGGAATTTAGGCTCAGGCTGCAGCAGAGTGGTGCCAGACGTTTTCAGCTGACATTTGGTGTCTCATTTTCCACTTGCTCTCAGGGAGAGTGGGCTGGTGAGCTCCCTCTTGAGCAGCAGCAAGCACTTCCTTCAGAATTCTCACTCAACGCCCACCCAAACAGCGATTTTCAGGCGAGTTGCTTGCACACACTTTCTACATTGTCAAGAGGCGGTCTGTAATTATAAAAGCAAGGTTTCAGAGGAAGGGGACGTGCGGGGTGAAGGTGCTCCCCAGGCTGGCCCTGAGCAGCTGCCAGCAGGACTGTGTGGCCGTGCAGCAGGGCAGATTGGCCAAGGATGCTGTGCCTTGGAGCTGTTCAGCAAAGAGCCGGGAGAAATCTCTTTTCTCTCATCGGAGCTGGTTCTGAACTGGGATTTGTCATGGCAGTTCTTCATGACAAGTGAGTAGAAAGCCTGCCTAAGGACTTCATCCCCGAGTTGCCGTGGGACCTCATTTCCTGTTGGATGCTGTTGAAGAGGGGGAGGGAAGTACCAGCAAACCTGCTAAAGCAAATCTGCACTTTCAGAGGGAGCAGCACCATTGCCATTCTCCTCCTGGACCTTTGAACCATTCCTGCAGATGTTCCTGGCCTGAGAAAGTTCTCTTTTACATCAAAAGAGCAACAGTTGCTAACTCTGTGAACTCTGAAGATGAGTAACATAAACTATCCCTAGGCTCATCCACAGGGTTCAGATTCCCACCCATTGTCAATCAACTGAAGCTCTTTCCCAAAATTCGGGGCATCCCTGCCTTTGCTCCACAGGTGGATACTCTCTGGATGTCTGTTTTGATTTCAAACAAGAATTGCACATGAAGTCTATTTCATGCAGAGCAGAAGAGCTGTCTTAAGAAAGTTCCCAGTTCTGTGCTCTGCAGCATTATCTTTGGGAGAGCTGACAGGGAGGTAAAAGCAGTGAGGGGGATCTGCTTCCAAAAGGGGTTGAGAAGGTTAAAGACATACATTTGACCCAAGAATCCCTTTTTCCCTTCATATGTCCTCTGATAATGTGATGTGTAAGGAGTCACTACTTCAATATCAGCAAGAGCTTCCATCTGCAAATTTGACTGACCTCAGCAGTATTAAAAGATTAAATTATTATGTAAGTCAATTCTCCTTAACCACTTTTTCCAATGAGATAGGTGTCAAAATAGCTTCTGCTGCACATCATTCACTGTCTCATCCCTTATTTGATGAAATAGATGTGTATATATGTATTTTCAGGACTTCCCTTGGTCCAGGGTTGACTGTACACTAGGTGTTAACATTGTACATGAGCCAATATTTTCTCATATGGGCACAGCCTAATAGTTATTATTTCCAAAGCTCCAGCATTACCTGCTGTACATCAGCCAAAATGCTAACATTAGAATTACCAGGCTGTGATTCTCTACTTTGCGTGCTCAAAATCACCTAGAAAGTCTCGCTGATTCACACATGAAAAATAACAGAATTATCAGCCCTGCAGAACTAATTGTCAAGTGCCTGGCAGTCAATGCTTGGATACAAGAATCCTATTTTTGCCTAGATTTTTATTTTAATTTCTCTAAAGTGGATTGCAGGACCTTGTATCTGGAAAGAATTTTCTGGGCACTCCAGACAGTACTTCATATAATCCTCATCAAGGGCACTAATGGGTTTAGTCCTTTGTCAGCGGCACCACTGTACATGGTTGGTTGTGGAACAGAAGCTCCACATTAGCTCAGATGGGAGCTGGGGACCAGCGAGGGCTGCCCAGAGAAGAGTCTGGCTGCCTTGTTTCCATCACTTGCAGAGTCACATCCTGCAGCCAGGCAAACTGCTCCAGCTTTTGAATTTCAGCTTTCACTGAAACAGTTACCTGGAAATCCAAAGGGTGTCCACAAAAGGTGGCTTTCCTTCAGTTTCCAAAGACTGAAGGAAAGCCACCTAGCTAAGACAGAAATTAAAATGATACAAAATATATTTGAAGTAATTATTCTGCTCTGTCTTGATGAAAGACAGGAACAGGAACAGATATTAAGGAATTTAGACAAGATAGTTTTAAATAATTTATTTGACATTTCAGAAGACAATCCATCAGGCAAAGCAGGATCGCTGAGTGGGTGGTCAGTCACAATGGATATCTTTTTAGGATCCAGTGTATCCCAGAGTAACAACTCATCATCTCAGCATCTCCCTGCCATCCATAGAGAGGCTGGAGATCAAGGGCTCGGCTGGGAGGCTTTTCCAGTAAGAGAGATGATAAGCTGTTTCAGGCTACACAAAGTAGCATCTGGCCTCCACGCACTTAAAAATAATGTGTTTTGACTGGTGTGTCTTATTTGATAGGCTATCATGTCATGTGCTGGCACTAACAGGAGATGTGAACAATATGAAATGTCATGTTAGGCTAAAGACACAAAAAATGCTGCAGAAATGCAAAAGATGTTGGCTTCATCAAAGTGACTTTTTCAATCAGAAAAGTGCTTCAAGAAAAAGATTTATGAATACAATTGATATTGAGGGTGAGGGTGTGTTTCTCTTTTGAAATAAAAAGGACAAGCATTTTGAGAAACGTGGCAGGAATTTCTTTTGTCCAGAGATAGGAGAGACTGACCCAGTCAGTCCAGTCTTTATCTCTAGTCTTTACAGCTGGCTTCTGCCTCAAATCCTGTCCATCACAAAAAGGTACAAGTTTGTTCTTTTGGTGCAAATAAAACTTTCCCGCATTGTTACCAATAACAATGCAGCAAGTCTAATGTTTGAAGAGGAGCTACTGCATTTACCATTACTGAAACCTGAGTAACTTTGAATTTGGTCTGTGTCATTGCTTCATGCATACAGATCTGCTGTGCCTGGAAAAAAATGGGTTGCTTTGTATTTAGCTTTGCTCTCCGCAGGTGTGAGGTTGGTGTGGTAGAGGGGCTCCTTAGTTTAGTGGTGCTGTAGTTTGATTAGTGCAAATTGCATCCAATACTGAATTTATAAATAATCAAAAATTATAATAAGGATGGAAGTCTTTATTTAATTTAAGTTTAATTTTTAAAGATATGTACAGATCTTACTTGCTTCATAACCTCAGGGTGGTTTTTATTTATATCCTCTCTTTTTAGAATCAATTTATAGTTCTTGTTTTGTGGTGCTGTAAACCCTGTGATGCATTCATAAGGGTTAGTATCTCATCAACAGCTGGATTGCTGAAAAGTGCTCAGGTCCTTCCAGAAATGGGAGCAGTCAGTTTTAACATGAAGGGACTTTCAAAGCATGCCTGGGTATCGGGGTTTCTACCATTGGCTCTGAAAAGATGGGTTTTGTAATGAGAAAAATAACCTGTTTTGAGGCAGGGAAATATTTTGTGTGCGTTCAAAATGTGCTAGGAAGGGGAGTCTGAACGAAATGATGTTTTTATTGTGGTCTGTATTTTGGCTACTTTTAGATCAAATTAAAGATGTGGTTTTCCCCCTCTCTGCCCTTATATTAAATCTCTGACTCTTTCAGAGGAGCCATCAGTCAAAATGAGATACAGATACAGATAATTTGTGTCTAAGTTTTGTGGGTGCTTCTGAGTCAGGTGACAAGTCTTCCTGTATGAAGTGTTTACCCCATGAAGTGTTTATCCTAGGAATGCTAGCAAAGCTTGAGCCGTCTCATTTTAGATTCAGTAAAGCACTTTCCATCACAACATTGTGCTTAGAGGTGTAATTACAAGTTCTGCATGATCCTGGATTTACTTTAAAGTGTGCTAGAGACCTTGTTAAAGGAAACATGGCTTCTACCCACACGATTACCAGCCCTACAGCCTACACACAGTGAGAGCATCTGCACGTCCAGATAGGTCCTGGTCCCCCTTTCAAGTCCCAGATTAGTTTGTCCTGAAAGTAACAATTTCCCCTCCCATCCTGAAGTGTGCTTTAAAAAAAAAAATTAAACCAAATGGTTTCATACTGTTGTAACAAACCCGTTGGCTGATCTGAGAGAGGAGGGATTCTTGCACTGAGTGGTGGTGCACAGACAGGGCAGAGATACCTCGGTACCTGAGAAGGAACAATCAGAGATACACACACACAAACATGTGTGTGCACACAGAGCAGTCTCCTGTTCTTCAGAGAGGAAGCAAACTTCCTCTGGTAACAGAAGATTTGAAGGCAATGGCATGATGTTTTCCACAATAGAAAAAAAAAATGTGTATTAACAAGGATCCCATATTTCTCGCTGCAGTTTCCTAGACAGAAATAGATTTGAGTGTGGGCCATAGCAGAGGTTCAGCACACCCAGAACCCATCAGGCACAGTGCATAGGTGATCACTACATGGGTGTGGAATCCCACAAGTCCCAAGCATATCAGGATCTGTGTGTGTGCAATGGACAAGTCCATGGAGAGCTGACACCTCACACATGTTTATTCTGTCTGGGAGGATTTCCGGGGGCATAAAGGAACATTCATGGAGTCCTGTTGGGGATGATAACTCTGTGTATACATCTTACATGCTGGGGGCCAGTGTCTCACTTAGAGAGTGATAGGTAGCCAAAAATGTTTAGTGCCAGACCAAAAGGACCTTGTGTTCCCACCTTTTTCCTGTAGCAAAAATTCCTGAGCAAGCTGTAAAAGGAGGTTATAGCACACCTCCTGTCAGCCCATCCTGTCTGTGCTGCCCCAGAGACAGCTGCCAACCCCCAGCCCAGGAACTGCCCCCATGCTCCTGGGCTGCGTGGTCCCTAAGAGCTTGCACCAGCCTGGCACAGGTATCCCACTGTAACCAGGGAACAGGGAGAGGCACAAGGGCTTGTGTTCAGTGTAACTGCATTTGGGTCCATAGTGCAGAGGTCCTGGAATTCCCAAGGATGAAAGAGAAGCTAATGCTGCCAGCAGGGACGCAGAGGTTGCCTGTCATTCTCATTTGCTGGGAGCTGCTCCTGGCCTGTTTTCACATCAGGACAATATAACCAACTTTATTAGTGCAAGTGGTTAGAGACTCTTACAACTCTCCTTGGACAGCCATGACAGAAAAGAAATTCATTATGAAAATCTGAATCTTGGATCTGCTGCACACACTTTTCCCAGAGGTGGGATAATACCTAAGCATGTCTGCTGCTGGCATGGCTGGCTCGGAGGCAGAACACAAATTGCAATTGTTTTATAACACTCGGGGACTTCCTTTGGAAGATAAAAATGCTTCAACTTATTTGTGTGCAAACTACATTTCCTCAGACATCCATCATGAGATTTCTTTCTCCTATTTTTAATTAATCATGGCTGGAAGATGCTATCACAGAAAAAGGAATTTTACCATTTGAGATATCATAAGTATTGGTTAAATGGAAGAATTTGCCAAAAGTACCCAGATTAATTAATACCTTTGTGGCCTACAAAATTCATGTGAGTTCATGGTGGTAACAAAGGCTTCAGCCTGTGAAGTTGAGCACGTACCTGTTTCAAAACTAAATGAACCTCTGTTTTCCTGGCTGCATAAAGGGATTTTCCAGGATTTGCAGTCTCGGTGACTCTTTAACCACTGCAGAAGTAGGCTCAGAAAGTCAGACTAGTTTAAGGTTCTGGATGCTGTGGGATGTGGAGGAAGTCACTGGGCTCTGGGGCATGGGCATGGAGCACTGATGATAAACTTCAGCTCTGGACTCCCACTCTATTTCAGCCATAAAATTATCTTTCCATATGTGTTCTGCTGCATGACCAAATGCATTGTAATGTATCTTACATGCAAATGTAAGATACATTACATAATGTACATGCAGGAGTCTCTCTCCTAACCTTGTCGCAGTTTGAGGAGACAGTCCATAAAGTATTACAGAAATAATCAGGTATTTTGCATGTGCTATTCTGTTACCAGTTTTTGAATAGTCATGTTATTTTTTCTGGTGTCTCATTTGCTGTAACTTGACAAGAACTATAAAAGACTGAGATAGACCTTTGCAAATCTTCACATCAGCCAACCTGTTCGAAGGGGCAAACCCTTGCTCCTGCTTCCCATGAACAACATCTTGTTCTGCTGATTTTCCTTTCTTTCATATGTTGAGTTCTTCCCATCATTTCACCTTCTCCTACATGGTCAGGCTAACGTTCCCTTCACCTGTGTTCACAGAGAATGCAAATAAACTGGAAGAAAGTGCGAGAGGGATCTACATCCCTTGTCCAGAGCATTACAACGGCTTCTGCATGCATGGCAAGTGTGAGCACTCCACAAACATGCTGGAACCGTCTTGCAGGTAACCCTTCTCCTACCGGCAAGGGAAGACTGCACACATGGAAATATTGACTTACAGAAACACTTCATCTAGATCAGCTGTGGAAAATAATGGCAACCATGGCCCTTTGTGCTACAAAATCCATCAGACTTAAATTATTCAGCGAAGTCCCAGAAGTGTATTGAGTTATGAACAATGTTAATTGACTGTAAAGCCATCCAGTAACCTTCAGTTATATTTAGGTGTGTTTTTAACAGCCCTTCACAAAGCTCTGAGGCCACCTAGGGGCACCCTCCTCAGCCTGAGGGAGAGGAGTGCCACCAGGGCTGTGTCCCTGCTGTTGCAGGAGTGATGCCTGTGGGGCAGCTGGCTGGGGCAGAGGTGGCTGCTTCAGCAGGACGTGGTTTTGGAGGAGGTTTGGGCAGGGAGGAGGAATGTAGTGAAAGCACTGTAGTGCTTCTGCAGTGAATGCCTCCCTGCACAGGAGCAGATATTACTGCTGGAGCCCACACAGTGGCCAGGTGGCTGGAAAAGGACTATTACACATGAAGCACCATTTTCCTGGGACAGTGGAATGGGAGAGCAAAGATACAGACTAAACTTGCTCCCCAGGGCAGAACCTTAAGCCAGCTTCTCCAGCTCACACAAACAGCCAGGGCATATTTTGCTCTTTGCAGCTGCTGCATTTTAGGTGCTCCATTCAGCTGGAAAATGTCTTTTCCTCAAGGTGCTGGCAGCTGTGGGAATGCAGGAGAAGAAAAGGGAGGAAACTCAAGGCTTAATCCATCAGGGTTAGTGCTCCACTAACACACCTGAGAGGAGCCCAAGCCATCTGTCGGTCCCTGACAGTTGCTGCTGCCATTGACCTGGATTTTCACATCTTGCATGGGCAATTAAGGGGAAACAGGGCAAGATATAAAACTGTAAAAGCACTGCTTGGCCCCAAAATCGCAGAGCAGAGTGGAGGTATCAGGCTGCAGGATGGGAACTGGTGGGCAGTGCAGCAGGCAGCATCAGGGTGGATGGCTGCAGCATCAATAGAGGGGTTTTTTATAGCAGCCAGACAAAATGTAAATGATGTATCCACTTTCAGGAACATCTAATCACATTTCATATGGAGCCTGGATGATTGCTTATCATCTCCTTAGGGGTAATCTACATAAGGAACCACAACTCAATGGCTTTTCACCCTCCCCCACCTCCCCAAAGAAAGGGAGAAATCTAAAGTATGTTGTGCAAGGAACTAAATGGGTTCTCATCACAACTGCAGGTAGTTCCACTTGAAGCCAGTTATGTCTCGGTCCGCTGGGCACCTCCTCCTCCTGGCACTCTCAGTATTGTTCACTCTCACGCACCTTGGTGACACTGAGGACCAGAAGTCTTCCCTCCGAGAGGTTGAGCACTCACTGGTACTCTCTCTCTGGGAGTCCATTCTGAAAAAAAAAAAAAATACAAACAAAAAAACCACATATTATGCTTCAGCCTCTAACTTTTCTTTTTCAGATACAATTTTCCCAGCATTCTTTGAAAGTAGCAGGTATAATGAGAAAAAATCTTTTTTGTTTCAGATGTGATGCCGGCTATACTGGACAACACTGTGAAAAAAAGGACTACAGCGTTTTATATGTGGTTCCAGGTCCAGTACGATTTCAGTATGTCTTAATAGCAGCTGTGATTGGAACCATCCAGATTGCTATCATCTGTGTTGTAGTCCTCTGTATTACAAGGTCAGTATCTCTGGTACTTCACAGGAGAAAGAGAAAAGACTTTCCTTTTTCCTGCAATGTGCGCTGATTATACCGATTTCTGCAGTGACACTGCTGATAACAAATGTTATTTAATTCACCAACAAACACAAGATATCATCTGGTCCAGCCAGCCAGTGGCTCCTTCATTATTATGACTGAATTTTTACTTCCATCTTAATCAAACTTAGGTAGCAACGATGCCTACAGCAAGTGAAGTTCTCTATTTTGTATTCAGATGCTTGGACAAATATTGTTCATATAAATAAGGGGAATATAAATACAGCAGCTGGATCAACACTTAATAAAACTAATCATATCTCCATCTGGTTTCCTTAAGGGCCCATTCCCTTAGTCCTAATCAGGCAAAGCATACAAACTTTTAAGCCTGTTTGCAACCCCGTTGATTAAATGATTTCATTAGGCTTGAGTGCATGTTCAAAGGCGCTGCACATGTTTTAGGGTCTTCCATATATGATGTACTTGGGGTTTTTTTTCTTTAGTGAGGAGGAGGGGGTTTTGTGAATGGAAAAGACAGCCCCAGGGTTGTTCAGAACAAGAGGGGTAAATGCAATCCTTCCCCTCCATGTGCTGTTCTGCTCCCCCACTTGACTGTGTCACTGTCTCTGGGAGGGCTTGGGGTAAGTTCTGAATGTCAGACATCTACAGGCTTCTCTTAGAAATCACAAGGTGAAATTAATTCAGCTAGCAGCACTGATAAATCACTCTTTTAAAAATTACTTTCTTTTTAAAATAAAAAGAAATGCCAGATATTGTACCTCCATACAATAAAATCTCTACTTTATTTCAGTCCTGATGTTGCACTACCTGGCTGGAAGACAAGTGTAGAGAATTTGTTCCTGGAAAAAGACCAAAAAAAATTTCATAAATCCTTCTCTGGCCTAAAGGCACAGAACAAAACCTGTTTTGGCCAAACTGAGTTCATCACCTGAATGGCAACTACCGAATGAGGCAGTAGATTATCGGCGGTAGTATTCACACAAGTAATTCAAACAACCAAAAATATAGTGTGTAGTGAGGGAAAGAAGGTGGTGAAGTAACTGATAATAGAACAAATGTGTATTGTTTTGTCAAGTGACTCTAGTTTTGTCACCTTGCTGCAGCGAGCAAAGCACTTTATACTGAAGAATGAAGACAGGGAGCCCTGAGTGATCTGCTACTGTAATGCAAATTACCCATCACACTGTTTTCATACAGAGACAGTACCTTTCCCCCCACACTTTGTAACCAAGTCAATTTATGATCTTTTGACTTTTTTCTGTAATGCATGTAATTACTGCAGAGCATCCTCCATCCCAGCATAATGATTTGAGATACATTTGCAAAAGTGTGCTCTTAAGTGGCCTGAGAGAAATCCACATGACAAGAGAGCGTTGTGGCAGCATATGCATAAGCAATTGAGTATTTGAAGTTGTCTGCTTTGGAGAACCTGACTGTACTGGTTTGAACTCCACACCCTGAATTCTTGAAAGTGCTGAAACAACCTTGCCAGGTACCTGGGAGAAAGAAAGGAAACTTCACTCAGAGGCCACTGCGGCCAAATTCTTTGCTGCTCATTTCAGTGCAACTTCACCTAATTAATTTATCAAGTGAGTTTGGTGCACTGTGTCTATTTGAGCCTCAAAAAACTACCATTGTAACCTTCCATCTATCATTACTGTTGTTGCTCTTAAAATCTTATCTGTACAGTGCTGCACATCTACAGGGGTGTCCTCCATGGCTGGAAGGCTCTGAGCGAGTCCCAGGAACTTTTAGGGCTGTTGTTGCACAGACACTTTAATCTAAATAAATGGGCTGCCAACATTTGGTTTGCTCCTGCCCCTTCCTTGGCCTCCTGGGCACTTGGTTCTCCAATGCTCTGTTGCTACCATCAGCATTTCTGTAGCCACACAACCAACACAGTCAGGGAGGGGATGGACTCATCTGAAAATGCAACCAACAGGAGTGATGATTGGGGTCTGAGTGACCCAGTTCCTGGAAGAGGTTGGCTGCCTGGCTACTCACCACTCGTGTCAGCAATGGGAATAAGCTTCTGGGGTGGAGGAGTAGGGAACTAGATGCCAAGAGGTGAAACAGCAAGGCACAATATGCCAAAGGAGACTCTAGCTTAGAGATAAGGCAAAAAAAGGAGCAGTGATAAAAGTGAAGGAGGATGGCAAATAATATAGGCATGGCCTAGTGTCATAATGATTCTCAGCAGTTTTCTTTACAGCTTTGCATTTTTAGTGCTTCCCTAATGTTTAGTCACAGCAGCTTATTTATGTGAAGAAATAACTTGATTAAAAATGAATGCATAACGTGTTTTACCTGCTATGAATCACATTGTGAGTAACTCGAGCTTGCGAGCAAGGCTTCAGTGGAGGGAGGGAGGGCAGCCTGTGCTCCAGTACTTGGTTTACATCGATATAACTGCTGTGTTCAAAAATGAATGCATCCCCCACACAGTGCACTACAAAGGACTTTTGATTAAAGAGTTAAGGACCAAGGAAAACCTATCACTCAGTTTTAGCAGATGATTAAGTCTGAAAAGCTGGTTAAATGCCAGTGCCCCCCTTAGGAAACCCTGCTGCACCTCAGACACAACCCACCTGTAAAGGCAATAGCATTGTGTGTAAGCAGCCCTGCTGGTGGTGCTGGGCCCTGGGGCCTTCCCAAGCTCCCATCCGCTGGTAATTTACAATTAAAACACGGGCGGTTTTGGTTCAAAGATGCTTTCTCATCATCTTAATTGGAGTAATCTCTACATTTGAATTGATTTCCTCGACCTTGAAGTAAGTGACTGTGTAGATACTGTCAGTGTTGGTTTGGGGAAAGTGCCTGTGAGACATTCATCTCCTTGCTTCCATCTGGAGCAGTTGGATTCCACCATGCCCGGCTGCATCCCCTGGGATTACTGACCATCCTGATCATCCCCCAGCCAGCTAGCTCCTCCATGTTTCCTGGAAAATCGGTCTCATTGTGCCCACTATGCCCCGGTTCCCTAACCCTGCTCAGCATGGCAGAGCGCTGGGGCAAGGCAGGGCTGTAACTCCTGATGCCGGGGGCTCAGCAGGAGCGCTGGAAGCTTGGCCACGCTGTGTGGCCGCCGGCCGTGGGTGCTGGTGGGGCTGTGCCAGCTCGTGGAGGTGTCACTGGCCGTATCCTGCCGAGCACCACCGGCCGGCCGGGCAGGAGAGGCCGTGCGGGGACAGCGGGCAGGCGGCTCCCAGCGTGCACAGGACATGCAGGCAGTGAATCAGCCCCGTGTTTGCTAACAGCGGCTCCCTGACTCACTCCCCAGGTTTGATCGCCTTTTCAAGGAACTCGCAGTGAATAATGAGTTTGGCATGAGATCGCAGACCAGCTAAAGTCTGCCTTAGTTCCGTAATGAAAGCTCTGCCGTGACCCCCGAGAGCGCAGGAGACGCGGGCTGGTTTTTCCTGGAGTAATGATAGCAGCCTACTTCACTGCTTCCCAGGAAGGAACAAGGCAAAATATAGCCCACAACCATACAGCTTCTCAGGAGGGGGTGGTCCTGGTGGCTTAAAAGTGAGGCAAGTCAGGACAGTCTGACCCATATTTGGCTAGACACTTATATAATTGTGTTCCAGCATTTTTTTAAATGTTTCCTAAGTTCTTACGCTCATGTTTAGTCTTTCAGTTGACGTCATAAAGCTATAACATCATTCCCATTCAACAGGAAGGGAAAAATGACCTTTTTTATTTAAAGGGGTCAGTAAAAATCTATTTCACTGTGTTCTGCTCTTAGTTATTTGACACAGAGCTGCAGGTGAGTGCTTTAAGCTCCCACTGCACTGAGGAGGTGGGCTCTCTCCGGTGCATAACCTATAGGTGCTGCTGAAAGCCCTCTTGTAACAGAAGAATAAGTCAGCCCCATACAAAGGGAATGTTTTTCCATGTCAGTATAGTCTGGAGTATTGTGGGACCTCTTCTCATGGCACTCCCAAGAGGGTATTTCAGTCTCTGCTGTGCAACTGCCCACAGTTCCTACCATCACCACCCCTGGCTTTCAGCTGCTTAGAATTTCCTGTGGCCTCCACCTGGGATTAAACTGCTCCATGCTTTCTGCCTGAGGCTGCCTTTCCATGGGAGGGAACAAGAAACACACCCTTAGCTTTCCATGAGCGGGAAATGTAGCATCCCCACAGCTAGTGCTGCTGCAGGTGAAAGGTTGAAACGTGCCCTTGCTGAGGAGCACCGGAGGTCCTGGGGCATGAGGGGTTTCCCTCTGCAGCTGTCCAAAGAAATATCAGATTTGGGGCTTTCCAGCACAGTTGCTTTCCACACCAAGCCAAGCAGCTGTGGCACAGTGCAGGCACCTGTAAGTAAAAGGGCTGTTTGCTCATGGGCTGAGCATGGAGCATTTCCATGGAGACTGATGGGCTGCAGACACTTAGGGCCTTGGAAAGGCAGCCCCTGCAGCCACTTTGTAAACACTTCACAGGCCTGGGTCACCGACCAGGTGAGTGTGAGACCATCCTGGATCTTCCACCTGCGCCTCGCTGACAATAAACCCCTTATTTAAAGCTGAGCAGTACAGCGCAGTTGGGACCATTGCGATACACCAAGAGTGGCCAGCGTTCAGGAATCTGAACGTCTGCCTTGCCAGAATTTTGTTCACAGTATGTTTTTGGGGGGTTGTGGTGGCTTTTTTCTTGTGGTGCCATTGCCATTAGCCAGCCCATTTAATTTCACTGAGGAGGAAGAACACTGAGGGCTGGAGGATGCCCCTCTCACCCTGCTCGTGTCCCCACTGCCCCCTCCACCTCTTGAGCAGATGTGTTGCTAAGAGCCATGTATTCTCACAACTCTCTTTTCCAGGAAATGTCCCAGGAGCAACAGAATCCACAGACAGAAGCAAAACACAGGGCACTACAGTTCAGACAACACAACAAGAGCATCGACAAGGTTAATTTAAAGAGCGCATGTTTCCACAATGGCAAAACTAACTGCAGAGAGCTTGGACTACAAAATACAGTATTATAGACAAAAGATTAAGACAAGATCTACACATGTTGCCTTGCATTTGTGGTAATCTACACCAATGAGAACATGTACTACAGCTATATTTGATTATGTATGGATATATTTGAAATAGTATACATTGTCTTGATGTTTTTCTGTAATGTAAATAAACTATTTATATCACACAATATAGTTTTTTCTTTTTCATGTATTTGTTATATATAATAAATACTCAGTGATGAGAAAAAAATTGCCTTTCTTAAATTTGCTGTATCTCATAGCTGTGTATAGTCTTGGGATATTGTATATGGACACTAACAAATCTCTTTTTTCTTCTTTTTCCAGTTCTAGTGGCAATTTTGAGTCTACTGAACTCAGTAGTAGGGTTTTGAGTTGGTCCAAGATCAGCGACAATTATGGATGTGGGAAAGGTGAAGAATAATTTAACCTACATTGAGGAGGGATAAAATATTTCAGATCCGGAGTCAACTACATTTCATCAGCCTTCTTCTCCCATACCATCTATCTTTACTCTCCCATAGCTTAGGAAGTCTTTGCCTTCTAAATTAAATCCTAACCGAAGGGGAAATGGAAATTCTCAGTAACCGCAGTGAGAGTGTCGGGGGTAATGTTTCCATTTGGGATGGAATTAGGTGTCTGTCAAGGTGAACCCTACGAGAACACTTTGCAGAATCTCCAACTCTGGTCACTGGAGTGAGTGAAAATTGCTTCTCACTCTTGATTGAAAATTATTAGGTTAAAAAAGTTAATAACATAATAACAGCTGAAATGCCAGTCCCATTTGTACCTCATGAACATGCTGATATAATTTATTTTTTCAAAGAGAAGGTGAAAACCACTCAGAAAATACCTTATGAATAACTTTATGGGTGACCCTACTCCATTAAATGTAATGAACCCAAATGTTGGCTATACCTCAGGAAAATAAGGGCATGTGTTTTGTCACATCCACATGATGGACAAGATGCAAAGTTATTTCCATGGTAGCTGAAACTCTCCAAAACACATCCTTTGGAGAAGGTAATTCTGCTCTAGTCTGTGCTATGAATTTTGAAGACGGCAGAGAGAGACTGAAGGGCAGAGTGGGGTAACGTCACTGCTGCTGGATAACATCCACTGCACTAATTGAGTGCCGAGCTCTAGTCCCACTGAGTAGCAGAACTGAACTAAAGACAGCAGTCCGGGTGCTGCTGCTCTCCAAAGAGACTTTGCCCAGGCAGAACGCACCCAAGACAAGAGTTAGGAGTATTTCTCACTGTCATCACCATATCAGAGTCAGACCTGGGGTTGCCTGGGATGATGTCTCATGAGTGTGTTTCCATTTCCTGCTTCAGCATCCGTCTGGTCACTCACAACAGTCACCACCAACCCCACCAGTGACAGCCCACCCGCTCTGGCCTTCAGACACGGGTGCAGCGATACTTCTACTCTAACACGACTTTTGGTCTTCCCCTCCCTACCCCAGCCTGCTTTAAAGTGAATCCATTGCATGATGTTCACACGGTCTCAGTTTTTGTCTTGTTCTGGGTTTCTTGGCTTTCTAAAGGTAATAAAAGGTGATTGGCAAGAGATGCTTCCAGACACCTGGTCTGTGCTGATTGATGGGAGTGGGAGTGTGGTGCTTGCACAGGCAGAGGGGCAGATGATGGCACAGGGCAGCTCTCTGGCATTGCGGTGCTGGTCCTGCAGGGACCTCCTGCTCCCTGGAGCCATACGCTGAGCCATGGCAGAAGGAGAGGGGGCTGTCCAGCCACCCCCTGCTCCTCAGCCCTCACGCCAGCTCTCCGATCTTGGAGTCTTGTTTTCACATTGGAAGAGTGATAGAGTGGGGCAGGAGTGTCCAGCAGAGGTTGTGAGCAGGTGTGATCCTGGCTGGCTGCACCACAGGGACGTTTCCATGTTCAAACCCACTGCAAAATACTCCTGTCTGCCGCAGTCTTTGCTGGTTTTGTGTCCCACACTCCAGCTCAGCAGGGGTGGTCTGACAGGGAGCGCAGCCCAGGCATAGCAGCACTGCACTGAATAGGTTTGGTGACACAAGATCCCCTCTAGGGAGGCTTTGCAGGCTCTGGTACTTGATGCCCAAGTGGCATTACAATGTCCCTCCTCAGACCTCTCCACTGCACATCCGACACAGCGACGGCAGCGAGTTCCTCTGAGCAGCACTTCAACAGCAGGCTGAGAGTTAGGCTGAAGGAGGCAAACGTAGCCCTACCCTGCAGACACCCTCCCGTGCTTTGTGCTTCCTGAGCAAAATGTTGGAGTCTAACAAGTGTCAAAACCGCATATTTTGAGCCGATTCCAAATGTCAGTCCCCCCTCTGGGACTATCAGGTCTGGGTTGTTTATTTCGGGCACTTACATTAGATACAAAAATCAAATGTTAACACATACACATCGCCGTGTAGCTGTAGCAATAAACCTAATTTAAAAAGGCAAGGTTTGGCCTGGGCAAAAATAGCACAGCATTGCTTAGGAGAGAAAATAGGAGTCCGACACACTGTCTCCAAACTTCCCAACATTGTGAGCCTTGCTTTCACTGAGCAATGGCACATTTAATCCCCAAACAGCCTGCGCTTGCCAGGTGTCATTAGCTGCATCCCCAGCTGCCGTGCCTGTCACAAAGTCTCACACCTTCCCAACAAAGCCAGTGTTTAAGTACCTGCTGCAGACAGTAGGGCAGAGAGAGGAAAGGGATTTTCCTTTTAACACACAGGGGGCAGGTCCCACCTCTTTAGGTCTTTCAGATTTAACCATCAACATGCTGGCATGGGCACACAGTCTGACAGGAACAGTGTCTTGGGGTTGTTTGTACAGGAACAGAGATTTCTATCAAAGACATTTGCAGAACCTGTATGAACTGCAGCAGCAAATTTGGAGATGTGGATTTGGAGTTGCTTTTTCCTTTCCCAAAGGGTCTGGAAAGTGTGTGTTGGTTAGATCCCTGTGCTTACCAGAACTCGAGATGTGGTGATCTCTCTGCAGCTTAACAGAAGGTGCAGGGAGGTAGGCTGGACTCATAAGGACCCAGCCAGGCAAAGCCATGGGCATGGGGATTGTGCCATGCACCAAGGCAGAGCCCAGCTCCTCCACCTAGAGTCACACAGAGGGTGAAAATGTGTTGCTGTTTGTGTTATTCTCAGTGCATGCTTACAGCAGCACAAGCAAGGTCCCTTGTGATGCCTATGGAGATGGACTCAGGCCTTGGGGAGGGCAGTAATTCATCTGTTTTGGCTGGTTTTTTGTCGTGGCACTATGGCAACTGTAAATAACCCCAACTACCAGTACTCACCTACTTTAAAAACCACACTAAATCACCAAATGTACAAAAACCACTGAAAAGACCAGTATTGCACACTCAGTATGATTGCTTTGGGGCAACACAGCAGCCTGCAGTCACTTGCTGGCCTGGCTGTTGTTTCACCACAAGCCACACCACAAGGTATAAAAGGTAAAAATAGGACTGTTGGCACACCCGTTCCCCAAGGAACAGCCTGTAACACTTTTGGACAAGAAACCGCATCCTTGTTTTGTATGTGATGCATTTAACACAATAGCACCCTCATCTCAGTCCTCAAAATAAAGCCTGGCTTGCTATTGGCAGAGCCCCTCACCCTCACCAGCCTGGGATGGTCAGATGATGTCCAACATCTTCGTGCCTTCGGATGCTGTGCTGGATCCCAGCCCATAAGGAAGGCACTGGCAGCTGCCACCGTGACTGATTGCAGTGGTGGGGCCTTGTGGAGGGGTGCGTGACACCTTTCCCCACCCCAAATGCTTCATTACAGGAAAGGCACAGCCCCACGCCTCACCATCATCATGCTTCTCCTTAAAACGAAGTCTGATCAGATGTTCATTATCATTCCCTTTCATCCAAAGATAATAAGACGATTTACAGAACATTATCATTACAAAAATATTATAATTAATGAAGGGAGGCCGGACACCCTATTCTTACTGCTTGCGTTCCCCTGCACTCTGAGGAACTGGGATCACCTCAACAGCAAAGACACTGGGGCAGTTCCTCTTCCATCAGGATGTCACCAGCACAGGCAGCTCTGGTTTTGCAGAGGTTCTCTGGGTGCCAGCCATGAGGGACTGGTGCAGGTGGCAGGGATGCCCAGGAATGTCCCGTGCACGGGTGAACCCAGCGGGCAGGTGGATGTGGGTGCTGTGCATCACTGCCTCCTATTTTCCAGAAGCAGCTCTCAAAAAAGCCTCGTCTTCAAAGAGCTCTCTAAAGCTTCTTTGAAAACAAAATGATTAAAGGCTATCTTGCCTCTCATCCAACATCAGACACGTCGCACGCCGCATCCTCGCTTTCACCCCTGATTATGCATGCAGCTTTCCCGCAGCTCCCAGTTTTGCGTCGGCATGGAAGTTACAACCCCGAATTAAAAGCGAGGTTCATTACTGCACATCAAAGCCGGCGCTGTGCCTCGGCCAGCCGGGCCCTTTCTTTAATTTATGGGTGCGTGGCCAGGCTGCAGCTCTGGTTGTAAGGTGGCTGCAGCCCCCACAGGTTGGTAAGGCAAGCTGAGGGCGTCTGGTGCTGCTGCTGGGGCTTTTCCAGAATAATCAACAATCTCAACTGAACTGGAGGGGAGATGGAGAAGCACTGGGCCATTATAAACTAAGCCTTTAGAGCAATTTAAAATCATTATTAATGATAATATAAATAATATTAATATTTTATCTGTATTTCTGGTCTCAATGGGCCGCAGCCTGGCTGATGGAGCCTTATACTGTGCTCTCTCTGACAAGAAAGCCAAAAATTTTTTTTTTCTGCCCCACACGCACATGGGATGCTGCACCCTGACAGTGATACAAATGCAGCCTCTCCTGGCACCTGCAAGCAGGAGGGACAGGGGGACAAGAGAGGGAGAAGGAATATCTACAGCAGCTCCTACCCTGCCAGCCCTTGGGCTGATGCTTTGCCTTCAAATGCTTATCTTATTAGGTGGGCTTAATTTATTTTCGTTTCAGTTTAATTAACAGTTTTGTCACAGCAGGAGGGCTGTTAAAAACAGAGATGCATGTAAAAGGGAAAAAAAAAAAGCAGGATTTTTGTCAACTTTTCCTTCTTTTTTTCTTTTTTTGCCGTATTGAATGCGAGCCACAAGGCAGTAAAATATTCCGCAGTCTCACACAGCAGCAGCCAAGCTGCAGAATAAAAAAAAAAGCATGTGAGGAATCTGCTCTATAATGCTAACGAGGTGGCACCCGCCACCACCGCTTTGTCAATAAAATGAGAGGCCCATTTTGCTCAGTTCAGGGAGCACAGACACCCCGGGGGGAACCTGGGTGTCAGTTCCTCTCTCACTTGGTTTTCCCTGGGTGAGGGAAGCTATGGGCCAGCGCGGAGACTGTGCCATCCCAGCAGTGCCCCAGCCCACGGACACAGAGGTGACCGCAGCCACTGCCACCCCCGTCTCGCTTCGCTGGGGTTGCGGTGCCTTCACCTCTCGCCGCCCCATCGAGAAGGAAAAACGATCGGGAGGTGAAAAATGTTAAGAAAATGTAGTAACACCTCATAAACTTGCCATGAGAGAAGCTTTAAAAGGGGCTTGGTTTACATCGGGTCACTCAGCAAAGAAGTGTAATTATTCAGGGTAAGATCCAGCCTCAAAATGCAAATACGGGCGACAGCCCATCAGCCCCGACGGCAGCTCTGGTTCTACAGCGGAGCTTTCAGCAGAGCAGGGCTGAGCACAGAGGTGAGGGAGAGCCGTGTAATGTGACCTGAATTAGCGGCTATAGATAGTGCTTCCTGCATGTTTTACATTTTCAAATAAAAAGGATCTTCTTGTTTAATGGTTAATAAAAATGATTAGTGCTCCCAGGGCATGGATCCTGACAGATGCAGACTGTGCTGGAGGGACCAGCTACAAGACACAGGAGAAGATGAAACCGATGATTTTATTTTTTTTCCTGTGGAGTACATCACCACCAGCATTTGCAAGTTAATTTGTAATATAATTATATGTTGCTTCTGTCACAGAAACGCAGCACGTGTGTTGGGCCAGCGGCCTGCCAGTGCCACAGCCCAGCCAGCAGCGAGGAGCAGCCAAGAGCTGAGGGGCTCTGTGTGTGTGTATACACAGATATGGACACGCTGGGATGTATAAATACACCTATAGAAACATGTGTGCTCCTGTGTGTGCATGCACACATGTACTCCATATACACACTCATATACACATATGGATATACATACTAGTTACGTACATATGATAAATACACATACAAAAATATAATTTTATGTACCAAAATAAAATTATATGTGTGTGGTGGATGCTGTAAAGAAGAGCAAGCTGACTGCTCTGCAGCACATGCTGCAGAGCAGCCACCCAGACCAACAGGCCAGAGGAGCTTTGGCCTGTCCAGCTCCCTGTGCAGCTCCCAGCAATGCCAGCTTCCTAACAAAACCCTAACCTGCCATGCCAGCCTTCTGGCAGCACTATACCCTCACTCTGAAAGCTGGGTTGACTTTTTAAAAAAATTATTTATTTATTTATTTATATTATTATTTCTTTTCATGGCATGCCATGTAGAGGATTATGGTCAGTAATAGTTTTCTAAGAAATAAAGTCTATGAAAGTAATTGTTAGGAACAAGCTGCAATAGCAAATTGCTGAGTGGTTGCCATAGTGCAGGAGCACAATTTGAGATTTAATATCATTACTAACGATATTTACTTGGCCTGCAGGAGAGAGTAAGACTTGTGCTCTCTAAATGTCATTTGACTGCTAATATGTCAGCGTGCACACCCAGCCTGGCTGTGGGGAGGGACCAGGAGTGACCAGGGCCACCACTGCCCACAGGCAGCCATGCTGTGCTGGTGCCCCCTGCCCAGGCTGGGGGACAGGGATGGGGGACCCCAAAGAGCCACACACTCGTGTAGCAGCAGTGCTGGGGCTCAGCTTCTCCCTGGGACACCCAAAGCCAGCCCCAGCCTCCTGTTTGCTGATATTTTCTAGTTCATCTACACAGACGGCGAGCTCAGGCTTCCTCTCCTGTTGGGCTCCTCCACGGGAGGGGGAGACATACTGCCTTGCTGTAAAGTGAGCCATTTAGTTTATTAAATGCTGTTAAGGGTGCCCTGAGGTCTGTGCACATGTGGGACCATCAAGAGGGAATCGTTATTATCATTGCTCTTATTACTCATAGTCATTTTCCCAGCGATAAGTCTCATGTCCAGATGTCTTCCCACCCATCGCTTAAATTTTCTGATGCCAACACAAAACTGTTATGAAGACAGAGTAGTCCAAGTCCCACTTCAAACAGCACAGGAGCAGAACGTCCACGCAGAAATAAATATATATGTTTTTAAATTAAAAGACAAATGAAAGTTGGCTAAAAATGAATTGTGCAGTGCGTAAAAGAGAAAACATATTAGAGAAGATAACATTTTAGTTTAAGTGTTCCATCATTATTAATTCATTTGGTGCTCTTTATGATAATACCAATCATTTGGAATTCATTTGGTGTTTATGTGGATGTCATCTCGACTCCTGCAGAAATTCCAAAGTAATTCAGCATTAATGTGCTATTAAAAATTGTTACCAGCCACTACCTTCATTACTTCACCAGCACAGCCTAATCTTTCTTCTCTCATTCTCTAAATTCAAATTCCAGTGTTTATTTTGCTTTTATCTTTATTAGGGTTTTAAAATGTAATGCTTCTATTTAAAAATTCTCCTTATGCTACATGAGTATTGTCTTTTTTTTGACAGCATCAAAATTATGCAAATAAAAGAGGGGGTTAATGGTGATTTTTCATTTTATTGCTGGCACGTGACTGAGAAACAACCAAAGAGGCTTCAGCTTATAACTTACAAGAGTGAATTTGCCGAGCTGGTACTTACGTGTGCAGCTGATAACACTGAACCAAATCTGCATGAAACAGCACCTGTCCCGTGTGGAGGTCTTTGGGTCTGGGCACTGCAGCTGCCTCAGGGGAAGGGATGTGGCTGCCCCGGCCCTCCCAAGGGTGCAGGGTCCCCAGGGAGGCCAGGCTGCCTCTGACAACCCTTTTCTGCACTCACCCCACCAGTGGAGCATCCCTCTGCTTCCAGCTGGGAACAGTGGGGTGGCAGCTGCAGAAATGGATGTTCTGGGTCCAAACCCCAGCAACAGAGGGAAAAAGGCTGCACTTTCATGTAACATTAACAAGACAAAACTAAATAAATAAAGGACATTAAATGCAAAACCCTTACATTAAAGGAATATTAATTAGCTTTTATAATCAGGAACTTGATGGTTAGAAAATGCCAGATTGCTGGGGAAAAAAAAAACAAAAAGAAAATCCCAAGGCTGGAGTCAGTCCCCAGCTGTGCCTGTCTTGTTGTGCAGCCCCCTCATTATGTGATCCATACTATTTTCCCCCCGGAAATCTGCCTCTTTGGACCACACGCATACAATGGCACACTGGGGCACAGCAAAGTCTGGGCTTGGCAGCTCTCGGCATCCACGAGTGGAGTGTTGACCTTGCAAGCAAATGACATCTCTTTGAGCTATCTGAAACCACAGGCTGCCACAGCCCTACATGAGTGTGAGCAAAGGTACAGGGGTGGGCATTCTCAGGGCTCTGTAGCCCAGAGGGAGGGGACAATACAGCACACAGCTGGCCAGCAATCACTCCAAGCACACTTTTCATGGAAAGGAGAACCAAAGTCCCCCAAGTGACCAACGGAGCAAAGCCCATCAGCAGGGCCTGACCAGTACCTGGCTGGGAGCAGGGGAACAACCAGGGCTGCTCACACCAGGGCCCCAGCACTTACCTGGCCCCTGGAATAGGGAGATGCCACCCCCATCCCACAGCATGTCCAGGTCCCAGCTGGATCTGAGCATCCTCTGACACACATGGCCGCAGAGCTCAGATTTACATGGAGAATAAAGCCCGTTGCAGAGGAATTTTCCACTTAATCAAAACTCTGCGAAGAATATGAATGCTTATAGGTTAAAGGAACCTGGCAGCTCTAACTTGTCTGTCATGTCTTTAAGGATTGCCATTAAGTCATAAACGTGACAAAGATTAAAGAGTTTATTAATGTTATTAGAGAGCTGAGATAAAATGCTATGCCTTGCAGGGTCTCTCTCCCTCTCTCACTGTTTAATGAAAACATTTTCATCACTTTCTGAATCTATTATACCAAATATTCGTTTCAGGAGTCCTAAGATGATTTTATTTTAATTAGAAAAGATGTGGAAACCACCTGAAAGTAACACAGTTAAAATACCTTGCCACGGTTCCCCTTCTCACCACTGCCGTCAGATGAGTTTCCTCAGCCTTGCCATGGCAGCAGAGCGAGCCCAGGGTGACTGAGGGAGCACAGGCAGGTTCTGTGGCATGGCAAGACCATCAGGCCAGTCCCTCCTGGTGACCCTGAGAGCCAGCAGCACCTCAGCCCAGGCCTTGCAAAGGGCTCTGTGCATGTCCCAAGTCAGCAAGGGTAAGGGGTGAGGTGAGCCACTGCATCCACAGGTAGGACCAGAGGTAAGTCCCTGGGGAGCAAGCAAAGGGTGGGAGCACCTTCTGCAGGCACAGGAGATAAAGTGAGGTGCTGGCTGGTGGAGAAAAGCAAGAGAAGGAAAAGAAGCTTAAGAAAATGGAAAAGGGAGTTTGTGATGGCCCATGAAAGGAGCCCTATCCTCTGCAAATCTCTGGCAGCTACTCACAAAAGCAGAAGACAAGCAGCCAAAAGCCTTTCTTGATGTGGGTGCTTTGACTTTGGTTGGTGTTATACCATGACTGAGTTCTAATCCATGTTTAGAGCAGGTGCAGACTTTTACTGATAAAGACTTGAAATCAAGCAGCACTGAGACAGTTACACATTTCTGTGTGAGCCTTCCCTTCCAGCTCAAGACTTTGTAACTGTATTTGTAATGCAAGCAGCTCACAGATGCTCCTCCTTTTTAAACTTTCCAACTAACCCAATTTAATTTGTTAATTTATTCTGTAACCTGATTTACTGTTAATTTATTTTGGTGAGTAAGATATCCCAGCTTTAAGTTCCAATTAATTAAAGGGGAGGGCTTAATGCTTTTGCTGCACAATATCTTCATGCTACATTGTATTCCATTTTAACACCACGCTGAAGCATTGCCAAAGTTTATTGCCACTCACTAACACAAATCCATACATCTGCAAATTAATTTCATGCACACAGCAGATTACTCCTTGCAAACGTACCTTTAAGAGGGCAATAGTGGCTATAGCAAGCACCACTTGTTGCTTAGCAACAGCCAGAGCATCGCTTGGGGCAGGTTTATCCTAAACAGGAATGTAAAGCCCAGGGATGTTGCTGTCCACCCCAGCTCACCCATCCCTGCAAGTGCTGCTTACACCCAGTTAAGAGATCCAGGATTTGCTAATTTTCTTTCTTCTTTCTTTTTTTTTTTTTTTTTTTTTTTTTTTTTTTTTTTTTTTTTTTTTTGAGGTGTGTTTTATTTTAGGGATCTTAAAAATGGTAAAATAATCCTCAGCCATTAAACTGATTTAAGCAGCAACCCAAAGCTTGCTGTCCCGTTCTGATGGTGTTGGCAAGGCCAACCCAGGGCAGCATGAGCACGAACTGCTCAGGTTGTGCTACGCCATTGCCAGCTCAGCATTTTGCACCAGAGACTTTTAAAAAATTTACACACAGTTTGCTACAATCAGCTCAAGACAACAAGAGAGAAATCAGATTGTATTTAAACCATCCTGAGAGTATCCTAAGGCTGTTCTAGTCTTCCTGAAGCCCAGGGAAGCCCCTAGAGCCAGAAGCTGTCAGCTCTCACCTCTATTCTTGTGACCAGCCCTTGCTGTGACAAATGACCTTTGAGTGGTGCGTGTGTCCCTGTGCCCACCCGCTGTCCATCTGTCCATCCATCCACCCATCCCCATTTCTGTGTCTCCTCCAGCTCCTCCCCTGGGTGCTGGGCCTGCCAAGCAGCTCTCCACCGTGACGCTCCTGCGTGCCCTCTGCCAGCTGTGGGTGCCAGCCAGCTGCTAGCCTGGGCCAAAAGAGTGGCAAGTAAATAATCTAACAGCATCCATTAGCCCTGCCTTGGACAGCCCGAGCAGAGGGGCCCGCAGGCTCGAGCCCAGGTTTTTAAAGCCATTATGCCGTGACTGTAGGCACAGCTTATTCACAAAAGATGAATGCAGGGTTTGCAATCAAGGGGAAATTAGCATCTCCGCCAGCAGAGAGGGTGAAGATGTGAGCCAGCCAGCACTGCCAACAACCTTGATTCTGTTTTTGGCAAAGCTGGCCAGCTTGGCAAACACAATGGTAATGAGATAAACTGAAATACCAGGCAACAGGGCTGCTCTTTGAAGTAATTATCCTCCAGGGCAACAAGGAACAAGACGAAAAGGTTTTTAGAGACATGGTTTGGATGCACAGGGAACATTATTTGCATTCCTGAAGTCGGCCCTCCGTTTGCAAGGCTTAGGTGTGCTGATGCCAAGCAGCCAGAGGCAGGGCAGGAAAGCCTGAGCAGCAACGAGGCAGTACAGAGAGAAGGGGAGCCCTGCAAGGAGCAGGGCAGTGCTGACGTTGAACCCTTATTGCTCCCGAGAAATGCCCGTTGGGGCAGCCACACCGTTCCCAGTGCACTTGAGATGCTTTGTTTCAAGCATTTAACTTTCAAAAATGCATATCCATCTGAGGGGTAGGACAGTGGGCTAGAGACAATATGAAGGATTGAATAATACAGTGTCAGATCCCTCAGTCAGGAAGCACAGGTATGCAGCGAGTGGGATTTCATCTGGCAGGATCTGCAGTGTCATGGACACCTGAGAAGGAGGAAAAGGCCAGGCAAGGAAATGGCACAAAATGCTCCCTTGGGATGCTTATGACTAACCTGGTAAGGCGCTGGCTTTTCCCTGTGGGTTCACTCGAGTCTAGTCTAAATCTGAGGTGTTAAAATTAGTTTCCAAGCACCAAGTTGGCATCACCAGTTCCCTGTGCACAATGTGCCATGAGGAGCAGGTTCCATGAGGAAAGGCCCTGCTCCCTGGGCAGGCAGGTGGGATGGGGAGCATGTCCCCAGCCCATATGGAGGGGATGGGCTGGACAGTGTGCAGGACATGTCCTGCAGCTCCTGGCTTCCCCTGCAGACAGCAGGGCCTGTGTCGATACCCCTCCAGCATTTAGGAATAAAAATATTTTTTAAAGTAATTTAAATAGCTAAACAGGTGAAAGATCTATTTTTTTTGCCCACAGTCCTGAGGAGGAGGAAGCCACCTGCCCAATTAGCCCAATCATAGAGTCATAGAATGGTTTGAGTTGAAAGGGACCTTTTAAAGGTCATCTAGCTGAAGCCCCCTGCAATGAACAGGAACATCCTCAACGAGACCAGACCCTCAGAGGCCAGTACACCCTGGCCTTGAATGTTTTCAGGGTTTTCTGCTGGACCCTAGAAATCTTTCCTTCTAAGAAAGACATGAACCAGAGGGTGACACCTAGGTGCATTCTTCAAATCCCTTTAAAAAATACAACATTTTTAAGAAGGATTGTGCAGGAACACCTCCAGGGGGCTAGCCCAAGGCTCCTGCCCAGGCTGGATCCCTGCTAATGGTGATTTTGGAAAGAAAAGCTCTATTCTATCAAAAGTTCCACGTTTTCCTCTGCACCAAAAATAGTCCCTCTTAGAGCAGAGCCAACTGAGGCGAAAATGTTTATTACAAAAGAGAATTATAAGAGAGAAGTGCCTGAATCAGAACAAAATGTAAAAGAGGGGAAACAAATGTAAAAAGCGCTATAAAAGTTTTAATGGATCCTTTCAGATGTGGAGTGGCATTTTAATGTGATACTTAAAATTATTTCTCGTTTTTTTTCTCTTTAGCTTTTAGGCAGACCATTAATCTGAGGGGCTTTTTCTGCCTGCAGAGGAGTAACGCTTCAAAGCAGGCACCTGCCAGATGCTGGCTGGTGGGCAGAGCACAGATGGGGTGGAAAAAGCCAGGGCCCTGGGCTTTGCAGGACGGGGAGGATGGTCTCCCAAACGCCAGGCTCCCAGTGAGACCCGAGAGCGCCCGAGCCCATGGGAGCCGTGCTGCAGGTTTGGTGTGGAGGGACAAGCAGCCGGCACAGGGGATGAACAGCCGGCGCAAAATGGAGTGGGAACATCTCCTGCTGCTTACAAATGCACATAGATACTGCAAGGCAGCCCTTGCTAGAAGCTTCTTCTTTCCTTACACCAAGCACCTACTTTTAGGATTTGACTCCAGCCTATGCATTTCCAGCCCCTTAAAAGTCTCCAACTCTGTGCTTAAATGTCTTTGGCCTATTGCTGACCTTTCCGAATCCCCAGAACAGCCATTTCTTCTTGCTGATGCAGATGCAGGAAATTCTTAACTAAATCCTAACTGAAAGCCAGAAAAGCAGATAAGCAGGCTAATCCCATCAGACCCCAGGCTCCCTGGGACTGCAGGTCGAGCCCTTGCTCTGCAGCCCAGCTCAGCAGTTTGCTCGCCCCTCTCTCGGCTGTGCTGCATGTGCCTTTCCAGGGCTGGGAAGGAAAGTGTTCCCACTTTCCAAAAAGGAAAATATTTTTCTGCCCTAGATTGACTTCCTGACATTTGTGGTGCATGAAGCCAGTCTCTGGCTACTGCTCCCTTCACAAAAGACCTTGTAGAACTCTGTGGAAAATGCATTCAAAGAAACATGTATGATTCAGGTGATGGGGTTTGTGTGTATTTTTTAGGTTCTGGATGCATAAAGCATTCTCAAAATCCAAATTCTCCCTGGAAATATGTGATAATACTAAATCAGGAATAGCCACAATTTTTAAAGATACGGTTATGTTTGTTAATAGAGGCAAATAGTTTCAAATGCAGTAGCAATATATATGCAAAGGTATCAATTTTGATGCCTTCAGAGACTCTGCTCCAGTTTAGAGAAAATAAAAAGGAAACAAATGGAAGTAATTTAATCTAGAAAACTGTAGTGTCGCTTTTGTCTGAATTTGGTCTGTTTTCTCAAGAAGGGGTCTGAAAAACCAGTACAGGGGGAAAATGAAATCCCAGCCATTCGCTCATTAATGAAACAGCAACAAACTCATTAAGAGCAGCGAGTGCTGCCGAGGGTGCCCCGTCTGCGCCAGCTGCTCGGCGCAGCAGAGCCCTGCCGGGAGCCCCAATTAGGCTGATGGAGCTGGCGGGGCCGGCGGGGAGCCAGGCTGCCCCAGCAGTTCGGAGAGCCGGGCCCATGTGGGACTGTCACAATGACAGAGACCCCACTGATGTCAGATACAACCCCGGCGTTCACCCCAAGGGCTGCTGCAAAGGGAACCCCACTGAGGAATGGCCAGGAGGGCGAGGGTGAGTGTGCTCTGTGCTTGTCTGCGGTGCTTTTTCATAACTCACACACATGGGCCCCTGTCCCCTCCACCACCAAAGGCTGGAGGTCTCAGATCTCTTCTTCTTCCCTTTATTTCACACCCCCTCTGCTCCTGGGCAATTCTCCCTGAGCTTGCAGGCAGGCAGCATTAAAATCACAGGCAGCATGAAGAGAGCGAGAAAACAATGGAGTTGGTTGGAAAAAGCATTAATAAATTAACCCCTGGAGGTCCAAGTTTTGTCCCCTTGCCTTTCAGATTTGTGTAGGACCGCTCTTACCAAGCCTGCTCATCAACAAGAGACCTCTGGTCCCTGCAAAGCCCAGCCAGGCTTGCTTTGCCAGTGCTGCAGTTGCTAGAGCCCAGCCCTAACCTGAAGGACAGCCTGGCATGAGATCAAAAGACAAGTGGGCAGCCTTTCAGCTTGGAGTTGTCTACAGCCCATGTCCCAGAAGCTGACAAGTCTTGTTGTGCTGGAGGTGGAAGCCTGAAGGTCAAAAACAATCCCATGCCTACGAGTGTAAAAAGTAATTTCAGAAGAGGGTGAGTGACATTTAGGACGTGCTGTGCAGAGAGCGTGCGGGGCTGGGGTCATGCCTGCAGGACAGCCTGATGGGTTGGCCCTGCTCTCCTCAAAGCTGGGAGAAAAATGATCTTTGAAGGACAAGAATACAATATCTACACCTCTGTTGTTTCAGAAATATTATTTTTTAAATGCATTTTTTCTACCAA
The DNA here is from genome assembly GCA_013400735.1 of Pomatostomus ruficeps. NCBI lineage: Eukaryota > Metazoa > Chordata > Aves > Passeriformes > Timaliidae > Pomatostomus > Pomatostomus ruficeps. The sequence continues at coordinate 587,406 of VYZT01002716.1, forward strand.
GTGGCTCTTAAACGCCTGGCTGCAAGTGATCAATGCCATTTCTCCCACAGGGAGCTGAATTCCTTCACCCCAACACCCGTCACCTGCTGAGGCAGTCACAGCTGCTGTGCCAGAGGCTACAGGAAGAACACAGAGCCCTTCATACCAGGGCATGCCAAAGGTCCAGCCAGCCCACCCAGCTCCTCGCCCTGGCTTCAGTCAAGAGCAGGGGAAGGTTGTGTCCCTCAGCATGCTGTGTCCCTCAGCAGGGCTGCCCTGATGAACACGCACTGCTGCTGCCTTCCAGCAGCCACCTGCAGGCCCTCTTCCATCAGTGCCAATGGATCACCACCGGGGAAGGGCAGCCTGGGGACTTTGGGGTGGACAAAAGCTGCCCTGGACGGCCCATTCTGCCCTGTGCAGTAAGAGAAAGGGGAACCTCGTCTACCCTCTCTCTTCCTCTTGTGTCTTCACAAATGGTACATGCTTGCTCACTATTAAAATTGGTGTATATTGATGTTGCCATAATTAGTACTTGAATAAAGTCAGAAAAACCAGAATACTAAGAAACACTAAGCTGAAAACCAGGAGTTCAGCAGCACAGCTGAAGTACCCCTCTCCTATCAGAAATAGAAAGAGAGTGAAGGAACCTCTTGACCACGTCCTTATCTCACCCTTGTGAGGACTCCAGGGACCAGAGGGCTGAGGGAGAGTTGTGTACTTTACACAGATTTAGCAGATTATTAAAGGTTGGTCTGATGGGTGCAGAATGTATCTGTATGTCACCTGTTCCACAGGTGCTCTATGTCACACTGCGACAGCCTCCACATCATTGGATCTGCCCACATCACTGAAAACAGCATCACCTCCTCGGGAATTAGTGGAGCCCCCAAAGCCCCCACAAGTGCTGGATGTGGTCCTCTCACTGGTTTCACCTGCCCTCCCACGTCCACATACTTTTGGTTGCTCTGTGTATGTGTTTAGTGTTTCTAGATGAGATGTGTTTCCCCTGGGGCATATCAGCATATCCTGATGATGAAATGTGTCAACCATAGCATGGTGAAGCAGCAAACCCACAGTGTTACACAACACTGTCCTTCACCAGACTAAGACCTACCCTCCCATGTGAAGCCTCTGGTTCCACCAGAAGAGTCTCAAACATGGATTACCTCCAAGTCTGTGGCGTTTTTCGTAGCTGTCCTCTGAAGGGAGAGGCAGAAAGGCAGCAGCTCACAAAGAGCAAGTATGCCAAAAAGATCTTTTGTGACAGCAACAATGCTCTGGCCATCAGTCAAGATTTGGTGTCCTGCCCCTAACTGAGCACCACTTACTGACTGCACCACACTGCTCCCCAGTGCTCCTGGCACAAAGAAAATTACTAATACTGCAGGGCAAGGATTTGCAAAAGAAGAACACATCACTGCCCCTGATTTCGCTGGACTATACCCAGCAGAATTCGAGGATGCCAAATAGTCCTTGGAGACACCCAAGACTGATCTGTTCAACTGGTGACATTATGCTGAATTTGGTTAGTACTTTTGATGAGAAAAGAAAACCCTGAATCCAGAAATAAATATTTTGAAAAGGGCCTTGACATTTTCTGAAACTTTGTTTCCTTACCTTGAATTTTTCTAGAAGGGCACACACAATAGATTTTAGACATTTTGTCCCTACCTTCTCTCTTTATACCTAAAGGAGAGATTTATTTAAGATGCTCTTAAAATTAACTGCTGAAAAGCCTCTGCAGACAACCATCATCCTCCACAAAGAAAGTGTCAAGGGACACCAGCTAGCACTTCTAGACACTGCTGATGGTGAAGCTTCTCCTCCCACTGTGTTTGGAAATTCCCACGTGTCTTAATGCACCTGGAAAGACTGCTGAAAAGTGTTGTTTGCCCTTTAAAAGCAAAAACCTTTCAAACCTAAAAAATAATTACATGGATTGCACATGAAATGACACCAGTAATATGCTGTTAAATAGAGATGTGCAATGCAACAGACAAAAATGTCAAGATCAGAAACTGACTAATCCTAAAAAGCCGGTCTTACAGGACAGAGGAAAGAGGGAGAAAGGGAAAATAATATTGGAGAGTAAGTACTGGAAGGTACAGAATTAACCTTTTCCTAATTAATTACAAGTTGCAAGGCAAAGGAAATCAGCCAGCTGAGAGCAATTTCAGGGAGACAGGGATTTCAGCCCTCAAAATACTTTGGCTGTCCTTTAAAAGCAGAAGGAGAGGAAAGGAAGCAGCTGGTGTCAGAAGAGGGGGTGACATGGAGCTGGGACACTGCCCCAGCACACCAGGAAGGTTCCATTACAGGATGTGAGATAACGATCAGCAAATGCATCCTGAACATGGTTATTCCAAAGGCAATCAAATTTTTGCAAGAGGAAGATTATTCGGGAACTGGACTTCAAAAGACTTCTTTAACCTCCCACAACCTTCTATTTCATATGCCCCTACAATCAGCTCTTAATTCTTTAAATATTACCATACGTAGTAACAGGAGAAGATGTGAAATTATTTGCCGAAGGTATAAAGTGGAGAAAATTTGATATTTTTTTTTCAAGTCTGGATCTGCACTGCTCAAATCACCCAAGGACTCACTGCAAACCTGCTGCATCATCCCTATGGCACATACCTTGAGTGCAACTTGGCCAGAAAGCGGGGTGGGTTTTTTTCTCTTTTTTATTTTTAAACCACTTCATTTTTATTAACACCCACGCTCTTACATCTCAAGATGGAGAGCTCTCACGGACACAGGACTCTCACAAACGCGGATCTGGCAAATGACGTAGCGAGGATTCAGGTGGAGAGGGACACTGTTCTGTCTGCCTGATCCTCTCGAAGCTCATTAGAGCCACAGAAGGTGCAGACCTGCTGTCTGGCACAATAGTGTTGAATCTGGGAACACACACAGCTTTAACGAATGCTGCTTGCTCCTTTAGACTGTGCTACCTTGAACTATGTGCTGTTGCACCAGCAAAACCGTCGACTGATGTGGTGATAAACAGGGGGAAAATATTTATCAGTGTTAAAAAGAGAAGAGGAACAGAGAGGATGGAAAGAGTGCCATGTTTTAATGCAGAATTTAGCCTGCCTTTTTTTCCCCTGCACCTCCCATTCAGCTGGGTGTTGTTCAAGAGGACAAGATATTTTTCTGAGTCCCTTAAATGGTATTTTTCAACAGAAGTCAGCTAAAGAAGCCAGGATTTCCATTTATATTAGTCCCTGTATTTACAGGTAGCTCATTTAGACCAGCCAGCTTTTTTTCTATCTGTGCATGAAGGTTAAAAGCATCTTGCTTGCCTTAACCCAGTGTGGTATCCTCAGATGCCTGGAGATCACTCAGAAACAAACAAACCAACCAGCCCACTGTAGCACTGTGAAGTTGTACACTGCAGAACAGTTGCTATGATGTCTCGTGCTAAGAAACAGAGTTATTAGTGAAGCTCTGAGGTTGGGCAAACATGTTTAGTAGTGAGCAACCAGGCTTGTTTTGTTCTTCTGTACTTTTTAGGACAAACTTAAAACAAAATGCCAATGGAAAAAAAAAATACTTCTTTTTGGGGGCCTATAGATTTTATGAAAGGGAGTTTATCTAAGGAAAAAACAAAAACAAAAGCAAAAACACGCTGCTTTATTTCTTCAATTACAACTTTCCCTTGCTATGGCCTTCCTTGCTCCCATTCAGTATTGGATTTGTGGCTACTGCTCCTGGCAAGCAATGAAGAATCTGGAAAAGGAGATGCTGTGGAGAAAGCACACTAGGAGAAAAAGCCCTTCCCAGATGAAGATTGATTTTCTCAACCCTTCTTTCAGCAATCTGCAATGCTGTCAGAAGATTCAGAGGGAAAAATACTTTGGTGTTTGTTTTGGGTGTATTTTTGAGGGATGGGGTCCCTTTACGATAGGTCTGCGCTACCAAAAATCAAAATCCTATACTTAGGAAAACTCTAAGGAGTGTGATTCCCATGTACTCCTCCTGTGCCTGAAATCCCCGAGCTCCCCCTGTCCTCCCTTTCTAAGCGATGAAGAGCAGAAGAGATGGGTCTCCACTCACAGGGGAAGCTGTGGCACCCGGGGACCTGCCTGCAGCTGGCATTGTGCAGACAGGGATAGGTACAGGTGCCACGGATTCATGTGACACTTCAGAGAATTTTTAGTGAAGTGATTCAAGCAGCACCGTGTGAGTGTGAGATCAGGGTGAGAGCCAGCTGAAAAGCAATGGCACAGCAGCTGCTTGGTTTAGAGAACTAATGATGGGACAGAGTCTTACACATCTGGGTCATGCCTTCACATCCACCTCAGCTGCACACTAGAGACAAGGTCATTACTCTTTGATAGTTCCTTGGTGGCAGACAGGAGATGCTCTGCAGGTCCAGACCAGTTTGTAGGGCACTGGGCTGCTCCTCAGGGTACCCCACATGGCAGGGACTAAGTGATCTTTGCTTTGGCAGCCTAAACAGAGATCTCAGGGCTGATTTGATGCACAACAAGAGGCCAGCCTGGAAGAAGGGCTACCCCACTGGCTTCCCTGCCCCCCAGAGAACAGAACGCTCTTCCACGAGCTCGCTCAGACACATTCGACTCTGCAAAACAAAATGGACTTTGGCAAAGGATCAGGAGCAGCAGAGTGCACCCAGTGCAATCCCTTCACCATCCTTTCTCACAGCAGGAGTAACCTTTATGTGGCTGCAACCCTGAAATGTCTGCGAGATCTCCAGAAAGCCTGGCAAGACAGTCAGGAGCCAGTGGACAGAGTCAGGCTTTAGCAGTCAAAGCTCCACGAGCTAAAACAAAGCTGAGACATGCACACACCCGTTCGAGGGCTGCGGCAGCCTCCTGGTGCTCCTGGTGCAGGCAGGGGGAAATTCTCTCAGATGGCAGAGGAGGGGGCTCACAGCTCTGGGGTGGGGTACAGGTGGCTGCAGGGCACCAGCAAGCGGCCATCTGAAGCTCTGAGCAGCACCACGGGTTCAGTTCTGCCACCAGCACATGTAAATAACTCCTGGTGAACTGTGCTCGGGTTAAAAACCAAGTTCAGCCCGCTCATGGCTGGGATTCGAGCACGGGTTCACCGCCTGTAACCCCGAGCATGACAGCACACAAGAGAGCAAGTCTGAAATCCTCGGCGCTTGCTGCATAAACAAACCAATTTGCAGTCTGACATTTTAGCCGTGTCCTATGTAGATGACTTTCTGCTTATTCAATACTTCTGAATAAAAATGCTTAATGCCTGTGAAGTAATAAATAAGCTATTAATACTGTGCACCATGGACGCTCAGCACCTGATTTAACCTTCCTTTTCTTCTTCTAATCTCAACAGGGGCTCTGAAAAATATGCAATTTTTTAAAAACTAAATTAATAAGTGTTTTCAATCACTGCAAATAATTACTATCAAGAACAGACAGCAGTATGTACAGGGCATATAAAAGTCAGCAAGGGGAGAGTGCAGGTGAGAGAGAGAGAGAACAAGGATACTATCAAATACCCCAGATTCTTCCAGTCTAGATTTCTGCTTTTCACATATAAGTATAAGCAGTTTTCAAAATATTCCTCTGTGAAGAAGTAACTCTGGATGTCCAGGATGCACCCCACTTTTTGGAGGCTCTCTGACCCCATCTCTCCCAGGGGGCTGGGGCTGGCTTCTCCCTGGAGCCCTGTCAGGTCACACCAATGCAGTTTGCACAACAAAGATTTACATCCAACTTTGGTTTCTAATAATTTCATTTCAGTTCCTCATTTAACCAGTTCACAAATTTTTCCTTATTTTTGGGGAGCTGCTTTTTCTTTCCTTCTTCTTTCACTAGCTTAACACAGGCATGCTATTGGTGACCTCTGTAAAAGGCTAAATTAAACCCAGCGTGCTGTGGTGGGCAGAGGCTGTCACTGAGGCCAGCTGGCCTGTGACAGATCCTGTCTGGCTGTTTCTCTCACTGCTGTCATGCCCAGCCCCCTGAACCGGGCCCTGACCAGGTACTCAGCAATGAGCTCTGGGATGTGCACCCGGAGCCTGCTGCTCTTTCATCCTTTTCATGCCATCATGTCCCATCAGCGCTGCTCATCGCAAGCAGTAACTCAGGGTGACATCGTTCTTACCAGAGATGGGAGCTATTGAATTATCTAAGGACAAACCTAAATACTAGCTTTTAAAGGATAACTGATCTACTAAAAGCAAGTATTGTTTTGGACATGCCATGTCATATTTATCACGCTTGGCTTTGCATTGCACTGTTATCTTCTGCCATGTCTTCGGAACAACACGAAGTCGCATGGCACAACACGACAGATGCCTCAGCAAGGAAGGAGAGACACTCTCTAGATTCCAAGTCCATTATAGCTCATCTCAAATAAAAGATTCAAAGGGTATGAATGATGGTGTGTCTGCAGGCCAAAAGTGACTCAAGTCTCTCCAATTATCTGCAAAAAACAGATCTCAATTCACCTGCTTTTCATGTAATTAATACTCTGTTTGCTTCCATTAAATGTTATTTCATTATCATCTTATTCCAAACAACCTGATTACAAAGTAGGAAAATCTCTTCTTTCAGCTTTTTAGCAACAATAAAAATTCTGGATAAAGGCACAATTTCTTTTAAGCACAATACTCATCATAATCCCTTATTTACTGCTAGAAAATCTCCCCTCTGTTACGAAGAGGCATCACCTCAAGTAATCTCCACAGAACAACACAAAAACACTCTGCCAGTCTTCACAGGAGCAGCCCATCCTTGTCCTTTCCAAGAAGGTTGTTTTCTTAAATATTCCTCAAGAAATTTTGGAAGACAATAAATCATTGAGAACATATTGTAATAAAAAGTATCCTAGAAGAAAGCAACCATGTGTATTCAGCTTCAAGTTATTAAAATCTTTCTAATTTTTACTCTCTTTTATTGAAGATGGGGAAAAAAAGCAGACAGGTTACCCTGCCTTTCACTGAAAACTATATCCCCTTTTTCTAGAAATACCCAAAAATGAAAGGGAAAAGTAGCTCTGTTTCCATACATAGCTTCTGATCTGAAACTGGGAAAAGCAAACAGCATTTTCTTCCAAAGTACATAGCACTTCTGAAGGAAGTTAAAACATTGGTTTTTGAGCATTTCAATCACACTTCCTAAAAGCCCATCCTCCATTTGGAAAGGGTTTTTACCAAAAACAACAAAACCCCTTCCCTGAAGCTCTGGTTGCCTAGTCCCTGTGACCTTGCAGCTCCTCACAGCCACCACAAAGGCTTGGCTGCAGGAGCAGGTGTTGAGGACGGAGCTGGTTCTCTGCTCCAAAATCAGGGCTTGTTCCCTGTAGGTAATCACAGCCCAACCTGCAGATCCTGCCATTTTTCATGTCCTTTTAATGCCTCCTCTGTATCATTTTTTAATGGAGCTGCTCCCCCTGCTCCATGCCCCACATATCCATAGAGGAATACAATGCGCTGGCAGGTCCGGTCTGACCGGCCATATGCTGTTCAATTTGTAACTGCTGGTGTCCTGACCTCGCTTTTGTTCGAGCTGCAGAAGAGTCCAACTGAGTAGCTGAAATATTCTCTTTTATCCGAAGCTAAGGAAACTATTTTTCCCCCTTCACAAAACTTAATTTGCTTTTCAAAGTGGGGAAAAAAGAAAAAAAAAAAAAAGGGCACATAGTTTATTATTGTGCTCCTCGGATGTCTGAGGAAATACACAGAAAATGCCTGGCACATATGGTATTTTTATGTGGCTTATTTTTTCCCTTGTCTGCAAGTCTGCACAGAATCATTACTATTTGGCACACAGCAAAAGGAAGTCTCCTGTGCACAACATGATTTAGTCTGGCCGATAAAGTGGAAGTGGATTTCTTCATTGCATATTAAGTTCTGCTGGATACCATTTGCACAAGAGAGTAAAATTGCAGTTTCATGTTCTTCTATGCTGATACACTTCCTGTCAGACAGCCACATCTCTCCCTTTCCCCAAATATTAAAATTTCCCCCTAGCAGTGACTCTCCAAATTTCCCATTCGCACGTACTGGCTCTCCAAAGACTCTTGTGTGCACAGAGTTGCCAGCTGGGAGCCAGGCGCTGGGGTTCCCTCCTGGGGAGTAGGCTGGCTGGCCATGGGACAAACAGAGCCCTTGCAGGGAGGACCCTGCTGCCCTGCACTCCCCAGGGACGGTGCTGAAGGAGGGGTGGTGTCTTCCTGGAGCCTCTTCCAGCCCCTGCCTCACCTACAGTGTCTCTCTGCTTCTCAAAGGCTCACGCTGACAGTGCACCAAGGATGCTGCTGCATCCTCCTTCTACAGCTCCCACTTCAACAGCCTCCCTCTCTTCCAGCAGAAGCCCCAGATCCCATGCTGCCCAGATCCCAGCCCACCTTGTGCACGGGTGGTGGGTTTCCCCTTGCTCACCTCGTGCTAAATATTCCATGTACCTTCCAGGCTGTGTGTAGCCTCCTGGGCTGAATCCCTCACCTTGGGAGCTGGGGAGCAGCAAGACATTTCTCCTCCCCAGCTCAGTGCTTGCTCCTCTACACAAAACACATCTGAGATCCTGATAGCTTCCCAAAACGTAAGGGCTAGTAACTGCTGCTAAAGGAGAGCCCATCCACAACCCACTGCAGTTACTGGAATCCATCAGCAGGGCTGGGGGAATTGTACTGGTCCAGACTGGCTACTCAGTGCCAAAGACAGTGCAGGAAATCAGTCTCTGCTTCTCAAACCCATCATGTTTCTTCTCTAATGCCTTCAGAGCACAACACAAACTGGGTGCTTCCGTTGAGACTGACTCATAACAAAGGAGTCATAACTCATATTACTTTCTTTTAAAAACCTCAAAAGGCAACATTAGGTGTTCATGGACTCATTTCTCTGGGCCTTGTCCCTGGAAGGAGCAACCTGTGCTGAGAGGGGAAATGCCTTCCACTGGAATAAGTCCCATCAGCACTGTTAGTCTCACTGCCCAACAACATCAACCTCATTCAATCATCACACATGTTTAACAAGCCAGCCAGTCCAGCCTCCATTTCCCCAGAAGCTGCTGACCAGTGTTTAACAACCCTGGCTGAGCAGCAGAGGTGCCAGCAGCCTGACAAACGTCACTGTGACAGATGGAACAGGTTGACAGGACAGAAATGTCCCTGTGACCCAGCCCTCAGAGAGGCCCTTCAGTAACAGGCAAGCAGATCCATGCCTTCAGCCCTCTCTGGTTGCAGAGATGCAGCATCACTTCTTCCCATCCCATGTCCCATCCATATTCTCTCTTCTCCCCTATCTGACTGGAACAGGTATCAGTCACCACAAGGCACCAGCCCGCCCATGCTGGGCTCTCCTCCCACACCTTCCACAGCTCCTCCCATTAGCCAGCCCTTCACCTGAGCAGTTGGATGGCCTCGCACCATCTCTTTAAAGTCACTGGTAGCTTGGACATGAAATTCAGTAAGATGACGATGACCTGTATGGTGCCTGCTGTTTTTCCCTCCCCTATTAATCCTCTTCTCTATCCTTTCCTGTCATATTGTTTTACCTATTACTCCATGCCTAATAAATTATCAGTAATGCTCCAGCATCAAACATTTATTATCCTGAACACCACGTGAGTAATGAGTGAGTTAACCTCCAATTTTTGTCCGTATAATTCACACGTATTGATTTTACATGAAAAGAACTCTTGACTTACATCGGATGACCCCGATAAATTTAATCTCTTTAATGCTTCTTCTTTCTAAATAAATGTAAAATGTTTTCTTCTAGAAAGTTTTTCACCAGTAAAATCTGTATTGAAACTTGGCAAAAAAACCTCCTCCACTACTCTGCCAAATTAATCAATAAAATTGAAAAAAACCCAAACCTGCGTAAAAATTCTGCAATTCCTCCAAGCACTGGCAGCCCAGCAGCCTGACAGTGTTGTTATAAAAGTGACGGGTAATCAGAGCTGACAGCTGGTGTCAAAACCCACAGCTGGAATTCAGCAGCAGGCTGGGGGAGGTACCAGTTTGGGGCCATCATTTTTCCTGTTCCACTCACCCCTCCTTCCCCCACAGCATTGCCTCAGCACTGGTGGCCCAAGCAGCAAGCCTGGGAAGGGAGCAAAGGGACAACACAGCACCTCTTCCCAAGCCACGGGGACCCTGAGGAATCCTCTGCCATGGGTGCTCATGGCCCGTGTAGCTCCATCAGCACTGCTGTTCCTGGCTGTGCCTTGCTGAATCAGAGGACTAACCAGGAAACCACACTTCGTGTTTTGTGCTGCTTCCCGTGGGGTGGCAGAGCCTTTCCGTACGGTGCACACGGGGCTGGGAGTGTTAAACACTCAAAAACTTGCAGAACCCTTGCAGAAGGCTTGCAGCAGGAGTCAGGAGAGTGTTTCTTTAGATTCCATAGGCAGGGCAGCTCTCTCCTCCATCATCCATCTGTGCCAGGTACAGCAGAAGGTGGATGCAAAAAGGCTGGAGGAGACAAGCTCCAGAGACGGGCTGGAAAGCCAGCTTGGCTGGCAGCTGGGACCACAGCCAGGCCAGGACTGTGCCACAGCCCAGCAAAACCTGAAGAAAAAATTAATTTGGAAAATTAAAAAGATATTTTGCCACAGGAAAGATGTAGCTGGGCATGGACACAGGTTGCTCCCTTCCAGGGCAAGGTGAGCTACCGCTCTCTGCAAAAATTCCTCCTCCTTGCCTCAGCTCCACGGCCCCACTCGAAACGAAGGGAGGGACAGAGGAAGCGAGATGGGCGGGATCCTGTCCTGAGAGGGGCAGGCACTGGCAGCCCTCTGGAGACACAAACACGTCCTTCCTAGGGAAGGGCGTGTCAGGTAGTGCTGCCAGGGAGCGCTCGTGCAAACAGAAGGGTTTTGTTTAGGTTGTGCCTTTAAAATATGTCCACTCCTCTCTCAGCCTGCATATTTTACAGTCTCAGCATAGTTCCCCTGTGGACAGCTCTGGCAGACTCGGTGATTTTTTTTCCGAAGTGAACTCACTCACAAATGCATTTTTCAAGCTCCCACAACTTGAAGAATAGAAGTTGCAGCCTGAGGGGAAAAAAAGCAAGGACCAAAAAAAAAGGTAACATTGCAGAACATTCAGGGGCTCAAGCACACAATGTTTGAAATGCGTAACTCATTTGCATAGTTCTTCAGTCATTAATTTTTATTCCTTCTCATGGTAAAATGCTTTTTTTCTTTTCTGTGTACAAAGGAAAGGGCAGGGATCATGGTCATTTGGACTCCAAATACATGCTTTTAATCTCCAGGATGCAGGGAGATATTTCTAATATTTGGCCAAATAATAGGAAATGCTATATTTCAGCTACCCAAATATTAGAATTCTATATACCCGGGCAATGGAAACATCTGTGTTGCAGCAAAAAGTCCAGTTTCCAAGCAAATGTAAAGGACAGAAGACGGATATTGGCTGCTTGAGAACATCAGTACAGGATGAGCCACTCAAGTCCATGGAACTCTGCAACATTTTCCCTGGTGATAACAGCTTTGGGTCCGTCCTGGGAACGATTATGTGCTATTCTAAATAAACAGCTTGGTATTTCTTCCTGCCAAATCGCTCCTTGTGGTGCTTGGGAACACAGTGCCTCTGCCACCACACCCAGTTTGTCGCTATTCCCCCAAATCTGTCCTCTAAACCTTATGATTCTTTCTTACTGAAGAAATGCTGGAGAATCCAGTCAGGGCCCAGCTCATCCCCACATCCCAAGCAGTGAATCCAATCTCCTGGCACTCCTTCCTCCAAGTAAGCACCCCATGCAACACCACACTGTTTCTTGTTTGGGATTTTTTACTAACAAAACAAAGAAGAATAGAATAGAATAGAATAGAATAGAATAGAATAGAATAGAATAGAATAGAATAGAATAGAATAGAATAGAATAATCATCACCTAAATTATTTTTAGAAGCCCTGTAATAATAACAATAATAACAATGACGAGGAAAAAATATTTACATTATTATTTAAAAAACCCCAAAACCCAGTCTGATGTTGCATGGGGTTTTCACTTGGTGGAAGGAGTTATGGGAGATTTGATTCACCATGTGTGAATGTTTTATAAGTTTGTTAATTATTATGGCAATTATTACAAATTATCATCAGCGTGCTAATATAAGAATAAATATACTGATACTATATTGTATATTGTCAGAGCACATTAATATGTGATTAATGTAATAATTGATGTATTTATTACAGTAGTAATTCACCTTTTTTAAAGCATGTCAATAGACTATTGTTGGAACAATTGTCATATTGATTATAGCAGTAGTTTAAACACTTTTAATTATTCTTATTGAGGCCTTCAGATTGTACGACAGGCTTGAACTGCAGCCTACACCCACAGTGTCTCTCCCGGACCATCGCCACGTTCACCTTCTCCTTGTCTCGCCAGCCCGGCCGAGGGGCTGCATTCCGCGGTATCTCCTGCCATCTACTGATGCTTGCGAGGCGGCAGCGAGCGCGTCCGCCGAGCGCGGGGCGAGGAATTCACACCGCCGGCTGCTCCCGGCGGGACGGGGGAGGCTCCGCGCTCCCGGGGCGGTCACAGCCCGCTGCCCGGGGCGGGCCGGGGCCGGGCTCTGCCCGAAACCTCCCCGGGGGAGGGGAAGGCGCAGCCCTTAAGAGCGGCCCGGCAGCGCCGCGCCGTCCCGCTGCAGCCATGGGGGAGGCGGCGGGGGGCAGCGCGGTGCTCCCGCTGCCGGCCGCGGAGGCGGTCGGCGGGCAGGTGAACGCGCTGACCGTGCTGGCCCTGCTGGAGAAGCTGGTCTCCATGCTGGAGGCGGTGGAAGGCCAGCAGCGGCAGATGGACCAGAGGCAGCGGAGCTTGGAAGGGGCGGTGCGGGGGATCCAGGGGGACCTGGTGAAGCTGTGCCGCAGCCACGGCGCCACGGGGGAGGCGGTGGAGAAGCTGCTGGAGAAGTCGCGGAAGGTGTGCGCGCACACCCGCGCCGTGCGGGAGCGCCTGGACCGGCAGTGCGACCAGGTGCGGCGCCTGGAGCAGCACCACGCCCAGCTGCTCCGCCGGGACCGCTTCAAGGTGCTCATCTTCCAGGTGAGAGCCCTGCCGCTCCCCGCTCCCGGCCGCGCCGAGCCTGCTCCCCACGCCGAGGGAGCCCCCGCTGCTGCTGACTCCGGGCGAGCTTGGGGAGAGAGCTCGCTGGCTGCTAACTCCTAGCAAACTCGGAAACCAGAACTGTCTTCTTGCTAGCTTGGCAAATGTGGAAGAAAAACCTTTTCACCTTAGCAAACTTGGGGAAAGAGCAGTCTTTTGCTAACTCCTAAACGTGGGGAAAGTGCCCTCTTTTAGTCTTAGTAAATTCAGGAGAAACTCCCACTTTTTCTATTCGTGGACGTGGGGAAAGCATGTTTTCATAACTTTAGGAAACCTGGGAAAACAGTTCTCTTTCTTTTTAACTCTTGCAAACTTGAGGGAAAAGCCGTTTGGTTTTTTTGGCTAACTTTTAGCAAACTTCGGGAAAGAGCCCTCTTTAACTCTTGCAGTCTTGGGAGATAAAATTCTCTTTTACTAACTCCTAGTAAACCTGAGGAAAGAGACCTTGTTTTGCTAACTCTTAGTGTGCCTGAAAAAACTGCCACCTTTTATTCTCTGCAAATGAGGGGAAAGAGCCATATTTTACTAACTTCTGGCATATATGGAGAAAGGTTTGTTTTATTGTGTGGTTTAGGTTTTTTTTTTTTTTAAGTAAACTTGAAGAGCCCTTGTGTTTTTCCAAACTCTTGGCAAACTTGAGAAAAGAGCCCATTGTGCAAACTTGTGGTAGAAATGCCCCTAAAAAACTGCCACTGCATCTTCCCTGGGAAGCAGGAGAGGGGCAGGGCTGCAGCTCCCCGTCTCCTCATGCCCTGCTTCACTCTGCAGGGCTGGTCTGGCCCATCCAGGGATGAGCTAAAAACTCAGCTTCGTGGGAGTCCATCCAGTGATAGCAGCAGTTTGCATATTTTCCCCTTTTTAAGCAATGGTCTGGGTGGAACACGCCGTGAGCTTTAACTAAACACAGGACGTGACTTTCGCGTATTTAAAAAAAAATAAAGACAGGCCTCCACAAATCACTGGGGGAGGGCAGGAGAGCAAATGCTGGGCTGGGGTAGTCACAGCTCAGGCGTTTCACCAGCACCTCATGCAGAGCTGGGCATTCCCTCTGTTAGTCACTAACTCTGCTCCTTGGGTTGTTGGGTTTTTTTTCTTTTTAAACCATCCCAAAATAAGAGAGTGGTCCTTCATTCTAAAAAGCTGGCAGGCCTGGTTAGTGCACAGGCAATTCCTCCAGAAAGGAAGCCCCCACCTCCCTGCTTATTGTTCTCCCAAATTACAGTCCAGGCCTGTGAGGCCAGAAGAGGAGGAGCTGCAGCATGTTTCCACCCCAGAAGGAATGTGGAAATTATTCCAGAGACTGGGTAAATTAAAAGACACATGTTCTTTGCAGTTCTGCAAGTAATTTAAGATCCATTACTGTCTGTCAAAACACTGCCATCTCCCAGGCCCTGTTAGCTAATGGCTGGCTCCCGCCTCCAGGTTCAGACCTAGACCTAGAACATTTCCTGTGGGGTGGGTGCATCAGCTGGCCTGGGGGAAGGTAATTTTTAACATTTCTTATACCTCTGAGCATGAGAAGGAAGGCCTTGCTGTTGCAACGAGCATCTTCCTCCAGACAGCTCAGTATTTACTATTTTGAGATGACGTAATGCAGAGAGGAAAGACAAACAGAGCCCTGTGTGTGCAGGACAGCTGACATTCCCTCGGGTGGGGATCTTCCACTGGCAGCGATTTGCAGGGACTGGGTGAAAGCAACAGTCAAAATCACCAAGGTTTGAGGGGTAGAGCAGCGTCCTGCTGGCTCATTTCCTGACACCGAGTAGTGTTGTACAGCTGAGGCCTGCTTAAACCTCTGAACCTTTCCTTAATGCTGGGTCCTAAAGTGCACAAACCCAAGGCAAACAACACAGGCCCATGTCCCAGTACATCAGCAGATAAAGAAAATCCACTGCCTGTCACCGGGCTGGTGCCGTTGGACAACAGGTCTGTTCTCCACAGCTTTTACAGGGATTTAGGTGACTCTGTTCCCATCTCTGGCCAGAAAATATGTCACCACAGTGCAGGATGATGAGCTTAACCAATCCCAAGCCAATGCAGACCAGGAACACAAGATTTAAAAAAGGAACACTGCAGTTAAATTTACTTTGAAAAAAATCAGCTGTCAACTGGGCATTGCTCCTGGCAGTGGCCAGCAGTTAAATGGCAGCCTGGCTGTCTGGAAAGCCAGGGTGGTCAGCAGAGCTCCTCGGGCACATGAGAGGGTGACTGGGGCAGGCAGCACTCAGGGCTTGCTCCCAGGGAGTCTGGGAGGAGCTGAGATTTACCGCAGGGAAGTGGTGGCAGCCAGAGGGGTGGCCAGGCTGTGCCCATACAGGCTGTGCCTGTATGCCCATCTTGAAATCTCCCTGCATGATCTCCTTCTAAGCTGGAAGAGGGACAATCTGGTAGTCAGCAGGGCCACTGCCTTGCTAGGATAATTGTACAGGGGAAAAAACAGCAGGCTGGCTGAGTTACTCTCCTGCCTTGCACAGGAATCCATGGAAAAACAATTGCAGGAAGGAGAAGTCACAGTAATGAAGCCATATTGACGCCAGGTTTCTGTGAAAACAAAGGGAAATCTGGATGGATGAGACTCCTCTTCAGCTGGGGGATCCGTCTTTTCCACTGAAAAAAACAATGCCAAACTTCACAAAGCACGTTTCTTATTAGAATCAGCTTCTCCAGCTTAGGGAGACAGCTCAATATGAAAATAATAATTCACATCTGTGATTCAGTTCTGCATTCACCATATACCCAAAACTCCCTAATACCTGGTGGGAGCACTGAGCATGGCCAAAACACACAACTGAGCTCCAGCTCTGCATTTTATGAAATCATGCTGCCACTCACCAGCATCAGCTTTCCCTCTGCATATGCACTGGGAATGAACTGTGTTTAGAAAAGTTCAGCTATTTACATATTTTCCATTAAAATGCTCTTAGTTTTCTCTCCATAGAATGTCTGCATATATTTCTTTAATTGGTGGCATATTTTAAGGGAGCTCCATTCCAAGAATTTGGGGATGCAAAAGTTATTACAAGTGACACAGCAATTCAGCAAAACACTGAAGTGACTGTTTTAAAAATCCTTGTTAAGCTTTGGCATTGTTCCCCTCTATTTTGTTCTTGCCACATGACCGGCTTTTTGGTTCTGGTTTGGTGGGGGTTTTGTTTGCTTTTTTAGCTGCAAAAGCAAAATGGAAGATAAAACAAGGGCTCATGTTTAATTTTTCAATTAAATGTCATGTTTACTGGTTAAATGTCATGCAAATAGGACAGATAAAATAAGTCAAAATTGCAGCTTGGGGTCAAGCACACTAATATCCAAGTCCCTTTCAGATGCTGCTGTTGGTAAACTCCTTCATCCTGAAATGAAGCAAGAGGAGGGCAGAAAATTAGCCATTTGATTGTATCTTCTTGTATGGATCACTACAATAATCTTTTGAAAAAGCAACTTTGAACTCAGAAATGAACAAGTGAGGGAACCAGAGGATTTACAAGCCGATAATTCTGTATTTCCCGCTGGAGGCTTGCAGGGAGAATACTCTTACATTGATTAAGGACAGCAATGCCTCCCACAGCCCTTCGGGCTTGGCCCAGCTGTGCTGTGGGAGGTCAGGGGGACGGTGCAGCCCCCGCCCCAGCCCGCACAGGACATGCAGATGGGCGGATGGCACTTTCCTCCTGCCTGCCCTCCCTCCCCACCGTGACATCCAAGCCTGGAGAGCATCTGTTTGTCCAAAGGAAAGTAGGTGGAGCTGTAGCTGGTTTCAGAAGGATTTGTCATGTTTTGACCTATTTTGTGTAGCAGAACAAGTTTTAGTCTAGTGAACATTTAGGCATATAACAGCATCTACAACGTACAGAGGAGCCTGGACTAGGAAAATGTCATCTCTCCTTCTTGAAGGTCATGGCCTCAAACAGCAAATGTAACAAAAAAACCCAAACCAAAGCAGATTGATTTTCCTCGTGCAGCATCAGAGATTCAGCACTTCTTGAGTAAATTAACTACCTGTTCACTCAGGCCACCCAGTTTTGGATCTGTTATGGATCTTACTCCTTTTCGTGAAAGACAGGGATGAAATTAAGACCTGCAGGAAGTTCCCAAGGATGGCTGATCAAAGGCACAAGGAAGGCACTGATTTTAACACTGCAAGTATTACTAGTGCTAGCAAGAGTTGTTTTTATGCAGAAAACTTCCACTACTCTATTCATCTCCTACATGGAAAAATAAAATTCAGAGGAGCTAGCTACCTACAGTCAAGCCCATCTGAAAAAAAAAATAATTGCAAGGGCGGTTTTTAAACTCAGATGTGGAAAATACAAAGATGTATTGCTTTCTTAGAATTTTAGATTAGATCAAGAAGCAAAGATCAAAGTTCTACTTCTTTTGGCATGGAAAATAGTTATGCAGTTTGTAACAGCTGGCATTTTTCAGTGTATTGTTTTAGTCTTCCTAAATGAAATAGCAGACTGCTTAAAAATGTATCAAAACAAAATATAGCTGTCACAGAAACTTGTAAGACCAAAAAGTTATCAATAGCCCATTTACAACATGTTATCAGTAATCATGTTTGAAACAGAAATGTCTGTTCCACCACAGAACATTCCTGCTACACCACCCTCGTGTTTTCAAAGCATTTTACTTAATTTATTTTCATTTGCATTTTAATAGTTCCTGTAATCCTAAGGTCTTTCGGAAACATGACATAGGCAAGCATGTCATTCCCATTTTATAAGCACTCAAATAGATGCCCAGAGGCTGATGTTTTCCAGAGCCAGGCAGGAAGCTTAGACAGAGAGGTGATCACTTGAATGCCAGCACTGCCTGATAGCCAAAGTTCACCTAGGATCTGCTTCTAATTAAATCATTAGCTCATTATTATGCAGTATATTTTTGGTTGGTTGGGGTTTTTTTCCGTTATAAATATGGGTGGTTTGACCGTCTCTCTTCTACTCAGTCAGAAATTTGATAAAAACTGAATTCAAATCTATGTCCATATTCTTCCAGAGACTGCATGCAGTACTTCAGTTTAACGTGAATATTGTAGACAGAGCTAAACTGACCTTGAGATGGACCTCTCAGACCCATCTCTGGCTCAGACTGCACTGTGATCAAACTCACATGACACCACTTTCCCAGATAAAGTACTTTAAAAGTAACAACCCACATCTACTCGTTAAAATCAGAGTTTTCTATACCATTCAAGCACTTACACCTGAATGTTCAGATGTCTAAAACTGAGTGTGATTACCTAGGTTTGGAAAGAATGCACTAGACATGAAAATTATGCTTTATACGGAGTTCTCATGCTCTGGGGAATAATTTAACGCTGCACCCACTCATGTAATCCACATTTCATTAACTGCAGTGGAGAGAAAATATAAATATTTGCACAGCAGTTAACAGCTGGTTTCACTTAAAGCTGGTGCAGGTTCCCTTTGTTTTATTATCTTGGTCACTGTTCCTGATAGCTGCAACAACATTACAGGTGTCAGGAGAAGAGTGTGGGCTTCATGAGATGCTCCACTGCAGGCAGAGGGCTTGTAAAGCTTTGTGCCAGCGTATCTGACTGAGGCCTCTGGCCCAGGAATTGTGCAGAAACTGTAGGAATAAAGCATATATAAACTGTCAGACTAGCATCCAGTTCTCTTATACTTGTCATTTTTATATCCTTGAGGGATGTTAGCCAGCATACTTGAATCTCTGTATTTATATGGTATAGAATTATTCTGCCCATCTACATTGCATATTCTTGAGTTCCAGAAGGGCTAAAAAGTAGTCCTTGTTTTCAACAGAATCACAGAATAACAGAAACAATTAGGTTGGAAATAACCCCTCAAGATCACTGAGTCCAACCTATGACCCAACACCACCTCGTCAACCAGACCATGGCACCAAGTGTCTCGTCCAGTCAACCCCAGGGACAGTGACTCCACGGCCTTCCTGGGCAGCACATTCCAGGGTCTAATCACTCCTTCTGTGAAGAAATTCTTCTTAATGTCCAGCCTAAACCTACCCTGACACACAGTTTAAATGTCCTCTTGTCCTCTCACTGGTTGCCTGGGAGAAGAGCCTGACCCCCACCTGGCCACCAGCTCCTTTCAGGGAGTTGTAGAGAACAGTAAGGTCACCCCTGAGCCTCCTCTTCTCCAAGCTAAACAACAACCACATACAACATCCTTGACAGCAAATTTAACCCAAGACACTATTCTCTGCAGTGATCACAACTGTATGCTCAGTCCTGAAATAATGAGCATGAACTTGGAAGTGTATGTGGCCTTTTTCCCCTTAACTGTACACTCAGGCCCACTAGGGACAGATCTGAGACTATTACAACCATTTCAGTCAGCACTTACTGCTTTTTTGTATCTAAAGATAAATATGGAGGGAGGAGGGAAAAGAAAACCCTTCCAATGCATGTGAGGAAGTGAAATTGCATGCACTCTGTCTCAAAGTGATAAAAAAGGTAATGAATAGAGACTATGCAGATGTAAGGCTCAAAGTGCTAAGAGGAGAAGGGAGTGTGCAAGGAGCCTCATTTTCTCTGCATGGGTAGATGCCTGCAAAACCTCCCACAGAACAGAGTGTTCATTGTGCTGCCTGAGCTACTCGGGGTTGCAGAGCTTCTGCACTCGATGGTCACAGACATCCCTCGTTATGAGCTGCAGCTTCTGCCCTGGCTCAGCCTGTTTTGTTTTCAGATACCTTCTTTCTTTCTGTGTCCTTTCTTGGTTTTGTTTCTGAAAAGCAATACTTTCCCTGTTAGCTAGAAGCTCCCGTTTTCTATGCAGTATAATGTCTTTTTATTTTTGTAAATTTTCATTCTTATATTTAGAGGAGTTTTCCTGTCCACATTTTAATATTTTCCAACCAAATTTATTAGGGCTTTTTCCCCCCCACTGTAAATAGCTGTAAAACAGAATATACTCTAAACATCCTGGACTGCATGGTTTCTCAATATCTACAATCCATTTTTAACAGCTACATATATTTTCCAGGAATATGGCAAAAGTGCTAAATGCATTTTCCGTTTGAGATACTTCCCAGATGCAGCCAACACCTCTGCAGGGATATTCTCAGTCTTTGACTCAAGGAACTGAAAGCTCTGTGGGGTTATGTGACTTCTGGAGCTCTGCACAGGGGTCTGCAGCACAACCTCCCTCCCCACCATAATCTCCCTTCTCACCAGGGGCAAGTGTACAACTTGACAGCTAAACTCTCATTAAACAGTATCTCACAAAAATGAAAAGAACAGGATTTCCATTCTGCATAAATTCCAAGTCACTTTGAAAGAGCAGTCTTACAGCTGACAGCTCATAAGTCTTAAACTTTACCAGATAATGGTTCAGTGGGCTTTGAGTGGTTTGTTACTGGTTAAATGTATTGAAAAAACCATTAAATGTTCAGCATTCATCTCATCGGGGTGGGGGTGGGGGGGAGGTGAATAATAGTTCAGGGTTGTGCTTTGTTTATTACATTTGTATCCTGTGAACTATGAAACTCAAATATTGTCAACTCTTTCAGGAGGAAAATGAGATCCCTGCCAGTGTTTTTGCAAAAGAACCCATTCCCAGCATTACAGAAGGAAAAGAGGAACCTGTGGATGAGAACAAAACACTGGAAGAAACCTTGCACACAGTGGAGCTGGGTTCAGATGATGAAATGTTTCATGAGGGAGATGACTTGGATGACAGTGCAGAGGAGAAAACAGAAGAATCAAGAGCTGAGAAACTTAAAAGATCCAGCCTCAAGAAGGTGGACAGCCTCAAGAAAGCATTTTCCCGCCAAAACATTGAGAAGAAGATGAACAAGATCAGCACAAAGATTGTGTCTCCAGAACGGAGAGAAAAGATCAAGAAATCGCTTACTGTGCATCACCAGAAATCCTCCTCTTCAAAGGGCTCAGCTTTCAAAGTGTCCCCCCTCACATTCAACATGAAGAAAGGCCGTGAAGGAGAAAGCCCCGCGGAAGCCGAGGACAGACCGTCAGAAACTGCAAGCAACGAGCAGGCTGAGAACGAGGATGACGTGTCCTTCGCCGACATGCACTCGGACATGACACCGACCACCTCCCTGGCCGAGGAGGGCAAAGCAGCCATCGATCCTCTGGAGAAGGAGGCCAGAGTGGAAGGGAAGGCCGTGGTGAACAACAACATTGAGTTGTCCATTGTGGAAGACGATGAAGAGTATGGGATGCCTCTAGAAGTTTCTAGCCAGAAACTGTACGACGAGAGAAACAACCCAGTCAGCGGGGAAATGGAACAATCTGATGAAGAAACGACCCAAGCAGCCGTCCTGCAGGTGAACCAAACAGCGTAAGCATCCCGAGCCCTCCTTTGCCTGCCAGAGACGCTCCGTTTTCCTTAGGCCAGGAACTGGTTTCGGCTGCACAGGCAGGAGAAGCAACAAAGCCTCTTCTTCCATCCTTTGCTCTGCAGTGATAATTTATTGCATCATGTTGGAACGCAGAGTGGACAAGGTCAATGACTTAGGCTGCAACATGCTCTGTTTTAGGCTGAGTCACCAGTGTTCGTGAATTTAGAGATACTGGCAACTGGTGTAAGAGACTGGCAGGAAGAGAGTACGTCTGGTAGGAGCAAGCTGTTCAGCTGGCTTTCTTAGAGTTAGTTCAGAAAAGTGCGTGGAGAGTAGTCAAGACCCAGGCATTTCTGTTCCCTTCTCTTCCCCCAGTATTTCACAGCACTGTGAGTAGTTGTGTATGTAAATGTAGGAATACCAGGGAGAACATTTGATTTCAGTTGCCTTGCCATGCTCCATGAAAACTAACAGCCTCAGTAACTGTGCACACGCCTAGAGTTTGTCTGGGGCTTTGCTCCATGGCACTGTAGGACTAAAAGAGCAGAGTACTTAGAGGGCAAAGCTGAAAACTCAGTTCCATCCATTTCAGTGGGGGAAAGATTTTTGCCAGTAGTCACTCGCTATTCATTTAGAAGAAATTACTTTGTTTAGGTGGGGAAAAAAAAAAGGTATTTTTCAATCTAACAGAGTTGTGGAAATACACTAATGACAAGCATGAATGTGTGATCTGTTACTGCACCTTTAAGGGGTTCAGAAATTGAAAAGAAAAAATAGGTGTTTGATAGGAACATGAAGGTAGCCTGAAGAAAATATGAAATGCTATGAAATGTAAGAACAAGCAAAAATAATCCCCCACAATATTCAATCTATACTCCCAGCTTAAAGTATATATACTCAGATAACACTAATTAATTCATAGTCTTTATAGCAATATACTATCAAACTTTGCACCTGCACAACTTTGTATCTCAGAGTATTTTGAAAATAGCATAATTTATCTTTTTACAAATTATTTCATATATAGAGCTATATCTACACAGGAGAGTGAGATAATTACAGGGATGTAAGGACAATTCTTCAAAAAGGTGAAATACCCTTACAGGCATGTCCAAAGGGAATAATGTGTTATGGATTGAACTTCATGGCAGGGAGGAGTTTACATAAGTATGAGCCTGCAAAGCCACAGCATTTGGTTCTCTGCTAATAACTTTGATCAAAGTCACCTACCTGCTCTCAAAATTACTAGTCTGGAATTTTTCAAAATTAATTGAAAACGAGAGGTTACAAGGTAGTTTGTCCACTATGAATGTTCATTCCTGTCACTTAACAAAGGTAAGGGGCAAGGGAGGAAAGGGAAGCACAATACCCACAACAGTTACCTTACATCCTTGGTTCTTTATGCAGTGGGTTATTTTTATTTTTTATATATATAAAAATTCTACTGATACTTAACATTGCACTAAAAGGTTGCTTCCTTTTGTGTTTAGAATCACAAATTACAGGGGAAATAAAAGCTACAGCAGAAGTACCATTATGAAATAATTAACAGGTATTACTCCACAGGGATAATATCTGTAACCAGTAAATCACACTGGAAGTTAGTTAGTCAGAGCTTAGTGTAGGCGAGTACTATTAAGAGTTAAGCTCTTAAGTGCATGGTATTATATAGAAGATACTGTTTCTAAGAAAAATCATAGCATAACTCGTGCAGCTATATTTTTATTTTGTATTAACTACAATGGATTTCAATCATTTTTACTTGTAACTAACTAAGAATATGACAAATAAAAGCATAATATAAAACACAGCCATGTCAGTCTTTGAGAGAAGCAGGCTGAGGAGCTGGCAAAGATGGAATTAAAGGTCAAGCATTCATTACTTCAGTTCATGTCCCTGTTGTACCTATACCATTTTCTTTCTCATCCTATGCTGTTATGTAGCAATGCAAACACCAGTGCTTTGCTTTCCAGATGCTTGTCAGATTTCTAGCCCATCTGAATGTACTCAGGCACTTTCCAAAATCTGCTGGGTCAATCTGCATCTTTTTATTGGACTGTGGCATACTCCTAATATTGCAAATAGTCCTGAAAGCATATTTATATTGAAGCCTATGTTCTGTTTATGCACACAGATAAACTCTTGTCTTCCAGAGTGCCACATAGTCTTAGCAGGCTTAATTTTACTGACAGACCAAAGAAAGCACGTTTAACCTTTATGTAGCAGCTGTCAACCTCCCGCAGCCACCAAGCGCTAACCAGGAGCCCCAGCATCATGTTTACATTTTGCTTTCAGATATGCTGGTTTGTTTGTCCTGCTAAGCTTTAATTCAAACAATACCCCTGGCCATGCTTTACCCAGTTTTAGAGATGCTGAAATGAATCCCACACACAGTGTTCTAAGAGCATTACAATGCTCTCCAGTAAAACCATTGGAAATGCAGATATGGAGCATCTGGGAGAATTAACTCAAATACCCACTTCAGAATACAGCACACACACACACAGCCATCAGTTGCAGGACTAGAATTAAATGTTTTCTCCATCACAGTTGCACACTTACAAGGACAGGTGGGTCTGTAATCCTAACAAACAAGAGAAAGCATGCTTTGCAAGAGAGAAAAATGTTTACTCAACTTGTGAATGTCAGCTTTTGTGCTGTCTTATAAACCAGAGGAGGAAGCAAGCTCAGGCTCTCAAGATGTCCCCCGAGCTGTTTCTTCCCCTTGCCTTCCATTCTCAAGGCCTGACTGCAAACATCAGCCTGCAGGACTTACTGTTTGAGGGAGGAGGCAGACTGTGGGACCAGCAGCACTGTATTCTTTCAAGTATCTCAAGTATGTGCCTGGATCTTGTCAGGCTGGCAGACGTCAAGCATATGCACAAGTATTCCATGATTGTGCTGGCAGGTTTGTCTACATAATTACTGATTTTAAAAACTGCCTTGTTATGCTTCCTGACACAGTAACAGTGAACTCCACTTGTACCATTATTCCTTGGAAGACCTGACCCGTGAGCTGCTGCACAGATTCAGAGTTTGACCTCCACCGAAATCAGTGGGAGCTTTGCACAAAGAAAAAGGGTGTGATAAAGCCTTTATGGTATAAATATTTAAACTAGCAGCACTCAGCAGCTGCTGATACTTCCATTTTCAATGACAGAAAACCAGCTGACATTTCTGTCCCCTTTTAGGGGAAAGAGCAAAGAGCATCCTGTTGACCCCCACGTGCTAATCCACGAGCCAGCTCCTCTGTAAAAAGGCACAGATAGGGGTTTTTTGGACCATTTCACTGTCAGAGAGTGCAGTGAAAACCATCATACAGGCCTGACTGAAGCCTGCTCTGTCTCTTTAATAGACAGAAGGACGGAGAGAAGAAAAGGATCAGAAAGTAAAATGCACCTGATAGCCCTTTACACAGATGCAATGAAAACCCTCTGTTGTTGCGGGCTGTAATGCCAAACAGCTGCACAACTGATGACTGATAGTCACACACTTAAAGAATAGTAAGCTCGGAAGAATTAGTGAAGTAATGGCAATTTGTTAGAGGTCAGGCTGTTCACAAGGGGCCAGTCCAACCCTGAAAGTCAGTGAAAAGCCTTCAGCTGGCTCAAAAGACCCTTTGAGCCATACAATGGTTTTGGGCTACACGTACAGCTCCTGTGATCATCAGTAAGCTGTGTGCACAGATGCAGGACATGAGATCCGTGTATCTCCCCTGTCCAATCTGCTTAGCTCATCAGCCGAACAAAAAGTTTTCCTGCCATCAGCAGAGCAGACGCAGCGGTGTGGCAGAAAGGAAGGCTCTACCCTGCTTTGCAGGGCACATCGTGAGCAAAATTTGAAGCTAAGTTCTGACTGCGAGATCTTTGCCGTCGGGAACTGCCTGTGGCGGAGCGAGTGTAGCTACAACTCCTGGAAACCACGTCAGGTAGGTGGGTGGGAAAGTTTTACTGTGGCCCAGTAAGACACACACTCACCCTGGGTGTCAAGGGGAGGATGTCAGGTAGTCTTCCTGCAGGCAGAGAGAAAGATTCACCCCTAGCATAGCAAAGCAAAGCCAGCCCACAGCTGTTTGGTCCCGGTCCTGGTCAGGGTTGTGGCTCGGCAACGAAACGAGGGGCAGGAAACAACTGGCAGAGCCCCCCCGGAGGTGCTGACTCAGCACCCAAGTATCCACCGCTCCCTGACTCACGGCCCTGGCTTTCCCAAATAAACGGAGAAAGGCTAAGAGCCACTTTCCACCACTTCAGACTGCCCGTTGCCAGGGTTTTGTTTCGGGATTTGCATTTGAACCAGCATCCACCCCGGGCTGAGTCTAACTGCACGCATAAAGAAATTTTAATCAGCATACTTGCAGCTGTCAGTGGTGGCTGATCTTTCCTGCCCTCCTTTTGATCAAAATGCCTTTTTTCCCTTCCTCTCACTCCACCAAGTCATTTGCAGGAGTGTGAAGCGCACACTAATTCACGTAAGGAACTCTCCCTAACTGCATGTTGAGACCTGATAATCAACGTCATTTTTAATTTTTCTTACATGGTTATTCCCTTTAATGGAGCGTGCTGCAGTAACTGAGAATAAATCTGCTTTGGGTTAAGCTAGAGATTGTTATTTATTTTTCTTTCAGATCAGAGATTAATATTGCTGTATGACCATTGGCACTAACCTCTTTTTCCATAGCAACACCAAAGAGAACATAAACTATGACTCATAATTTCTCTCTGGAGGACTTTTTTGTAATTATGATCATTCCACAGTTCCTAAAATATGTTAGCTGATATATAGCTCTGGTATAACAGCTTTGATTTTCCTTCATTTGAACACCCAGGCAGAAAGAAGAGACTTCCATTATTTTCTCTCTCTCGGGCTGAGCTAAACTCTACACAAAGTATCATATATTCATTTTTCATTATAACTGTGTGGCTCCTAAAAACTCCACAGCAACGTCTTCTTCATAAAGGTGGAACAGGTTTACTCACTTTCAATAACCTTAAATAATACTGACCTTCTACAAGAAAACTCGTGTCCTTCCCACCATGGTGAGTAAATTGAGGTCTGAGAGCTGGAATTGATCCAAACTGGAAACTGCATTATTCTGGGTGGCAGCATGGTTGCACACTAGAATTGCTCCTCTGCCAGTCAGTGGCTTTAAACTCTCCAACATTTCCTCTCCCTCAGAACACAGCTGTGATAGGCTGTCCAAAGTCAGTAATAATGGTGATACTCTTTACTCCCTTCAGCGAAAATCTGGCCTTGGAACAACTTGTCCATACAGCTCCCTGGAATATCTCAGCAGATAATCACATTGGATCATCACAAGAGATTACATGACTTTGTGTGTGTGTGGCTGTCCTACATTTCCCTCACAACACAGTCTGCTATGTACTGGTGCAAAGTGCTCAGAAAACCTGTAGTGCCTGTTGCAGGACAATAATTAGAAAAACACAGTTAGCAAATTCAAGGACACACACATTCAGTCAACAGCCATAGTCCAAAATGGAGACAGGCCAAGCTTGCATCTCTCTCTGCTCTGCAGTGTGGTCCCCAGCAGCTGAACCAAGCCTAGTCTGCACCAACAGAGGGACACGTGATTTGCTCTTGGCCTTTCCAGCATGGAGCTGCACATACAGGCTCAGGCTTGTGCAGGCATACCGTGAAAGAGCACAACATCAACCAACATGGCATCAATCACACTACAGACTTGTCTACTCCCCCTGAAGGTTTGTGGAAAAACACCCTGGACCTTCAAATTCCTGAATGTAGGGAGCAGAAGGTCACTGTAACCGCTATGCCATTATCTGTAGTGAGGAGACTTGCTTTGCCTTTTTCCTCCCTCCCATCAGGCTTAAGCTGTGTAGAAGTGCAGGTGATGTGAGCTGTGATGGATACTGGAAACGTGCAACACAGCCTTAGGAGCAAACAGCACACAGGGGATGTCTCCACTGCACACCACATACACACCCTCATTTAGATCGAGTACCAGGCACAGCCCAACTACAGAAACACAGCACTGCTCAAGAAAATTTATCTTATTCGTCAGCTACTTAGCTCCTGATGTCCTACACTATTCATTTAAAGGGAGTTTCGGCATCTTTTCAGCACGCTGCCAGCTACAGTTATAGATGCCCTTATATTACTTGTTCCTTCTGACATGCCTGTAGGCAAATGAGCCCCGAGAGGGTGACAACATGAGCTGCATTAACCAGCGCCCGGTTCCTGAATCACTGCAGCTCAACACAGTGCTGCCAGAGACATGGGGAAAGGGACACTGACAACATCTGACTAGCAGTAAACAAATTATGAGCACACGGAAGTTTCCTGCATTTGCAGAGTCAATTGTCACTTCCACATGGCCACAGTGAAAGCTGTAAGCACTGTGTGACTTCTTCCAAATAACCTTCATTTCCCTGCAAGGTTCACTGTTCTGCTGTTGGTAACAGCTGGAGACTGAAAGTCAGAGAGCAGGTGATGACTGAAAGCTGAAGGGTGACATGTCCTGTAAGACCTGTGTAAATATGTCCTGAGTAAATTTGAAAAGAAGGAGGTTTCTTCTGGCGTATTCAGGGATAAGCTCTTCAGAAGAACACCTGTGTCCTCTGCATGCCACTGCACAGCTCTCCAAAGGAAAGGCAAGCTGCAGGACACAGAAATATGCATACGTGGGTTAGGCTGAACAGCCTGGAGATCTCAACTGAAACAAAATCATGCTATGCTGTAGCTATTAAACACTATCTATGTCATAGATACATAATATATATGACACACAGTTTCAAATTAGGTAAGAACCTGGAAATGTTTTCATGGATTTTGAAATGGCTGTAAATTTTTTTGCTAAAAAGGAAATAGACCGATAGGATCCTACAAATCTAGTCCTAAAAAACAATGCATCAGGGATTTTTGTTTTTTCAATTAGTTCTCAGTACTTTTTAATGATAAAATAGCTGACATGCAGCCAGAAGTGGAGGGAGGCATTAAACAAGCAGTATGAAGGAGGAGAAAAAAGTAGGAAAATGTGGATAAGAAATGGAACAGTGGGGTGTGCATGAGAGATGGGAATGTGTGAGGGAAGGAGTCACTAGGAAGGGTGGAGAACTGGAGGAAGGAGCTGAAAGGCTACTGAGAAACACCGGCAGAGTGCCCAGAACAAAGGCTGGGACAGAACCAAGAGACACCAACAAAAATGGGAAAAAGGAAAAACAAGGGTCAATAAGGTCTACAGTTCAAAAAGATGGAAATGAGACTAGGGAAAAAGAAAATATTGTGGGACAGCTGCCATATAAGAGACAGCAATAGTGAGCTCAGTATTTATCATCTCTCTTCCTGTCAAAATGTATTGCAGAGGCAATGCCCAGGATTAGGTCTAGAAGTGACATTTTTACTGTGCAATGTGGTCAATCATTTTTATTTTGCTTAGAGGTTTTGTTTGTTTGTTTTGTATGAGAAAAGTTAGTCTGGAACAGGCAAAAGCAACATCTTGCACACATCAAAATAGCTCAGCCTGAGCCTGCAGAAACCCAGGATGGTGACAGCACCTTTCCAGGTCTGCAGAGCAAGCTCACAGGTCATGTTTGCCATGTCCACTTGCTCCCAAGGCTCTGGGTAGAGAGGTCGGGGGAAGAGGAGAGGTGCTGTGAACAGCAGAATGGGGTCTCCCCCTGTCCAGACATTTAGGTAGTTCCCCACTGAGCACAGACCTTCTGCAGACAAGGGGCAGGCAGGATCTGCTGGAAGCACTGAGAATGCCCCTCCAACAGCTGGATTTTGCTGCCAGATCGCTGAATCCCAACGCTTCGCTGTAACACAGCCAGCGGGGTTTCTTTCCTATTGCAAAGAGGTTTTTGGGAAAGCCAAGCCAGCTCTCCTCCTCCACCGGGCCTCACCCCCTTGCTCTGCCAAGAAGCTGGGCTATATTAAGACATAAGGCAGCCATGCTGGCTGGGCCATTTCTCCTTCATGCTTGGCCTCCCGTGGGAGTTGCTCCATTCTCACGTATCTGCTGAGAAACAGCTTGTTCTTTCTGGCTTTCCTCAGTTTCTTTATTTAGTGGTGCCACTTCACACAGCGGAAGCCAGGTTCTGCTCTAACTCCAGAACAGACCTGCCCAAGTCCCCTTCCCACCATGCATTCCTCAAAAAATAAAGCAGCAGCTCTCTCCTGCTCCACTCCTAACACCTCCTAGGTTGTTGCCTGACATTTTATTGTACTTTTTCAGAAACTCTCAGTTTTCTACGTAACTGTCTTATAAAACGCAAGGCTGTACTATGAATTCTTGTTAATGACTTACAGGATGCAGGTTAATAGATACAGGGGTTTCCATAATTGCCTTACTTGGATCATTTCCTGTGCAGAAGAAGAAGACATGGGGACAAAATGATGACAAGCTTTGGAAACAACAGAAGGAAATACCTGGGTTAGGGTTCTAATCTTCAAATGGAAATTGTCTCCACACCTATTTGTTTGCTGCTGTCAAATTTCAGTGCCTGAAAAGAAAGTCTCCTTCTACAGAAGAGAGGAAGGGAAAGATGCATTGAGAGGTACAAACAACTCTACAGCAACATAAATGTACCCATACATGCGTACACCTGTGCAATATGCATGTCACACACGTACCTCTATAAGCTAACTTTCATATCCATCCTTACTATTTAATATAAGGATTAATGCTAAACCCTAAAAAAAAAATTGGCATCGAAGTCGCCTTAATTTTGAACACATCTGCACACTTACATCTCCTTCTATAAACTAATAAAGAAATAAAGACAAAATTCCTCAAAAATTTTCCTCCTGATATTTTTTAAAGTGCCTATCCTATCACAGTATTCAGCATCCAGCCTGAAAACTAAACCATTTCAGTCAGTTCCCTTTTGCATGATGTGACAATAGTAAAAATCTATGCCAGCAGTGGGAGAATAACAAAATCAGTGTTTATAGAAAGTCAGGGACAAGAGAACTTGAATTGGTGCTTCCTGATCATATATAACTGACTCAAGCTGCAGCTCTAATAGGAGTAATTTCATATTGCTGGGAGTGTTTCACTTTATAACAATTTCACAAAATCACTGTGCAAGTCTTTCACGCACAGTTTTGCGCAATATTTTTCAGGCAGAGGCAATGTTCACACTGAGACAGACACCAGCTCACTCTGCCCATGCTTCAAGCCAACTGGAAGACACGGTGAATGTCAGATGCTGCCCCAAGCTAACATGCCACGGCTCTCATTAGGGCCCTGCACTAACTGCATCCATATGGTGCCTGGTCAGCTCAAAATGCAGACAGGGTGAGATCAGCTCTGCCTCTACAACACTCAGGCAATGCAGACAGGGAGTTTTCACTGCATCAACAATGCAGTTGCAGGGGGGTTAATCCATTGTTGCTCCATTAATGCCTGATCTACCCCAAGCACTGGACTAAAATGAATCTTCAGATTATAATTTAAAATTAAACAAAAAAATCTGGTAAATGTTTTGCCAGTAGTAAGTACTGAAGCCAGAGGTAAAGATGTCTACTCAGAACTCAGCTGATTTGCTTATTATAGCAGAAAGCATGACAAAAATCCCTCCCTGATGCCATCCTACCTGAAAGATTATTTTGGTTTATAGATCCTTATCATCACACTACAATACAGAGCTTGGTGTCTGCTCTCATTTTCTTTGTACAAGGCTCAATATGAGAGTAAAGGAAGGATCAGCTAAACTCTACAGGGGTTTTCTTCCAGTCTAAATCCTCCAGGGAAAGTCACATGAAGTATTGCCTGTGGACTCAGCAGCAAGGCATGTGCCTGCCCCTCCATCCCCTGGGGCCCTGGGCAAAGCTCACAGTCACATTTATCACCAGCAGCAGTTCTCCTGCCATGGCTCTGCCATCCACATGAACACAGGGGCCTGAGGTGAACGAAGTGGAACGAAATTTTTCTGATGTTCCCGAGATCCACGGAATATTTACTTTATGTAGGTAATGCAGAGACTTTAGCCTATTCCTGTATCTTCACTGGGATGGAGACAATTTATTCTTTAAGCTTGTATATTATTCAGTGCATTCTGCCATCTCTCTCCAAATATTATTTTCACTCAACAGTGCAGCTGGCCAAAAACTGCAAAAAAAGCATTAGCTGAAAGAGTTATTTGTCAGGAAACAAGGTTTCCTTTTCTCCACCTAATGCATTCCAGCAAGTTCCAGCTACATTGCTTCCTCCCAGCATTTAGCTTGACAAAGCATGTGGTGAGACTGGCAAGAATCTGAAAACCTCAAATGTTCATGATTATCAGCATTAACAGTTGCTATTGTTCTTATCTCAATAGTTAAAGCTTGCCCTTAGTATGAAATGTTATTTTTCATCATTACTACAAATTTCTTTTTGCACAATAATCCCCTTTTCATAGCATCATGATATTTTCAGATTTTCCTGTTCAGCTTTGAATGTTACATGAATACTGCCTGGTGAGGAAAAACATACTGCATATTATTTTAATACAATGATCATTTGTTTTTCCTTTCCCAGTTGCATTGCTGTGACTCTGCCTTCTAAGTTTCTTGCTTTTTTTTACCCCCATCCACATTTCACTGCCATTACCACCATGATTTGCAGTACCAAGTGATTTTTCACAGGCTTCTACAAAGCGATGTTAAAGTTTGCAGCCACCCAACTGGACTGGGTTGTTTTTTTTTGAGGGGGTGGTGATGGGGAAGGTGGGGTCCTGACATGCATCAGCAATGGCATCCAGGAATCATTTGTTTCACCATCCCTTTATTTACCTTTACCCTGACCAGTCAGTAAGAGTCCTCATGTTGCTGCTTGCCTTCAAATCAGAGTTTGTATGGGGAGATTAATTGTACTTTTGTATACATGGATGCAGGTTTGGAATGAATGCACTGAAGCTCTGCCTGTGCCGTGCAGCAGAGGAGATGAACGTGAACCAGACTCCCCTGCACAGCCAGGCTGGGACTGCAGAACTCCTCTTGCAGGAATACAAAAATTCTGTTCAAGTTTCATCAAAATGCCATCTCTTTGCTACCTCCAGGACTAAAAGCTTGACCTGACAGCCATTTGATGGATTCAAACCAACTCCAGAATGCTTTGGATTTGATGAAAACTGAGATCTTCCTCTTTGCTATAACCTCCCCAAATCCTTTAACCACGTAAACTAGCTTTAGAGAGAGCCTGCTCTGAACACAGAGCGAATACACATCTGTAAGACTTTCCTTGGATTCAGGTAAAGTACCCAGATACAGTTCTGAGAAGTATGATACACAATATCTTAATTCTCACTCAAACAGCTCCTGTTTATCTTCATAGAGGACTAACGCAAATATTAGCTTTGGGATTTGATAAGGGACACATTAAACAAACACTGATGCCTGTGTCATAAAAAACTGGCTCTCAGCCAGATAAGTGAAGCTCTGCCTACAAATTTAGTATCACTATATTCACGGTGTGCTTGCAGTGGTATTTTCTTCCACTGCCTGCATTTTTTTCAGTAGTTCATAAGCATATCTAATAGAGTAGCTTGCAGGGAGATTTCAATCACCCCCAGCACACAAGAAATGAGATGTTTCTGATGCCAGCTCAGCTGCACACAGTACTCCTCTCCCTCCCAAGAACTCTGGTAAGAGCTGCGGGTTTGAGACGCCGTTTTGTTACTCCATTATCACGCAGTCATGAAGGAAACAACACTTTAATTGTTTTCTATCAGCAAGATAATGAATTACTCCTCTCTCTAAAACAGAGAGACAGCAAAAGAAGGAACATGAATAGTCATTTCCTTTTTCAGTAAACAATTACGACACTTGTCAAAAAATATGACAATTGGAAAAATCAATGTAAAATTTGGTAATAGCTTGGCACTTTCAGTATTGCACAAACTCTCACCTAATAATCTCAACTAATAGCCTTACTAAAGCTGATTGGTTCCTTGAAATTAATGGTGCTTCCTGTGGGCTACGCTGCTTCTCAGCATGAATTAGACAAGCAAAAAATCCAGTGTTTCACAAAGGAATTTTGAAGAAGATCTACAGTAATTCCCAGCGTGTTCTTTTGATTAAAAAAGAAAAGCAAAACCAAACTCAGCCAACAAAATAAAATAGAAAAAGAAGGGTAAGAAAAGGTCACACTTAACAGAAAACAATGAAAGTTTCCACAGGCATTTACCAACTTCCTTACCCTGCACCATGCAAAGGTTTAAACACATTCTTACTAGATCTTCGAACAGATAGCAGTTTCCCCCTTGAAGATGACTTCCATGTCTTCTCAAACTTGTTTTTTTTACCTCAATTTTTTCTGAAAACACAGGTACTTCCTAAAAATGCCAGATTTTGCCACCAAAATGTACCACCTGAATTCACAACACCACCTTTATAATGTGGCTTACAAACTCCTTTTCCCAGGCTCAGCCTTTCGCTGCTCACATCCTGAAGTAAAATGCTGAAAGGGGCCTATTGCTCAGGTTGGCCCTAAATACCTACAGCTCTGCCACTCATTTGAGAGCAAATGCATTTTTCCATAAAACTTGAGAAAAATATCAAACTTCAGGCAGTCCCTGAGGAACTGACGCCTTTCATCCCAATGCTGCTCATAATCAATTCCCTGCACAAGGGGGCTCTGGACCATGAGTGTGGCTTTCAGATACTCCCACAGTAAAGAGTAAGTAGTGGCAACAGCTCCAGGGTTCCCCCGGGAGGATTGCAGCCAGGCCCTTGCCTCACAGCGATAAGCGAGCATCCAAACAATCAGAGGTGCGGGCGGCACTGCTCTCAGAACAGTTCCTGTGTTCCCCAACCTCATGGGAGGTAAAGGAGAGGATTTCCCTCTCAGGAGCCACTGCTAGGCATGCACACTTCCTTGTGACCCGGCTCGCCTCTGGCCCCTGTCACTCCCTCTGGCCTGCCCCCAAACACCTCAAAGGAGAAAACGCCAGCATAGGAAACAGCACAGCTCACTTGTGCACTGCTGGCCGTAGATTTAATGTGCTCTCTCTCTCTCTCTCTAACCAGCCTCATGTTCAACAGCATTATCTGTACCTGGACACCGCTGTCTACTCAGGGAACAGGGCTGAAATAGGTCATTGCTAAGGAGGGTCCCCTCTCAGGGGCAAGCAAAACTCTATTTCAGAAAAACTGGCACTAACTGGAGCCTTAAAGCAGTGAGAAAGTGAGGATGAGTACTGGCTTTTCCCCAGGCAGGCAAGCATCCATTAGAAAGCCATTTCCAAAAGTTTAGGATAGACTGTGATACCTGCCAGGTGATATAAAGCCCCGAGCATCCTCAGCAGATCTTGTTCCACAAGCAAGTAAATAAGCTTCCCACAGCTGAAGTGACACAACACCCAGCTTTCGGCTCCCATCGAGCAGAATCACCCAGGAAGCAAGATCTATTTTGCTTACGGGTACAGAAGTTCTCTTCCCACGGGAGAGCTTGGCTTCCTGCTTTGGGAAAACTAAATAGGTTGATTATGTCTGCTACAGGCTCATAAATCCACATCAGCTGCTGCCTCAGGGACAGCCATTGCTCCTCTGGGTGACTTTCTTCCCCACTTAGAGAAGATGAACAGCTGGTTATGTATATCACAGCTCCAGCAACACACTTACCCATAGCCTTATGGCACTGAAGGAGCAGGTTGCTGTCATTGAGACCACAGGAAGGCAGAGGCAGCCTATTTTCTTTTACACCACAGCATTTTCAGGTCAGAAGACAAAATGGTAGTCAGAGAGGGCATTGGTAGCTGACTTCCCACATGGAGCTAGAAGCAGACCAAAGCAGCCAGATTTTAAGCCTGCTTGTGTAATTTTGGCTTGCACACACAGTAAAATAAACTTATGCACTAAAAACCAGCATGAGCCTAGCTAAGACAGAGTCTGCACTGTGCAGAGAGGGCCAGTGCAGAGATGTGCCTCACAACACATGAGCCTCCCCTGCAGTCACACAAGGCTCCAGTGCCAGGGCCGTGTCACACAGCCAGCCCTGGTGCTCAGGATGAACTTTAGCCCAGCCACGGCATGGCACACCCTGTAACCCACCCCAGCCTGTGCCAGCTGAGGCAGGCAGCACCAGCCTGGGCAGTTCTCACACTAAGTCACTGCCTATGGTCACTCAGCAGGGTCCCACATTGTCCAGTGGGGCTTCTGACCGCAGGGTTTTGCCTCCAGGGACAGCCCTCATGGTACAGACATACAGGCAAAAAGATTAATCACCATGAGCAGATTTGGTAAAACCAGGTCATCACAAAGCTCTAGGAACTATGCAGCTCTGAATTTTTCTCTACAAACACATACAGCTCCACTGATACCAAGAGAGACACATCAGCTCATACCCTCTGAAAATCAGGCGCAAAATGAATTGGTGTAACACTGGCATTTAATAGCTTGGTGCTCATAAGAATTTTTTAAGACACGCTGGTTGGCGTGCATATGGCAGGTTTGCAAGGAACATAAAGTTCCTTTGTACCGGGGCAGAAGTATTATCACACAAGTTCTCAACAGCCTGTTTTTTCCTTTCATAGCTGGACGTGTCAAACAGACCACAGCCAGCAGATAAGGAATGCCTACAGAATCAAAGTGCAGATTAGAGAGGCAGCAGCAGCAGCTGAGAGAACCATCTACCGCAGCTGTGAGACAGATCAAGGGAGCTGAGAAAAGCTAAGTGCAGATTCAAACTTTACATGACATTCAATCTATTACATAAATAAATAGGGCATTACAAGGTTGTGAAAACACTGATTTTTCTTTCCTGCTTGTTAGCCGTGGACTCTGTGACATCAGTTGTGGCCAGCACTGCTGCTCATGACACTGAAAGGCATGAACACAAAGCAAAAATAAACTGGCCCCTTTCCTCAGCTTAGAGGGAGCTTTCATGTATCAGTATTCATGAGGATATATGCATCTGTTTTCAGCAAACTGGCACAGCAACATTAAAACCTGGAACAATTAATATGGGGGTGCTCTGTGATGGAAAGTCGTGTCTGGCATGTAAATCCCTCCCTGCAATACACACATTACCTAGAACCAACACAAGGACAGAGTTTGTATATCCAGGAACAAATTCATGTCATGCAGTATCAATGCAAGGAATGCAATAAACAATACATGGACAAGGCCTGCAGTATTTTCCAGTGCTTCAGAGTTCCAAGTCAGCTTTCATCAGGAATCCTGCCCTAACACTCTGTCTAAAGGAAGCTATGCAATATGGAAGGGGTCCCTAGCAGAGACCCAAAAAAGGCCAGGAGATCATGAATTTCCCTAACTCAAACAGGGCTCTTATCAGGCATTCTTTGCCCACATTGGTGAGCACCTGAAGCAGCAGCATCTCCCACCAGATGAGGACCAGTATTTATGGGTACTCTAGGGGCTTCAGGCAAGCAAAAATGCTGCATCTATGGAAAAACCAAGAAGACAGGCATCTGCTCTCTGGGGTAATATGGCCAGAAAGCAGCACCAGATAGGGGAACTTAATTTCCTTTAATAATGTATTGCTTGTTAAGCCAATTGATTCATGTTTGCAAGTGAGGAAAATTAGCTTATTAGACACCAGGTATTCCAGTTTAATTGTCCTGAATTTCCAGGTGGGAACTCTGACCAGCAGTTAATGACAAATTCCTCTCTGTTTAAGCTGGGTCCATGCAGCTGGATGCCAGCCAGATTCTGGCAGGTGCTTATCACATCTATGACAATGAGAATATCACCTGACAAACAACGCTCTGTAACCCCAGCTAACACTGAAGAA
The DNA here is from genome assembly GCA_013400735.1 of Pomatostomus ruficeps. NCBI lineage: Eukaryota > Metazoa > Chordata > Aves > Passeriformes > Timaliidae > Pomatostomus > Pomatostomus ruficeps. The sequence goes on from VYZT01002716.1 coordinate 624,484, forward strand.
ACTTATGACAGCCATTGAGATTTCTTAGCTGCTCCCCAGAAGGCAGGGCACAGAGACTTGCTATTTTATCTTGGTTTTGTTCTGTTTAGGGGCAAGAGCACCCTGAATACAAATGGCAGAAATCAGACTATGCAATTTTTTATTTTAGTGTCAAAAAGAATGTTTAACAAAAAAACCAAACAATTAAAGACCATCTTCCTCTTCTTCAACATTATAGTCCTTTGATCTACAACAATCCCACCCTCTGAAATTCACTGTTTCCAAAACACATCCTTCTTCTTGGTATGAGAACATCAATTCAAAATGAAAACATCACGTGAATGCCACTGTGTCCCTGATGTCAAAACAGGAACAGAATCTAAGAGTAAACACACAAGATGTACATGTCATTTGTCCTTCCCTGAAAAAGAGTGGTATGATGCTCTGAAGTCCATAATGCTCCTTGTAGCACAGCATCTTTTTGTATGGCCTGAACCACTCTCAAGGACTATATTTACCCACTCACAAAAAACCAAATAAAATGATTTGAAATGAAATTGCCAAGCTTAACAAAAAAACATTGTGGCAGGTTCAAACCTCCGCCCCATTTCCTGCTCCGTCTCAATGCGGCTGCAGATACGTTTGTGCTATGATGATGAAACTCCTACAATGCACAAACAGAAAAAGAGCTAAGAAAAACATCCAGGGTGCTATTGAATTTCAATTGAAAATCTTGCAGCACTCAAAGTATCCAGTTATTTTTACCTGGGCTTCTGGTGATTAACAAGCTGTGAATGTCAGATCCATCTAACTCACCCTGAAAGCACTGGAGAGGGAACCAAGGAACAGGTCCTTAGCACCACTTACTGAAACAATACAAAAGTAAGAATTATTATTATTGCTAGTTCCACTATTGCACTTCAATTCAACTGAAAATCTGCCCTCCCATAACACAAAGGTAACTCGGGTGCCTCAGGAGGTGAAACAACCAGCATTTTCTCCAGCTTAGCTTGTATCATACCTTGCAAGATGAAACCATGAGAAATCAACTTTCTCTGTATGCCTCACATGCACAGGTGCTGCTAATTCACAGCTCTGCCTTCTCCTCCCCTCCCCATGAAAGGGTCAGAGTGTTATGAACATCAATTAAGAGAAGACTGGCACTAAAGGCTGAACAGGCCTCACTACCTAACATCACTGCAGCACATGCCTTAACGGCTAAGCATCAGGCCAAAGCAGGAGAGAGACAGCATCTGCTTCGGGAAAAAGTGTGTGGTTGGGAATTACCTTCCAGTGGAAAATATTTAACCAGATGGGAATGTTATTTATATGTGATGTTTCCCATTGGCGGTGACTAACATTTACAGCATGAAATATCTCCTTATTACAGCATTACAGTTAGGACATGCTTTTCATATGTAGCACTCTTTTTTTGTTCCCTTCCCCAGCCCATACTTTCAAGTCATCTATGGAAGAATCACTGAACTATTATGGTCTGGTGCCCTGCTTAGCACGAAGCAAGGCAGCAGCCAGAAGATAAGGAAGGGAAGAGAGGTAGTGGCGGGGCCTGGAGTTCGTCACTGTGTTATGATTCATCACTAATTTATGTGGGATGCTGCGCAGGCAGGCAAAATCCAAGGACACACAGACGCATATAGGTGGGGCTCAGTTCACAGGATTTCCCCTTCCTCTGACATTATAGATCTTCAAGGTTGCTTATCCGAGAGGGAACATGGGCTGGAAACACTCTGGGAAAACCCACAGTTCACCCCAGCTAAGGGCAGGTCAGTGCTATCTCCTCAGGACAGCTCAGGCTGCAAACGCCTCAGGACAGGAATTTTTTGGACCTGCAAAATTTAGCATGAGTCAGTACATGTTCATGCAAAGGCTGTATTTTCCTTCCACAAAATCTTGTGCTTAAAGTTACGGTATGTCCAGGGCATGTGTCTTTTTAAAGTATATTTATTGCACGTCCAGCAGCACAAAGTCCTGGTGCAGCCATTTTGCAGCCAGGCAGCACCCAGCTCCCACACCTGGGACAGCCTGGCCCCCATGAGGCCACTCCTTGCCCAGCTCCAGGCTGGCCAGCGCTGCCACCTCTCCTCCTGAGCCCATGGACACTGGGAGAAGCCAGCCTGCTCAAACACAAGTTCCCCATGCCATGACATCGAGGGGTGGCAGCCACGGCTGTGCCCCAGGGCAGGCACTCCCTCTGTCCCCACAGCAATGGGAGCTCTGTTGCAAAGTGTGCAATATGTAAAAGTTTACTCGAGAATGTTCTTTGTTGTTTGATCCTTGCATACTTTCATGCCTAATCAGAGAGAAGGGAAATGCAATCTCTGTGAAACAGCAGCTAGCAGGCAAGCTCTGGGTGGTGTCCAGGACTTAGAAAGACAAATTACTTGTGGGTAGAATTGCCCTGTTAAGGTTTAGGGCTTGACATGTTTCAGTCATCTCAGACCTGGGGGGAAGTTACCAAAGCTTGGGAAGAAGGATGTACCTTTGATAGTGCACACAAAGAATGCAGAATTTATGGGCCACAAGGACCTTTGGCAGAACCCCCAAGACAAGGATGAAACTAATAAAGCCACCACAGCAACTGTGCTGAATCAGCTCCAACTGCAGAAAGGGTAGCTCTGGCAGGGACAGATCACAACCAACAACCCATGGCCACCCACCCAAAAAACGCCCCAAAAGAAGAGGAAGACTAGGCGTATGGACTAATTAACATGGGAAGCAAGAGATTAATGAACCAATGGAAGATACGGTACTAATTAATAAGAGAACTAGGTAACTTGTAGCCAATGAACACCGATGCCTTTGTTTGCTGAAGTATATAAATAGTGAAAAGTTTTGGTAGTCATTGTGCTGGCTTTGGGGATTTGCCACCCAGCTCCCCTTTCTGTGCAGAACTGTAAATAAATCAAATATCTCAAATCTGTGTGTGGATTGGCCTCTTGCTCTTTGGGTGAAAGAAACTAATTTTGGACAACACCTCCACACCACCAGGCTGCTTGCTCCCATTGCCCAACCCCTCTCCAACAAAAGCTGCCCTACAGGCTGGCTGCCTTCCACTCAGGATCTCTTCCTCAGCCCTCCCTGTGTCCCTCTGGCAGCAGGCTGGCAGGGCAGAAGCCCCTCTTACCCATGGCAGGCATTAAAAGGACTAAAACCAGCTCTGCAGCATCCATCCACCCATCTGCACTCCCCTCATTAAAGCTCCTGCCACCACAGCCCTGCTGAGACAGCAGCTTTCAGAGCTGGTGCGTTTCCTGGCTGCCCTCAAGCCCTGGCTGAAAGCAATTAAAGCTGCTGCTGTGGTGCTGAGCTCCCGAGGTCCGGCCCTTGTTCAGGAGGTCAGGACTGGCCGGGCAGAGCGAGAGCACGTCCGGCCAGCACGTCCATGCAGGGGGTGTGCCGGCAGCCTGCTCAGGGGCAGCGCAGGACTACAACTCTGTGCCCATTTCTCCCACCTTGGCCTGTCCATCAAGTGTGTCCCTGCTTTAATGGGATCATACAGTAGGGCTGGACAAAATTTGCATGAGTATCCATGATCATCTCATGCTTCCCTTCTTTTTAAAGTAGGAACAATGATACATATTTTGCCTCCAGGAAGGCTTTCTTTGCAGACATAACCATTAAAAAAAGAAGGATATGTGACCTAGGCTACAGAAGAAATTGTTCTCAGAAAGCAGTATCAGTGGTTTGCTGTCAAATTGAAAGGATATTTTCCATGAAGATACATTAGTAAAGAGAAGCACCTGTATGAAACAGGGAAGGGCAAGGCAGTGGCACAGGAATGTTTCTGGGATGTTTGTAAGAAATCTTAAAATTAATATTTGTCAAAGTTCTATTAATGCAAAAAGACTTAGATCATAAAATACAGTATCTGTAAGAAATCCCTGTGGAGCAAAAATAACAGAAGAGCCAACAGCCCTTACTCCTCAGCTGAAATACTGCCCTCACGAAGCTACAGGCCAGCTGGAGAGAGCCAAGAGTGTCAAAGGAACGGAAACCATGACATGATGCATTTGTCATCATTCTTTCAACCATCCTGCACAAAGTAAAGAGTGAATGAAAACATAACTAGCTGTCAAGTACAAGGAGGACTTTCCAAGACTAAAAAGGAATCATCTAGGTATTACCTCCCTAAAGGAAGGGGGGAAAGTAGTGACTTAAGACATCAGTAGTGAGAGTCTGAGTGAACATCAGAAGGGGAGAGGGGTGCTCTTCAGCAGCAGCAGCAGCCACAACAAAGCACTGGTGAGATTGCCTGGGGAGGCTGAGGCACCACCATCATGGGATGCTGGTTAAAGCAGGCTGGACAAACCTCTGCTGGGAATGACATACTTGTAGCTGGGACAGGTGGTGGGACCAGACCCTCACAGCACTGAGGCTCCAGTTCTGTTCTCTGGCAAGGCTGGAAGTGAGGACGTTGCTGAGTCAGCCCTCCCCAAGTCACATCAAGCATCCACTCAGCTTTTTGCTACCCTCTGCCTACAGGAATGGAAACACCAGGCAGTTCTGGGAGATTGACCAGTCCTCAGAACAGCCCTGTTTAAAATACCTCCCTCCCTCCTGGGGCTACAAACAATCTTGGCATATGAAATGCAGAACTGGAGTTAAGTCTCCGACTGGCCACAGGAAATACAAAATTGTATACTCTGACTTGAAGGGTTTATGTGAATCCAGTCAGAACTTTCTGAAGTGGATGCCTCAGATCAGACCATTAAGTCCCTACACAGAAGTCTAAATCAGTGGCCTCATTTTCAAACACACACTGAGCACGCAGCAGTTCCCGGAGTGTCTAAGAGGAGACGGTGATTGCTTGTCACATCTGAGAACTCGTGCAACTTTGGCTCTGAAATGTCGACCTGAAAGCAATTTTCTGTGCAATTTTTCACAGTCCTAATCTTGGTGTTTTGTGAACACTTTCCCTAGATTTTTTTTTTCCTAAGCCATTATTTTCTTTGCAATGTAAAAATAAATATTTCACATTAAAGCAACTCCAAAGCTCTAACTTGAGAAATCTTCAATAGGTGCAGAACTTCAGGCTGAGAACTACAGCATGCCAAAGATTTTACCATATCAAACAGAGTTTGCACTCCCACATCCCCTCCTGCATTCATAATTACATTCTGACTCACATTATAATCACATTCAGGTCCCAGTCCTGCTTTGGAAATTTCCTGGCTGCAGGCAGGGACGCAGCTCCCAATGCACAGCACCCATCTCCAGGTAAGCTATGTGGAATCATTATTGCCCCAGCCAAGGGACTGACTCCTCACCATTTGAATGCACCAGTTCCTGCACCTGGACTTCTGGCTGCCAAAGCCTGTGGTGCAGAATCCTCCACAGCCTCTTTAATAAGCAGAGGTGCAAAAAAGGAACACTGTTCTAGCATCAAATGGAGAGATTTTGTTTCTGCCTCTCTGAAAGAATGCTGGATTTTTTTGAGCTGAGGGATAGAACCACTGTGCTCTAAGACGGACAAGAATTGGCTACCTACTCTTCTAGTAGAACACGAAAAATCAATTTTACTCCCAAACTCTGAGTATTTTTTTTTATGCAAAATGCATCAAACACATGCTTTGAACTGGAATTCCCAATTTTTCCCCAAATTCATCGTCCACAAACTCTAGGAAAGCATTTCAGGAATTTAGCCAGGAGGATACACAGCCTGTAACAGATGCTTGGAACATTAATTAATGCTCAAAAATAGGAGAAAGGGACCCACTAAAAATGCTACCCTATTACCATGGAGCACATATGTTTGGATCACTCTCCCCTAATCTCAGCTCTCTCTACAAGGCAGGCTCCTGCACAGGACACAGCCACCCTTGGTATTGAACAAAACCAGCTTGCCTGGGGTAGCAGCATGGCCACAGCGGGGAAAGGAAGAGCTCCCACTTGCTTTAATGACCGGCTTTCCTTGGATTATCTTGGGCTTTCCTTAGGCCACTGCATTTATCTCAGGTGGGTTATTTTGGAGGGTTGCAATTCATACAGCATCAAGTTTGCTCTCCCTTCCCTCATTCCTCTCCATAAACCTTACAAACAGTTAAGAGATTTATAGGGAACCACACACATACCGGAGAGTAAGGACCCTTACCTGACCTACGCTCCTCGGATTCAGCTATTCTAAATGAAGTACAAGTTAATTACAAATCCATTTATAGTATACTAAGGACATATTTCTTAGGAAAGCTTTAATTTGTGTGTCTTTATGCTGTCCTCTCATTTCTCCACCTAGAAATCAAAATATCCCAAGGATATCATGAACCATGCTGAAACTGAAAACACAGCCAACAAGTACCTGCTGAGCCCTCTTAGGTCAGATGCAAACATCAACAGCTTCCCTTATTTCAGTAATTTTCTCTTCACAACTGTTAAAACATGATTTTATTTTTTTTATCTTCATGTTAAAAATCCACTTCCAGTAAGCAAGTCACCCCAACATGCAGCAGCTATAAATTTGGAAGCCATTTCCCACTGTCGCACATGACATGTCCATGTCTTTTTCTCAGGATAAAGCCAAACACCACCCTGCAGCCCCAGGTGCTACCCCAGAGATGGGAGATGGCCCCCCCATGCCTGTGTGAGACAGAGGAGGACAGCCACGTGCCAGCGGCGCAGGGGCCACATGAGCTGCTGCACTGCCACATGTCTGCCCAGGACAGGGCACCCTGCATGCCGCTGAAGGTGTCAGGACCTGCCTCTGCGGCGTCTGAGAAGACAACAGCACCCAGAGCCAGTAAGCATTTCCCCAGTCCTATCCCTCCCTATGCATGTTTTAGTACCTTCTGAAAACAAATTGGCGGCTGAAAACAAACCAACAGAGGAATCATCAGTGGGCTGAAGTAGCCACAGATCTGAAGATGCAACAGTTCTGCAAGAGGCTAACAATAAGAGCATTATTTTAAATTATTATTAATTATGTATTTCAAGAAGTGGTTTTGCATGCTTCATCTCCTGCCAAGGAAGCTTTTGTTACCATGAATTCTTTTGTCTGAAGTTACAATTGTTTGGATTCAGAGAAAGAAGAACCAGCAGTGGGCTTCGCTTTTTAAAAATTTGGTTGTATTTCGGGGTGAATAAATAAATCCTAAACCAACTGTATCTATTAGCTAGTCCAGCCAGAGATCTTCAGAATAACATAGGCAACGATAAGACATTTGAGTTTGCCCTTTAAAAGCAAGTCCTAAATTCTGAACACCATCATCAAGGAGTTGCTTTGAGCAGAAGGGTTGGGCTTGTGGGCACGTCCAGCCTGATGGCAGGGCTCGGTCCGCCTGGAGCAGCCACGGCACAGACCTCTGGAATATCTGCTGTCAGCCACAGGAGGGCAAAGCGAGCCTAACCAAACTGCAGAGACCACAGTAAAGCAGCCAAACCGAGGCAGGATCGCACGTGGGAAAGGAGAGAAGGTGTCAGGACCAACTGAAGGAAACACAGACATCCTCCAGACCCAAGGTTTTTTCCCCACTTCTTGTTAGCAGCAGGAACCAGCTCAGGAAGGACCATCAGACACTCCAGAGAGGAGCAGCCGGTCACCAGCAAAGGGTGTTGGGGACCAGACTCCCTTTGTTCAAGCCCAGTCCCAATTGGCAGCTCTCTGCACACCAGAAAATTAGGCCCCAAAACCTCAATAGCTGTGGAGCCTTTGCCAATCAGAGCTCTGAGCACTGATTTCCGAGTAAACTTATTTGGCCGTGGCAGACACAGCGGCTATTCATAATTCGCCCTCAATCAAAAACAATTTTGTGATTCGAAAGAATACTCGTTTTTCATAAATGCTGGCATCTCCCCAGCAATCAGTGCGCTCCCTGGCAGCCGGCCAGACACATCCACTGGTGGCAGCAGTAATTCCTTCTCATTATAATGTTTATATGGGCATAGATGTGAGCCAGGTGAATTCGCAATATGCATCAGAAAGACAAATGTATCACATACAGCAAAGGGTTGAGAAGGTGACTCTGAAGGGTTGTTTTTCTTGTCACTAGATGAAACCATGATCCAAAGACACAGTTCTCAAGATTTTGGAGCTCCCAAATTTATTGCCAGGATTCTGCTAGGCCTTAGCCTTTTATTTGGCCACAGATTTCCTTCAGTTTTCATTAAATAGATGATAAAGGTAACCAGTGCATGATTTGTTTTGTAACTTGGTTGATTTTTTTAAAATTTAAACACTCTAGAAACTTTTTTTTAAAGTAAATCTTATTTTTACCTTAGAAAGATAAGGCAGATCATTCCCAGCTTTGTTGCAGGACCTGAGGGAAATAAAGGGTGCTTATTCTATGCATTTTTCATCCTAGCTTAGAGCTGTTGTATACAGGTTTATTTTTTTCCCCACTTGGACACATTCTCTTTTCTCACCATCAAAAAGTCAAGTCTTGGGGGGACCCAACAGAGCACAAAGGATGCTGTGCTTTAATTTGTTCCTTGTGTGCTTACATCATACAAAAGAAAAATTACTTCAGCACACACATGACCATGACCAGAGAGACAAAAGGCTGCTTCGCTGGTAGTGCACTTTAACCAAGGTGAACTCTTCCCAATGTGCATATCTCAACAGCCCTGGCCAAAACAGCTTGGCTAAAAATCCATGTCTTCCAGTCTAAAAAAACCCAGTATTTCAAATGTAAAAGTCATACAAAACAAAAAGACTTTTCAGAATGATCCTTTTCACCCTGAGCTATATCTTGAAGAGGCAAATCCAGGGGATTTCCTTCATGTGCCGCCTTAAAAATAAGAGGCAGCTGGGAATAGTTGCCAATAGCACTCCAATATTATCACTCTGGTTTCCTCCAAAGAAATCATGGCCTCTAAAGCCAAAAAGCTTTATAATGAGGGGTTATGTATCTTTGCCTTGTGTTTTTCAAGCCAGATGCACGCCCCCATTGAACACCCCCAGGCCTTCAGGCCAATTTTATTTGATGAAAGCAGTCTGATCACAAGACTGGAATCTTGAGGCCTGAGGAAAATACTGACCATCATAAGACTGCCTTGCAAAAGAACAGGGGTGAATTGTGGAGCGGTCTTTAAACATAGAGGCTGTGTTTCCTATCTGTGCCACTTGCCTGTTTGTGCAGGAAGCACGTGCCTGGCCTCTCCCCTGGGGTGGCAGGCAGTTCAGCTTTCCGTCCAAGAACTGAATTTGCAATTTCCAGGTGTATTTCAAAAGGAATTTGAAAAATCCCTTGCTTGTCTGCAGGTATTTCAATCCCATCACTCAGGCAGGAACTGAACAGCTGCTACATTAAAGGGAAAGCCCACGCGTCAGAAGCAGCAAAGAGGAAGATGTTACAAGCAGACCTGAGCAAAAGGCACTTTATGATTTAGTCATGAGGCTATAATTAGGGGTGTAAGAGCACTGGAATACTCAAGCAGATGCTTTCTTTGAGGCCTCCACCTTGGGAAGGCAGGAGGCTCTGCAGCCAATGCGTGCAGAATCTCTGCCAGCCCTTCCTTGCCACAGATCCCTGCTAAGTTCCAGGGCTCCTGCCCCGAGACAGGCTAAAGTAGGACCTCAGGAAGGAAACTGGGACCACCACATTTGTGCCAAACTAAATCTGAAGAACAGTTAAAGGGAGGACTGACTTTTGCAACACCTGGGAAAAGGTACTGAACCTGAGGCAGCCTGTCCTGATGCTGTTAAACTGCCCCAGTTACATCTTCCCGGGTGAGGGTTTTTAGCTCACAGTTCAGGGGGGTTGCAGACAGGCAGGAGAAATGCCTAAGGCAAGAATGGAAAGAAGGGAGGAGGCAGCAGGCTGAGGAACCGGGGAAGTGCTACTCGCCTGTGGGAAGCAAGAACATGCACACAGGCAGAACCAAAGAGTATTATTTGAAAATGATGGGAGGGACAGGAACAGGTGAGCCAGAGATAACAGGAGTCAGCAGGGGAAGGATCTCGGGTCAGACAGAAGCAGGAGGACTTCACCACTGGAAAGTTTAAGTGACAAAGAGAGATACTGGGGGTTAGCAAATACAGGAGAAGAAGGGAAAGTCAGAGTCTCTCTGTACAAGGCTGCTTTGAGGAAGGTCAAGCTCCTTGCATTTGGTGGGCGGGGTGGGGAATGGATAAGAAATACTTTTTAAAAATCCTTGAGCTGCTTTGTGATCTTTTGAGTTACCTTGGGTTGAGTTTAATTCCCTATTTGCATATAATTAGTTTTTGCTGCTAGGCGGTCATATTTGCCATTTTGAGTCTAATTAATCATTAAGGCACCTGGAGTCTTTATACTGACATTTGAGAGAGTCAATATATAAAGGCAGGTTTGCTTTGGTTCTTTGGTTTGTGTCTTTGCTGAAAACAAAGCCAGGGGCAGATCTGACACCATCCTAACACTGCATGCGTATAACCTTCAAACCCTGACAATCAGGTACTTTTATAAGCATTTCATGTGTGCACTTCTAAGTCAAACTGCATACTCAGAACATCTTTCACTGTAACTACTCATTTATTTGGTGCAGAAATAGATTTTTAAAAGCCAAATACACTACAAAGGATGTGAGGGAGTAAAACCACCTTCCTGTCTGTATGTGCTTATTCAGGGAGCCTTCTCAGTCAGTCATAGCCAGTGAGATGAGCCTCTTCAGTGGAGGATTCAACATCATCAGGGTGAATTTTCTGAACATCTAGGACAGCAAACAGATCCTGGGGAATGGCACAGCTCAGGGACAGAGCAGGATAGAAAACCTGGAACTGTGAGTTCAGCCCTGCCCATTTTTACATGGAGCAGAATGTAGTGGCTGCTAAAGTGAGGTGTTCCCAAGCAGATGGGATGCAGTCGGTACAAGGGGGAGGAGAAGGAGTCTCAAACCCAGCTGGACTCAGCCCAGCAGAAACCTTGAGGCCATACCTCACAACACCCTTCACAAACTTTAGGCAATTATTTAAGTATTTTGAATGAACACTCGTTGGTCATCTAAGCAGATGACAGGAATTAAAAGGGTAACATTTGTAACAGAAAGGTCTGTGAATACCAAAACTCACAAAAATCTCAATTCTCCCTGAGTGACTCAGACAGAAGAAATGAGGCACATTTCTAACACTGATTTACTAGAGCTGCACTTTGCATTTTTGCCATTACCATTAAAGTAATAGTTTTGATTGACAGAAGCTCATTTTTAATTAGCCAGATCAACCAAGGCACAACATCAGCATTTCTGAAAGCATCTGAAAAAGCAGCCTACTTCTGCAAGGAAAGCTTATTTTCATTTGAAGATTAAAGGTTCTAGACAGCAGTAATATGTTTCTATCTGCCATTTCAAAAGGAAGACTTGAAAACATCAGGCAGTGGCACATGAGAGATTAAAAGATACAAGAAGATAACTCACAGCCAACCCTGCTTCTCACAGGTCTTTCTTCCTTAATCCTGTCCAGCGACCGCCTTTAACAAGAACAGTATAACGGCATTAATCAAGGATTATTAGCAAGAGATCTCAATGCAGCACTTTCACCCATCCATCTCAGATGCACCCCGTGTTTCCCTGGAAAGGGCCATCATCTCCAAAATCATCAACCAGAGAATCACACAACATAAAGTGAGGACACCCCTCCTGCTCAGCAGAGCGGGTTGTGTGGTGGGCCAGAGCCAGCAGAGAAGCTGGGGACCAGGGCAAGCTCTGCTCCTTGGCCACAGTGACTGGAGATCACTGCCACTTTCTCCTGTGGCTCAACTTCAACACTGTGCTGTGCGAGGAGGGGCAGCTGGGGAGGGAAGGGAGAGAACAAATGGCAGGAATACCACATCTACCTTAACTTTTGTCTTCCAGTCTGTCTGAGGAAGGTCTTGATTAATCCACAAGCATGGCAAAGTGACAGTGTAGCAGAAAAGCTGTCCAAACCCCGTTATCTCCACTGCTTCTACCCCAAGAGATGTTCTTGCTGTTTGAGACCCATTTAATCAAGTAACATATTTCTGAAGCACACTGCCTTTCCATAAAGCATTTCTGCATGCAGATATACTGCTTTCCATTAAAACTGCTTAGGAGAGCAGGCAGGGAAGCTGGATGGGGGGCAAGCAGGCACACACACATAGCATGGATTCAGCAAATCAGTGCCACAGCGGCCATGGGGGAAGCTGGTGGTGCACCCAGTGCTCTTGCAGAACAAGACAAGCAGAAGCAAAATGTGCTCTGCCATGAGAACACACGTGGCTATTTTTACACCTAAACCAGATGTTTCCACTTTGATGAAAACAGTCCAAAAGAATTTTTTTTTTGTTTTATTTTGTTTCAATGTGAAACAGACGCAGCTAAAAACCTTGAAAGCTGCAGCAAAGAGAAATCATCATTCCCTGGACAGCTGGGGCAGGGTGACTGCCAGCTATAGGGCAGGGAAACAAACCCTTGTAGAAAATATTCCTGCAGCCAGACTGCACCATTTAAGTTTCTCTCTCCTCAGCTTCATAGTCTCCTTACATTGGGGTGCCCATGAGCATTAATTTCTTCTGTTGGGTGGACCTGCTAACAGCTATCCATAGGGATATCTTTTGAAGAAAAAGCTACGCCAAGTATTTCCATATAATAAATTTAGACTCCACAACCCCACAGTTAACCACTGGAAACACTAAGACAGAGTCCCTCTGGCAGTGGAAGTCCTGATGGCCTCATGCTCCTGCACACAATTAACTCTACCTCAGATTTATACCAGATTTTCCCATCTGGCAACACAACCATCTGCAAACCTTACATGACACGTTTAAAATCTGATTGGGAAACCCTGCAATTGGACATTCAGCATGCAAGGACTTGTTAGACACCCAGCTTTGGTTTAAATCCTCTTTTTCCTTTATTTTTAGCAGTCGTAGCTGCTTTAGCTGACACCGGGGCTTTGTCACTCCTGCTCAGCATCGGCAAGGTTTTCACTTTCCGTCATAACCATTTAAAGGTGTGCAGAACATGGAGACCAAGAGTCTGACTGCTTTGCTGTCCTCCCCTGTTTTCTCCAGAGCTAATCTGGAGCGAGCACAGCTCACCTCTCTTGCCGCAAGGCTGGGGCAGCCACCGCCAGCAAACCCGGGGCTCTCACTCACCTGGTCACTACCCTGGGGGGTCCCTCTGTTACACAACCTCTTCAAATGCCACCTCCTGGGCACAACCCCGAGTGCCCGTGGAGGTGACACACACGACAGGACTCTGCCTCTGCTGTTTTGGCCCTGGCTAGATATTGAGAGGGGTTATATTTAAGATTCAGCTTTTACTTGCAGCTGGCACAGGGTTCAGCATTTTCTTCTCGGATCCCTGTAGCCTAACATGTACTGCAATCTCTGAAAAGCTGCTCCAGCTTTCCAGAAGCCGTAGCAAACTTGCACCACCTATCGACACAAGAGAGCCGCTGGTTTGGGACCAGAAAGGCAGCACAGCACTCCAAGAGTGCTCCGTATACGTTAGGGAAACTCATCGCTGCACTGCACTCTCTGCATCCTACGTTACAATGGGCTTCAAAAAGCAGCGCTCAATCTTAGAAGCTGTTTGACACACCAGAGTGCACCAGATGTGACTTCATCCCTCCCACACTGCCGCCCATCCCCGTGCAGGGGGTAACCCGGGCTGGCAGAGGTGTGCTGCTGCCCCTTTGTGACCTGTGCCTCCTCACCTCCGGCTCAGGCATTTCTGAGTCCCTTGTCACAACGAGCCCTGGCCATAGAGAATTTCCTCCACTTGAAATTAACCTTTTGTTTCTCTTTCCCATGTATTTCACGAACTCAAAGGCAACATCTTCTCCAATGTAATTTACTCCTACTGTATCACAAACTCAGTTTATCTCACTGGCCCTGGAGGGAAGGGGTGCCCATCCCTTGTGCCGGCTGCAGACATCCCTGGCACCCCTGCGCCTCTCCTGCACACTTCACAGCAGGCACTGAGACATTGCTATTATCAGAAATACTACATTATATAAAATTTTGTCCCAGCATCATCTCTCTTCTTTGTGCAGCAGAAAGCTACAGATACTTTGGGAGGCTGTCCCAGGTGGTGACATCTGCAGTGACTTCTTTGAATAGCAGTCACAGCTATGAGCACTGGACACAATAGCCACACAATGCCTGCCGGCAACAAAAGGATGCTATTTCTGCCTCACCTCTGACCACCACTCACTGCCCTCAGGTCAGGGTCTCTGCAGAGGAGGGATCTCAGTGACCTGAGAACACAGCAGCCTCTCAAAGTACAGAGCTGGCGTGACCAAGAGGGGCAGCAGTCCTGCCCAGGGCACAGGAGCTGGGAAGCTTTTCTTTTGCTGCTCCTTGGAGCTGGAAGGGAGAAGTTAAATGCCCTCAGAATAAGAGCGCTGCAGGAATACAGGGTGTCTGGCCAGGCTCTTCCCAGACGATTTACCTGCTATTCAGCATGCCCCACGTTTTGACCACAGAAATGGTACATTAATTCCACCGTAAGGCACTGAGCTTCCTACTGTGGGTATTGTGGATTTGCTTCACGGTATAACAATTTTAACTGGCAGGCTACAGCATTACCAGTGCACATTACACTTTCACTCCTTCAAAGCCGTGTCCTCGCTGGGAAAAGCTGGTTTTATTCCCATTTTTCCCCTTGTGCTTGGCTTTTTACCTGCTCTTAATTCTTTCCCAAGAATCAAATCAAAGCAATGGTGTCAGCATTTTCAGATTAGGTTTTTAGGTGGCATTAGATTTAGGTCATTAGATGTCTGTGACCCTCAGGGATCAATTTCCTGTTCATAAAAGGAACACAGGGAGAAAAATTATCACATGAACACCCAGGATTTGAATGACACCTCTGCATTCCTCATAATAAATCCTTTTCTCGGACATACATTAAATCAGTTCCTCTGAAGATAAAGAAACTGAGATAATACCTACCAGGTGAGAATTTGCCCAACAATGATAAAACATGCAGTGCAGAGGGCTAAACCAAGCTGCTGTTTGCTCCTTTTGGTGGTGACACCACTCTCCACCCTCTGCAGTAATAGGGGGTTCCCTCAGCCCCTTCCAGGACTCATCCTTCTCTCCCACCCCCCTGCAGTATGGACCTGCTTTGATCTCCTTACCAACGAGCCCTTTGGCTCCCAAGTCTTTTCCAGTCTCACTAACAACACCCTGAAGCACACGCGGCTGATGGAGGATAAATGCCTGAGTGCACTCTGCTGCTGTCAGCTCAGCCTGCAGGCTCACAGTGGGCTCGATCCAGCTTCAAACCTCCAGCCCAGGAGGAGAAAGCTCTGGCCACAGGTACCACAGCTGGAGCCAGCCCGGAAGTGATGAGGAGGGGGAAAGACTGGACAATTCTTTTGTCCAAGTCCTGTACCAGAGTCTTCACATCTCCAAGAGCCACAAAACAAGCACAGCAAACCTCAGAGACAACCAGAGAGGGGCTCTGGGCGGCTTCAGAGTTGGGATGTGATTGGTGCCATTTCAGAAATGCTTCAGTAGCCTCAAGCTCAGAAATTCTATGTTTTACAGCATTCGGGCACTTAGCTATTAGGTGGAACTTAATTTCCTGGTTGAAATTATACAAAAATCCTTCCAGGAAAATCAGCAGCTGGCAAAAAAAACCTAAACCAAACGTTGACCTGGGAAACTTTGGGAGTTTGGGATATCAAAGTTTAAGTTTGAGGCTTATTAAGGTGTAAAACTGCTTCAAACCTCTATCAGTTAGGAGGCAGTTTGCTGGAGAAAGCCAGAAGTACAATTCTACTCAGCACAATATCCAGTTGCCTCTTTAATATAACAAAGACTATTTCAGTGTTATATTGATTCATCACATTAAACTATGATACTAGAGATGTAAAATTTAGAAACTACTTTTTCTGGCAGTCTTCAAAGGCAGAAGGAGAAACCCCCTTCCATGACAGAGATTGCTCAAATGAATGAATGAATAAATGATTAAATAAAAAGCTATTTTGACCTTACTGGCTTGATCCATCAAACCTTTGAGACCCCAAGCACCTTTTTGTGTGTTGTATACACTTACACCCAGGGTATATAAGTTAGCACTTGGAAGAGAAACTGGTGGCATCCAAAGGCAAATTTATTTCTTTTTGCAAAAGACGCAGCTACATACCAGCTTTGATACTCAGTTTTACATAGTGCAGCATCTGCCAAATGACAGCAGTCTCTAAGCACAGGTAAGAACCTTGTGCCAAGAAAATACAGAAGTAATTTCATCAACAGTTTTGAACAAACATGTCTTAGCTTTTCAACATATCTGCTGGTATTACCCAGTTCACTACTCTGCATGATCTTTACAGCTTGAAAGGTCTGTCAGATTTGAGATATTTCAATCCATATTTTTTTCAACTCTTTTTGATATTTGGAAAAAATTGCACTGATGTCTTTCCTCATATATTATATATCAGTAGTTAATTGCAGAATAACCTACTGTAACCTAAAAAAACATTATTATTAACTCCTTCTCAAATGTTCCTTGCACAGGTCACTCTTTTGACTGGGATAAAGTAAGCACCGAGGAACTGCAGTGATCCAGAAAGTGCTCACCAACTCACACAAGGGCCAGATTCTCATCTTTATTATAATATTGTTTCTTTCCAAAAATTATGTAGGAGACAAGTCTTTTGATATTCAATAACCTGTTTACGGGAAATGACTTTACACAAAACATCAAATGACTTGACAGCAGATTGAATTTAAAATATGATTTTTTTAAATGCTCATGAAATTCATATTGCTTTAAATATAAATTAGCAAGAGTGCCAGAAGGGATGAATGTATTTCACTTTTTGACTGCAGATAATTTAAATGTACAGTTTCACCTACATTACCTCTATTCATTGTTCTTTCCTATTAAGGGATGAAGGAGCTTTCCTAGCTGCTCTGCTGCCTGGTCACAGATTTCCTGGGAACATCAGGAGGAGAAGGGATGAAAGGAGATGCCTTTGGACAGGCACACTACCATACCAGTGCCAGATCAAACCTGGCTATCCCAGATCCACAGATTCCAAGAGGAAAACAAGTGCACTGCACGAGGGGTGATATCATTCTGCTTTTCCAACCAGACTGTCACCTTGGTTCCAAGAACATTAACTGGACTACTGTGATGTGCCACCCTTTGGGAGAAGGCAGCACCCAAGGTTCACAGATGCTCATGGCTGAGAAAAACAACTAAAATCAGAGGGTCTGCCAAAGCTTACAAAGTTTTATTCGTAAATTACTCACTTGGAAATTGCTACAACAGCCCTGGACCTCTTCTATAGGTACACAGTAGTGGAGTTTGGATAAAGAGGGTGAAATGAGAGAGAGGATGAGAACGATTAATTAAAGAGGAGGAGAGAGAAAGAAAGGAGAGAACGGATTACCAGCTCAAGCATGGATCCAACTGATGGCGTGTCCAGGGTCCTTGGGGCATCCACACACCTGGTCTGGGTGGCCATGAATTTTCATAGGTAGGCTTCCCCTGCCCTGGAAAGTTTCTCATTTTCTGTGCAAATTAGTTAACATGCATAGGCCATTCTTTCAGACCTTTCTGGAACCAGGTCAGAGGGTTTTGGTGGTCTTGATCCCCCTTCTCATGCCCACTTCTCAGCCTCATTCCTGTGCTGGGTTGTGCTTCTTTCCAGGAGCCAGAACAAGAATATTTGTCCCAGGAAAGTCCTACCCTACCTCCATAAGGCCCTTTCTCTTGTTCTTTCTCACAGTGTGTTATTACCAACAATGCTTGGTTGGTTCCACAGCTGTCTGGCTATCAGCCAGTTTGAGACATACCCAATGGCCCCTTATCTCCTGGGCTTCTGCAACTCCTGAACATGCATGCATCCAAATTAAAAGTGAAACCAGACCCTTATATACTCTGACCAGTGGTCACCCTATAGTAGCATCCCTCACCGAAAGTAGTATTGTGTTTCACAGGGCAAATTCCAAATCTAATAATTATATTATTCCAATGTGAATTCTTCCCATGGTGTTAAACAGATTCAATATTCTTTATTTTCTGCCCATAAATACTCTGTGTTTTAAAGATTTGCTGCCTGCTACCCCAAAGTGAAGCTAATGGATTACATGCAAATTATTTTGAAAGGCCTCTGAGCTCCTAAGAGGAAATATGCTCAACTTCAGACTCTTATAATCGTTAA
Organism: Pomatostomus ruficeps; assembly: GCA_013400735.1. Taxonomy (NCBI): domain Eukaryota; kingdom Metazoa; phylum Chordata; class Aves; order Passeriformes; family Timaliidae; genus Pomatostomus; species Pomatostomus ruficeps. Next base: position 642,533 of record VYZT01002716.1, read on the forward strand.
CAAATTCATACAGTAACACTCATTTGATGGTTCATACTACTCTGACAGAGACTTTAATACTCACACAGATATACAGGCTTGTATAAACTCATATCCAAAATTTCACTTAATATTTGAATTCAACTTCATCCGTGAGAAATAACCACCCCATTGGTTGCTTGCCTCCCATGCGCACAACAAACGCCTCTGGACTTCTATTTTTTGCAGTGGAAGTGATCATGTTGGCTGCCTCCTGGTTTAATCAAGAATAAACTGAAGCGATCTCCACAGCCAGAATCCACATACTTGAGACTGAGTCCTCAAAATCCCAGTACCTGCACAGCCATGTGCTATCTACACATCAGTTCCTGTTTCACTCTAAGTACAAAGTATTTAAAGACCTGGTAAAGTGCCACAGATGTGCAAAGTTTAAGAGTGCTTCAGCAGAGAGTGGCAAGTAAAATGAACCTCTCTGCATAAAATCAGCTTGGTGTTTTTTTCCACCCTCTATCAAATTACAGCATCCCCAAATTATGTTAAGAGAAGCCCTGTCTAAAATGTGAGGTGCTGCATTTCATCAACTATCTGAGATGACTCAGGATTACAAGTACTGAAATAAAATGGACATCCTGTTCCAGTTCCTTTAACTAAATTTTCTCCCTCAAATAGCATCAACAAGTGACTCAGTACAATGTCATAACAAACAGTACTTGTGCTGCAGCAATATACTTGGCAAACAGCAATGCTCACAAATAAATCAGCCACATTTTACTGTAGTCACTAATCAAAAGATCTTAATTTTATCTTGGGGGGAAAAAAAAAGAAAGTCATGTATAATAACCAGATGGCAAGTAAACAAGTTATTTTCATAATAGGGGGAAAACTATTTGTCTGCATTTGGATGAACCCATAAACGATGTCTAGGATTAAATTTGGCTCCAAATTGTGACACCAATTTTATAGTGTGAATGTATTGCTCTTTAGTCTCACCAAGAACAGCAACAGGGACATTCTTTCTCCCTCAGATTCTGGTTGGAGTATTCCAAGCACCAGTGCCAGCTAGGCCACTGAGAAAATGGTTTATGGCACAACAGGACCAGCCTGCTTTAGCTCAGAATCACTTGCGAAGGGAATTAACATCGTTTGGGGCTGCCCAGGAGCTGCACCTGTACACTGTTCTGGGGGGTTTCTCATGCACTACAGAGACACAGTGTGTCTCTCTCACATGCCCAGTTTCCAGGCAGTGACTTTATTGCCACATCACTGCTATCCAAGCATCAATATCTCTGCGCTAGTGTCTGCACTGAAAGTTTCTTACATTTGGGAATCCTACTAAAACACTGGAAGCCTCTTCTCAAACAGCATTCTTTACTCCTGAGCAGTCAGCCAAGTTACCACACATGACATTTTGCATACTATTTGGAAAAAACAACAAAAAAACCCCCCACAAAACAAGCCACAACCTACATCACTAGAATATCCAGTTCTCAGTAAAAAATTCTGTATGTAAGGATGTGCCATTTGGAGAATCCACTCATTCCCATCAAACAAAAATCTCATTAAAAATAAACTTCTCACCTGTAGCTAGCTCGGTAATTAGGTGCAGCTACATTCATTAGTTATAATTCAGAGATTACATGGGATAATAGCATGCTCTAATAAGGAAAAACTACACTTGGCTTATGAACATGTGGGTTTGTGGCAATTTCCTTAAAGAGGAGCATGCTTTATAAAGACGATGGATACAAACAAAGTAGCAATTTTAATTGTTTACTGTGAGAAGTGAGTATGAAAACAGTTCTCAGAAGCCCAGAAGACCAACCTTGCTGTTTCTCCCAAACACCAAGCAGTCATTTTGAAGCTTTTTTTTTTTTTTTTGAGTAGTGGGAGCCCCAGGAGATCTGTGCTGCCCCAGCCCAGAGAGGAGAGAGACCAGAGCAGCTGGTGAGGCAGAGCCTTAACAGCAGAGAGGTGAGACCCAGGCAGCCACTGGCAAATGGTGGTCAGAGGGTTCATTTTCTCATCAAGGGTGCTGCAACCAAGTGCCAGGGCTATGACTGGGTGAAGGTTTCTTTTCTTGTTGCAGACTAGAAGAATCAAACCCCGTTAGCTTATGTTTGCCTTCTCTGCAGCCCTTGATAACCTCCCTGTGAACCTCCCACTGCCAAACTTCAGCTGTCCCCTTGCCGGTCACTGCACCTTCCTGATCTGCACATTGGGGTTAGCCCAGTCATATACACAAAATTCAAGCAACACACAAAATCTCCCGTTATTGAACACTTTGTTTCATCCTGACAAGCAAAAGCAACATCAGTACTGCTTCCCCGCACGACCTGCCTGTTTTCGGCTCGATTTTTCAGCATCAGAGTTTCACCATGTGAGACAGACTGCACAGCAATCTCCCTCAAAAATTAAACAGGCAGCAGGGCATTGGATTTCACCGCAAAATATAAAAGTACTAGCAGTGAAAAGTCAGTACAGATTTTGGGGAGGGTGATGCCACATTTGAAGTGGATGGAGCTGCCTTTGTTACTGTAAAGGAATAACCTGTCCTCATGTGCCAGTGAAAAGCATATTGCACCCTAGATTCACAACACTTATTTTGTTATATCTAAAATCACATGGTGATGATGGTTTGAACATTCCCATGGATAACTACTTCACTTTCAACCCAAGAAACAAAGTTGTAATCTTCCAAATAGTTTTACAGTGACTTCATATTTAACTTGCTGCCCAGCAGGGCAGAGAGCTTTTGGTCACCTCTAATACACTTACTCACGTGGTCCAGATATGAGCATATCAAAGCAAAGGCAGTATTTGCAGAATGCCTTCCTTAAGTCACACGTAAGTTAGTTGTTTTGGCTCAAAAGAACTATTTTTTCAAACCCTCTCAAACTTCATGCTAGGGAACTACCAAAAGAAATATTATGAACATGCCCCAAGCAATTTATTCCACCACAATGCTACCAAAGTTCGGGGCTTTCTTAGCCAATTGTAGAAAGTCAGATGCATGGAAAAAAACCAGGTCTTTAGCTTATAAAATTAAATATTTTTCTGTTGGAGAGAGAGAAATACTATTTTTAATGTAGATCAGTTATGAAAACAACACAACTGTTGCTCACTCACCCCACTGCTGCCATAGTGCAGCTGCAAATCCAGGCTCCACCTTGGAACATTCAAATTTTGATTGTGACCCATGACCGGCAACCCCCATGAAAGGGGGACTGCTGCTAGGGCAGTTACCAGTACACTGGGATGCCACTGGATTGCCCAAATCTTCCACATCAAATGCACTGTCCAACTTTTTGATAATACAGTTGTTTCAAGCTACCCTAGAGTGGCATTTGAGGTCCTAAATGCTGCTGTCAGCCCAATGTGCTATTTCTGAGGTCTCACCCACCCTTGCGAGAGCCCAGAAACAACTCCCTGCTCTGCTGTCTGCTGAAGAGTCATGCTTTTAATGAGTTTCTGCAGCAGCTCCTTCTGCTGAGTAGATAAAAAAGATCACCTGAGATTAATTACAGTAATAATTAAGAGCTGACCTTCTGGCAGTTAAGCCAGATACCTTGCCTTTGAAAGGGCCCATCTCACAGGTGCAGGATGATGCTGTAGCTCTTCAGGATAAGTTACACTTCACCTGTTTAGAGATGTGCAATTTGCCTTATTTTATAAATTGTGGACTCAAAACAACCTCAACCACTCTCATTTTCCATTTGCAGGACTCAGTGCTTTTTCAGAAGTAGAAAAACATTTATTTCCATGGTAAAGGGAGAGAAGACTTTGTTTTCTCCAGTATTAATGACTCCTATCCTTGGAAACAAAGATCTAAATATAGATGCTAGAGATAACCAGGAGAGGCAAAACTTATCCACTCTAGATTTAATTATTTTACAGCACAGATTAGAAAAAGGTCCTGGAGTTGAAACAAGACTGACATCCCCACTTCCCAGCAGAGACTCCTGGTGCCCTGAGCATGCTGAGGAGGAAGAACAGCAGGTGACCTGACCTGCTGCCTCCTGTGCCCTGGCCACAAACTGCCTTTCTCTAGGGGGCCTCACATACCACATGAACATCTAAAAACCTAAATATCCAGCACCAGAGCACTATGTGGGTATTGGGATGGCAAACAGCCACTAGGACAAGCCACAGGTCCAGCAGTCGTTCCTTCCGCCTCCCTATCCATCCCTTCCCTCAAAAATTGGGGTAAGAATAGGTATTTCCAGACCCAGCCAGCCTGGTGAGACAGACTTCGGGCTTTGGTAGTCAGAACAGCTCAGACTTGGTTTAAGTAGATATTTTGTTGTTTGTTCAGCTCCTTTCCCCCACATCTTGGCAGCTCATTGAAATGGGCTTTAGTAGGTACTTACATAGCAGAGCTGTAAAAGAACCAGCTGGTTAATTTAAAAGAGTGCAGTCCTTACAGCTTTTCCCTCTGGGAGTTTTTTGAAGCACACACATGAGAAAATTTATATTGCACCACTTTTTCTATCACGTCATAAGTGTTACTTCCAAATCCATATTCTGACAGAAAAAAAAGTCTCACTATCACTCTGCATTTATTTTGCAGGGGCAAAAGGAGATCCCAAATTAAAACTAAAAAACCACGTAAGAGCAGGATTATAGTCTCACCTCCAATCTAAAGACACAAAGAAGTTACCGTCTCTGCCAAGAGTACATTTTGTCACTAAAATAGTTGCTGCTGCAGGCCAGTGTTAGCCCAGATCGATCACATATCAATAGAGAACACCTGACATTCAGCTGTACAGGCCTGGGCTGCAGCCCCTGGAAGGGACAGGGACAGGCAATGCCAAGAAGCTTTATGACAAGGGACAAGCTGTGCACAGGGCAAGGCACAGAGCTGATATAGGAGAGAAGGAACAGACAGGCAGGGTCCTGAAAGCCCTTGGAAGCAGCAGAGTAACAAACAGCTGAGCCATCGGAGCCAGCGGAGTTCAGACAAGCCATGGAGCAAGGCCAGAGGCAAAGGAAGGCAAAAATAATCTATAAACCCATTCAGCTGGAGACATGGAAGCAAGAGGAATTTGAAGGAAGAAAGGGGTGTGTTGCCCTGTGGGAACAATGCATATGTACTCATACAGCTCTTTTAGTGTCCCCTTTATAGTAGGATCAGATATTGTTGTTTGTTAGACAGCAAATCCTTCCAAGGTCATGAAGCCAATCAACAAATCCTTACCCAACCCTCGGTCCCAGAAACCATCCATTAAAAAGCTACTCCACAGTTCTCCCTCAGTGTTCTGCACCCCATTGCCCAGTGCACGGCATGACGGTGACATTCCAAAGATCCAGCCCCACACAGGGCCGACCTGCCAGATGCCAGAGACACAGAGCTACCCCAGCAAGTCTGCAGAGTATTTATGAAGCAGTTTGCTAAATTATACAAAGGGAATAATTTGCAACGTAATGGTGTGTTTGCATTCTGAATATCTGATTTCCTGTTCAACAAATAACCTAAACACTCCCAACCAAATGAAATGTAGACAAGACTTAAAATGTTTGAAGAAAAGCACTCATCCAGAAAATTAAGGTCAACACGGAACAGATGGTGCCTCTGAAAAATGTGGCTTCAACATTTATCTTTATGTAAAATAAAAATCTTTTAAAAACCTCCGGCTGTTTGGTGACAGTCCTACTTGAAATATTGGATCTCACACTCCATGGATAATAAAGAAGCACTAAAAAATGACTTCAAAATACTAAATCTAAATAAAGTTCTCTCAACTACTGTGCAATAAGATTTTTGTGGGCACGTAAATACATATCAATAAAATATAGATTCAAGCGCTTCTGTAACTGCCATAAATATTGCAACTGCTCTCCCCATTTCCATAAATATGACCCACAACTCCCAAGTGAGAAGCTTTTTCATTTGCAGCAGTCAGGAAAAAAATGATCCTTTCTTCTTTATCAAAGTCTTTTGAAAGGCTGAATTTGAAGCCCAGCACACGGGGAGTTGTGAGCAACTTGTTACGGTGATGCATGAAACGCCTTCTCCGGCCTCAGTGGATTCCATCAGTGGGATTGCAGGAAGATCGTGGTTATTCTTGAGGGCAGGCAATGTCACACCCAGCTGGGGAGGGAAACAGGGGCTCTAATTGGGCAAGGCTGTAAATTACCTTGGTAATAGAGAAAGGAGCTGGAACAAGCAGAAATAATGAGATAGACCTGTCAAACACCCAAGGAGTAGTAACACGTTAGTGACAAATGAGAAGTCGAGCACTGGCACGAGCAGCAGGGCAAGGACTCACACACCAAGGTAAGCAACAGGCAGGGGAAGGCTCTGCAGGTAAGGTAAGCCCCTCCACTGAGATGATTTTCTCAGGACAGGTAAAAGAGAAGGCAGTCAAAGAAACCACAAAGCTGCACAGCAGGCAGCTCTCAAGTTTACAAGAAACAACAAAAAAAACCCCAACTCAAAGCCCTCAAATCCTGAGTGAACTAAGTATTTTTTGGAAGATGAGGTAACACCTGTGGTACTTAAAAATACTGTCCTGTGGAGACCTCCCCCTGTGCTTCACCCTGCTGCCAGCTGGAGCCCTCTGACAGGCTGGTGCTCCTGATCCCAGGCTGCACACAGCACCTGAAGCTAATCCCTTCAGCCAATTCCTCAGGGGCCACCTGCATGCCTGGACTGAAGAAGAAGCCTCACCAGCTTGGGCCATCAAAGCAGCCACAGCAGGAGCCATTTGCTCATACCACCTAAACTAAATCACAATTAGCCCAGTGGCACCAGGCTGCTGAAACACATCTCCCAAACCACAAGGTAATTACAGATCTACTATCAGTTCTTGTTTCCCAGTCACCAGACATCCAGCACAACAACCATGATCAATGCACCTCGTTTTTCCGGTGTGGCTTCCAGACATTTACATCGACTAGAAAGACACAGATTTTTGTGACTCATGCCTTCAGGTCCAACACTGATGAAGTTGCATAGAGAGCTTCTGCAAATCCACTTGGCTAGAAAAACTACAGGAAGCTTATTGCAGCAATTTTCCCAAGCTGACACATCCTTCTAATTGGCTTCATGATACTGACTTACTGACATTTTGGGTCCCACTTCCTCTGGAAATTACCTCTGACTCTCCATACTACTGAGAAAAATAAGCTCAGCAGGAACATTTAGACTCACTGTCCCTAGCAATGGGCTCTGCCATCAGTAAAGCATGGCCAAAATGAAACCAGACTGGGCATTCCAGGGAAACACTTGCAAGAATGGCTTTTGCACAGAAGTTTCTTGCTTCAAGGTCATCCCAACCCACATCACAGACAGCTCTGATAAGCAACAGTACAACAGCTCACCAGAGACTTAAAAATAGTTGAGAGTTTATGAAGTTCTCTTTCTCTTCCTACCTAAAGCTTTTTTAAACTAAAATAGATATTTTATTTTCTTCTAAAAGAAGGTTGTGTTGATTTTGTTGATCCTATTACATAGCCAAGCACTGCTGCTGCACATAGAAATGTCTATCTGCATCAGGCCTCAACTCGTTATTTCTAAAAATAAAGTAAGTCATATTAATTTGTTCCTCCAGCACCTGGTGTTTAAAGTTATTTCTTGGCAACTTCTGTTCTAGGCATTTAAACATTTTTCATATTCACCTTAAATCTGACAGCCTTATTGGTTATCCTTCTCTGCCTCACTAATAATTTGGTTGATGGCATGCAGGTGGGTTTCTCATAATTAAAAAACCCATTTACAAAGTTTGCATTAGGTGATCTGAAAAAATAGAGCACTCCTTTCAAAGGTTAAATATAAGTAGGCTGCAGAGCTCCATGAAAATATTGCATAATTTAGAGATAAAAATAGTTTTGCTTTATTCAAGGTAGGCTGGATAGGTAGATTTTTACTGCAATCAGCCTAAACCTCATCTCTCCAAGTTACATGCTCCTCAAGTTGATTATAGAAAATTAAATTTAGTATTAATCAAGCTAGGAAGAAGGAAATTACAAAAATTAAGCTAATGAATAAATCATACAAAAGAATAGTGGAGCCAGCTAGAGGAGACCATTTAATGCATCTTCATGCTTGTCCCACACCAGAATAAACTCCCCCCTTCCCAAGCCACTCCTGACAGTGACTGTCCAACCCTCTCAAAAATTTACCCACAACACAGGTACCAGAAACCACCAGTCAGGGCCCTGCAGGGTCCCACCAGCCCTTCTGCTCCAGACCTTACCCTGGCATCCTCCAGATACTCTGATTTGGGGGATCCTCCACCCCTCCCCTGACAGGCAGAGCCCAGGGAAGCACCAGCTCCTCCCAGTTGCACTGACAGGTCCCTTGCAGTTTTGGGCACAAAACTGCAGCACTTGGCATCACTGCGGAAAAAAAAAAAAGAAGAGCAAAACCAAAAGGGAAAACACAATTACCTAACTACAAAGGATCTAGGCTTAGAAATATATATGTGTAAAAGTTTCTTGATTTAGAAAGAATGAACTCTACATACTGGCTGTGGCTTTCAGCTTTTCGACACCATCCAGTGTCTTCCTAAATTATGAATTTAGCATTTGACAGATCTGCACTACCAATTTATCCCAGTTTTAAAGACAAGAAACTACTGCCTGCACAGGACCTGATCCAAATTATTCTTGAAGTCAGTGGCCACCGTGGGACATAGGAAGAGCTGGACAAGCGTAGTTCCGAATTTCCCAAATAGCTGTCAAGTACTTTGCAAAGCCATTTCATCCTCTGGACACAAATCCAAAGAAAGCTTGGTAAAGGGCTCTGCTGACACACTACAGCTATGCTCCCATGGAGTCACAGCTGATGGTGTATTAAGCCAATTTTGTCTTTTATATACAAATTTATTTAACATGGAGCAGCCAGTCGGCCCAACAATCCACTCTACACTGCAGACACCCTCCTGTTTAAACTTGTATAAGGAAACATTTAACTCTGAAGGTACATTTAGAGCACAAGAATTTTCTTCTCTGAGCTACATCTTGACATTTTCCTCCTTCCCTAATCTTACTTTCTAGGACACATACAAACCCAGAGTCTTTATCAGCTGGGGGAGTGGGAGGGCAGTTTTAGATGAAGCTCTTACAATTGCATTGTTTATGAGAAAAAAAAAACATCAGCAACTTAGAGAAATTAAAAACCTAAATGAAGTCCTTAAGAGCTCCCCTTAGTCACTTCCAAACTTTTTTCCTAATCCCTTTGAACTCCAGTAGTTTAATCAACAGCTTGTTTAGGATTAATCTTCTCATCCCAGTTACACACACACACACACACACACACACACACACACACAAATGTCCATCACAGAATAAATTAAAAAGCAGAATGTCTATAAAGAACCGTAGCAATTTCACATTCTCTGGAACCAAGAATAAAGGACTCAGTAGCATGATTAAGGCTGAAGTCAGAAAGAGCATCTCTTGAAGAATTCCTGTGCTGCTCAGCAGGGAGGGGCAGGCTTGCCCCGCAGCCCTGCACAGCCAGGGGAGCCCTCGGCAGGGGCACGGCCAGCGGGAGCGCTGCTGCGGTCATTAACAGAGCTCCTCAGGTCCGGGCTGGGCAGCCACAGCCCTGCAGCCTCCTCGGGAGCAGGCACGGCTGCCGGACAAGTCCCCAAACCAGCAGAGCGCAGCTCCGGAGCCGGCCGCCAGCGAGGGCTGGCTGCAGGGAGCCCGCCCGGCACCTCCCGGGAGCCCGTGGGAAAGCGCCGCTGGACACCACACGCAGCGCAGAGAACTGCCCGGCTCAGGGGCTGGGAACAAAGAGCACGTGTGACTGGGCAAATCTACAGATGTTTGAGAAGCAAGGGAACATCCTGGCAGGTGGAAACACACTGGCCATGAAGGAGCCCAGCAGACTTCCCCAGAAACACTTCAAACCCCACCGCTTTTACTAATCCCTAGTCCTAAGAAAGCACTTCAGGAGCTTCGGAAGAAAACTGCCTTATAGTGGGGAAAAGACCCGTTGTTTTGGGAATATGTACACGAGCTGCAGAAATGGCCATATCAGCCAGGTCATTACAACACACAAGGTTTAATGCCTGTGAAAAACAGAAGGGGTTTCAGGGAACAGTACTTGTCCACTGAACACTCCCCTGTCCAGAGAACATGGTGGACACCCCTGCAGTGCTGCTAAGGGGGTCGTCTGTGCACTGAGGCAGAAAAGGTGTTTTGTGCCACCCATTTGCAGAAGCAGCACTCACTGCAGACACCCTTCCCGCAATTTGTGACACTGAAGAGCAGCATTTGGAGAGCAGAGGACTGCAACCTGCCAGTTTCAAGTTATGGCCAAAGCTAATTAAACTAGTGGTGAAGGCAGATTACATTTCAGGTCCAGCTGTCATATTTGTTCTTACAGCACCTTCCCGTTTTCACTGAGGACATGGAATGTATGACCTTCCCCTGTACCCACAGTTAGGACAGTATTTCACAGTACAGGACTGCTTTGACACTTTTGAATCGAGGTGAAAGACTCATGCAGAGGATGGACAGAAAAAAACTTATCCTTGTGCTGGGGCAGGTAGGAGAGGGGGAGCTGTTGTGGGGTGATGAGAACTGGCATTTTGTGATTCAAGTGTATGAGGACTACTCAGCTGCACTTCAGCACTGTGCAGTTTGTGTCTGGGCGCACGGACACCTTCTAGTGTCTTTTTTTTTCCTTTGGAAATCTGTATTATCCAGAATGAAACTACCCTAAGTGCAGCCTAACCTTTAATAGGAAGACATATGTAAATACAGACTCTCTGACCTAACCACTGGGCACCTGGGAACTGCCTTGTAATGTCACAGTAATTCACAACTGCTGGTTTGCATAGAGAGGTGTGTGTGTGTCTCCGTGTGAACTCAGGTGGTATGATCCCAACGGCTGTAAGATTCCTCTGCAGGCTGAGCTCACCATCTTGACACTGATACCTCTGAGGGAAACACCTTTGTCATAGGTGCAGTGGGAGATCAGAGGACCTTGAAAAATTATCCTATTTAAGTCCATGTCCATTTCAGGGCACAATTTCCCCTGCAAAGAAGTAAAAAATTATTAATAAACTGCAACAGTTTCATGTAAGAAACAGGAAAGCAGGAATGCTACTAACCTTGAGAACATGAAGACCAGTCTCTTGCTTTTTTTCCTCCCAACTGCACATCAATCATCCACTTCACTGCAGGGCTTTAATCTTATGCCACTTATTAGCATTAATCATCTCACTTTTTACTTGGAATTTGTGAACAAGTATTCTGTTTATTAGCTTAATAAAAGCTCAGATGCATAGAGCTACAAATATCAGGCACCTCAGCACACACGAACACAGGGTGGCCCTTGATTTTAACTTCTTTATGCCACAGAGAAGTCAAGACCACCAGAAACTGAGATCCACACTGGAAGCTGACACCATGCTATCACCTGCACGGTCCACTTGCTCACTTTACAACTACCACTGGGCAGCATGGCTCACCCTGTACTTACATCTTATGTACCTCTGGAACACGTCACAGACACTTCCTGGGTTTAGAAGTCCTCTTGGCTTCCTTCTCACAAGCATATCAAATGTCTTAAAGCAACACTGCAGAAGAGGTTGTCCATGCATCTGGACTATGCATCACATTTATTGAAACAAGTTAAGCAATTTGAAGTCCCTGAGTTACACATCGCCTCCTTACACTGTTTCCCCAGAGGTGACTGCACGTTTTCTGCTTCCCCAGTGAGCACTGTTCTTCCACAGCAGCACCCAGAAGGGATCTCCCGAGGCATGCCACCCTCTTGTGTCCAGAACAAGCTTCACTAGTTCCACCTGGGAGTACCAGGAACACACTTTACCAGACTAGAGACAAACAGCCTTCAGGTGTCTGGGCACACAGGTCTCTAACCTCCCTTCAGAAGTTTGTTGTTACTGATGCTTGCATTTCAAACGAAGTTCAGTATTTCACATCCAGCAAGGAACTTGCACCAATTAGAAGCAATTTTCAACAAATCATGAGAGTACCAAAAGCAAAAAGTATCAAATGTAAACAACCTGTAAACATTAGTAGCACAGCGGTAGATTTCAAATAACATGAATGACCAGAGAGACAACTCACAATTCAGAAACAGCCTTTTGTCATGAAGTCTTTATGGCTTGACAGAAAGAAAGATTTGTTTTTGATGTGGTTAGTGCAATTTTTTTATTTGAGAGGTCAGTTAAGAAGAGTTAAACAGATGAATCCAGTATGACACCTCAGTTTCCGAGTTGTTTTTGAACCTGACCTGAAATATGGCACTGGACTCTCACCTAGAGTCAAGGCATTTGTGATCGCAGAAATAAAACCAGTTATTTGGCCCCCAGGACATGGAGGTCATGGGGCTCTTCAAGGGATAATTCATATTTCACATAAAACAGAGGAAGGAAAGCTTAGCAGCATCAGAAGTGCAGCTGTGTGCTTGGCCAGTACCTCTGCAATCCACATATACAGCTCCATCTAATACAGAATTCATTTGGAAAAGTGAATGAAGGAGGAGCAGGCAGACTCGTTGAAGAGACACATAATGCAGCATTTGAAAACAGTCCGCTCCTGGAAATTCAGACTCCTGCAAAGTAACCTTGGGCTTTTCTGCAAGGAGTGGCTACAAAAAGCATATTCCCCAATACTATCTGAATTTAGATCCTCCTATTCTGCTATCTCATGCAAAGCAAGAACGAATATCCAAGCTTCTATCCAAAGCAAAAATCAGTGTCACTTTCCTTGAGAGTGATAATGGTGTTTAGAGAGAATTTTTCAAGTAGTGTACACCTTTCTGGAATCAGAATCGAGCTTCAAGACACTCACCAGATCTTCAGCTTTGATCCGAGTTATCCATTCTCTGATTCCAGAGACACCACAAGGTCTGGCACCACCATTTCCTTACGCTTACTGCTTTTACAAGCCACATTCATTCCCAGGACACCCAGCTCACCAGAGCGGTGTTAGTCTTGCCCTTCGTGTCTCTTCCGATACGAAGAGCTCCAATTGTCCCTAACGGAAGTCAACGCATGCGTGCACAGGACAGAGTAGACCTCTTAAGGCTACACGGCTGACCAAGAGAAACAGAAATACATGTATGGAACTGAAATTTTCTTCTGTTTAGCAAAGGGCACCAGGTTTTAATCGAGACACTTCCACCTGTGACCCTCACTTCCTCGCAGACACCTCCTCCCCCTACCCCCTTCATGTACGGGGAACACTCACTGTGCTTCCCGGATGCAAAACAAGAAATAGATCACATCAAGTTTGCTCCATACACCAAAAGGTAAAAAAAACCCAAAGGACAAACTGGTTCACAGTTAACTATAAATAAAAGTGCAGTAAGTGTTCAAGTAGAGTGTAGAGTTTAAGCAAGCTGTACAACCACATTTGGCATAGTCATCTTTTAAAGGCCCTACGTGGGTCCCTCCCGTTACTGACAGCAGGGGGAAGAGGCTGAACACTATTAGCTGGTGCTGGGTTTACAGGTCCTCGTCCATTGCCTCTCCCACTACCTGCATAAATGTGGCCATGGTTATACGTGAATGGAAATCCACTTGCTTCAGGTCCAGTTTGTAAACCATTTCCTAAAAAGACAGAAAAAAGGTTATTCACAAGTTCCATGGGTTGAAGTCATCGACTCCTTACATAAGTTTAGCAACAGGGAATACACGGAGTTTGCAGTAACCATCAAATCCTGAGGACTAGAAGGAAAAGCCTCTCTGGCACTGCAAGACCCCAAATCACAGCTCACCTTTCCCCCCCCAAACTACCTTCCCTTCATTTCTCAGCTAAAGGAAGAAGGGTCACAATAGTAGCTTTGTAACACCAGCTACTGAGTTTTGGCATTGTGCAGGCAGGCCAGAACTAAGGTTCCCTCTCATCTTACACCTGCTCAAGGCCTTGAGGCATTCTCATATTCAAGATTTCTATGTTTAAATACAGCACAACATGATCTGGACAAATCAAACACTGGAATTCAGATTACCACTACTTCTGTTTTCAGGGGCTAACTTGGCAGGAAAGCCATGGTGTCTAGTAAGACTGAAGTAATTTTTAAAGCCTGTGTCTCAGGAAGCTTAAAAACCAGGATTTCAAGTGCTGCAAAAACTTTTCAAAAGCATCAAAACAATTTAAGATTAGCCAAGACCCCTCTGTGATACAGGCACCTCAAATATTCTAATCTCCTTCTCTCCTACAGAAGAAATCATGGAAAGTTTCAGGAAATGTTCATGCTTACATGCTTGAGGTTCAGCGCCCAGTCTGAATGACTTTTTAGAGCCTACTACACTTTTTTATCCCAAGAATGGAGAACACTTGAAATAAATTTCTTTCTATTCCCAGTAAGTGTTTCTCATCTTTTCTCTTCTACAAACTGAAAAAAACTTACCCAGTGGCCCAAAAGTACAAGTACCCATACCACTTGATGCAGAAATATTATTCTGTTCACCGTGTGCCTTTAGAGAAAGGTGAAAGAAAAATATGGATGAGAGAAAGAATGTTCACATTTTTACAGCAAGAGGCTGGGGTTTTTTCCCCCTGCTATGTTCTTACAGTGGCTCCACATGGAATTTATCTGCTACTTCAATTATTGGCTCATTTTTTGCTATGTATGTCTGAGCCCATTTTTCCAGAAGAGTCATATCTGATCACAGCCTAGTGTGAAATATTAAGAACACAGAGCACTTTAGGCCAGAAGCCTCAGACAAGTTTAACATACCAGTTTGTTCTGTCCAATGTGTTCCGAGTTGGGTTCGCTGTAGTTTGGCACTTCTGAGTACACCATGCAGAACCTGGGAAGAAATTAGGATTATTAGAAAGTTCTAAAGCCATTTTTTAGCAGTTCTCAACTCCACAATTCACAGAGCATATATTCTTGACACATCCCATCACCTAGAAGTAATTAACCCAGACTCCACTGTTCAGAGAATATCCGTAGGTATTAAAAGGCTCTTTGATCCCTTTATAGGCTTGTGGTGAGGCTGCCACATCTTCCTGGTGAAGGCATTTCAGTCAAGCAGAGGCAAGTATTCATTTACTCAAGGAGGTAAACTGGCCTAAATAAAACAAATGGTGATGAAAGGGCTCCCTTTGTCTCTCTTCCAGCTGCATAATCTTGTCCAGCGCCCACTCACAAGGTCACCTGAGGCACTGAGTCACGCAGCCTGCTCCCAGACAGGGATTGCATTACCCCTCTAGAGAAAACTCAAGCACTCCCACATGCTCCCATGCTATGCAGTGCCCCATTAACAGTAATAGCACAGAGCAGACTAAAACAGGCAATGAAATTCAAAGCATCCTTTTCCACTCAAGGGGACTATGGCAGAATAGGCCCATCAACTCACCACACGGAGATTATGGCAGAGAGGAAGAAAGATCTGGATCATTACACTGCTTGGAGTGGTTAAACAGAAGTGGAGCTCCCACCTGCTGCTGGGAGGCACAACCCAGATAAGGACTCTCATCACTCCAGCCTGCTGGAGAGTTAAGTCAGCTGGATGACGCCTCTGATGTAATAGATTTTGTACAAGAGAATCTGTAGATTTTTTTTTGGTGTAAATCCATCTGAACACTGGGCATTTCTGAACCACACAGGAAGAGATGTGGCAACCCCCGAGCCCCGCTTCCCTGATGACTGTAAGGTTTCCCACAGCACTTTGTGCAACAGTGGAAGTACTCTTCTGCTTAGAAAATGTTGCTATTTTTTCTGTTGCCCAAGTATGTTACTCATGTTTGTTCTTAGTCAGGAGCTGTTGCTCCACTCTGTGGGCAGTTTAAAGCAGGTTTCATGAGGCTTTCTTCTGCTTGGGTATGATTCACTGGCCTGACCTTGCTCTTCCTTCTCTGCACTGCTTGTTCCTCAAGGATGACACACATACAAAAGGCCTCCACCAAAATGAAGTGGTTAATCATGATAAGGCCTAGGTAAGCAATGCAGACTCAGTCCCTTGTCTTTTATACATTTCCTTCTCCTAGACCTGTGCCAATGATGGAGGCTGATTTTCCTCAAAGTACTTACAGTCCAGAGAGGGTGTCAGAGCTCATTACATCCATGATCAACCGACAACACACTTTTGCTGCCCTAAATTCCATTTCCTAACAGCCACCCTGTACCATACTTACCATGCTGCTCTGCTGAGAAGTATAAGTACACAATACTTACTCCCCAATTTTATGCAGCTCCCCTCCTCGTCCCGTGTAAAGTGTCAGGCATCCCTTCCACAGAGATGCGTACCTGGCCAAAGAAAGGAGAAGTGAATAAGAAGTTTCTTAGTGAATGAGCTGACAGAGGAAGTGGAAGCATGCCTTCCAGGAAGGTAACAAGAATTACAGATCAGCATGGACTAAAAAAATTCCCAGGGACACCAATGTCACCAACACCAATGGTTTACAGATTCCCATGCACTACTTCTAGCAAAAGGTACCGGAAGCTCAGCAGACTCCTTTGACAATTCCAGGAAAGCAGCCAATTATTTTGAGATTGGATGCTCTCTTGTTGACTGGAGCAACCCTTATGACTTGTCCTGCAGAGGAAAAGGCATTTTGCCAAAAGCACTATCTGTTACATTCAGTGACAACTCTCAGTTCTGCTTGCAGCAGGAGCCAAGGAGAATCACCTTTGCTTGCTGGAGAACTGCTACTGAATGCATATGATCAAAAGTGCTTACATTCTTAATACAGGTCCTCACCAGACCGGGTTTTTTAAAGGCACAAGTTTGGCCACCAAACTATAAGTGCTGTATAGAAACACACTGAAATCACTTTTTGATTGCAGGAACACTCCCTTACAAAGACAGTGTGAGTGCACTCTATTTTTTATAGTGGCACTTGACTTCAAGCACTGAAATCTGAGCTATACAAAACTTTCTGTGCAATTGTTCCTTTCAGGGAGGGGCATCACGTATATGTAGAGAATGAGGAAAATGCAGACCAGAAACACAGGCACAGTGCAACAGACTTAAAAGGAATGCGTGTGTCCTCTAGCACAGGTACAGGGAGCCTCAGCAATTGCACTCGTGGGAGTCACCAATCTGGACAAGTCACCACTTCCTTATGCTCCAGGTCTATCTCTGGAACACAGATAACAAACCTTCCTCTTGCCCTTTGCCTTATCTGCTGAGGCTGCACACAGGGCCTTGCAGAGGCACCAGGGAGGAGTCAGGTTGGCAGGAGAGGACAGCACTGCTAGTGCAATGACAGCCTTCTCTGTACTTCAGCACCAGCAGGAAAGCACAGGCACTGTAACTGTGGATACTGTCTTGGGAGCTTTCCATCCAGAACCAGGATTAGTGTTCTTCACTTCACAGTGCTACCTTTCACTTTAAAGACTCCCTCACTGCTTAACCTTTAATAACCACCTAGTTGGGCACTCTTGTGGCAGAAAACAAAGGAAAAGAACTACCAAACAATAAATACAAATCAAACATACATTTACTGGGAAAAGACCCAGCAAATCATGTGACTACCAACCTCCAGCACAAAGTTATTCCATGTATGCAAGCACTTGTTTTTATCTCAAAAAGAGCTGGCCATAAAGCACTGAACTCTAGCACTAATTTCAAATTTAGCAATATTAAGTGCAACGGCTTCTGTAAATGGGTTCACCACCAGTGACAAAAGTAAGCAACTATGTCTGCTTTTGCAGACATCTGCATCTTGAAATTCAGCAAGGGGGAAAAAAAGGCATGTTTACATGTGAGGCTTGGATAAGCTTTTCTGCTTGTCTCCGAGGGCATCCTGCACTATGAAGTCAGATTAGCCTACAGAGCTGAAATTTACCTGCCTTGCAATGGCAACATCACAAACTCAATTCTATTTAAATATAAAATTATGTTTGGAGAACCCTGTAGGCCAGCATGAGGGCAGTTTTCTGAAGATGAGAGCCAAACCAGAATGCATTTAGCTTTTGCCATTTCACTCCCTCTGCAGTCCTACGGGAGCATGCAATTCATGTAAATGAAGGCATGACTTTGCCACCCACCAGAAATAATGATGTCAGCTCATAAATTTAACGCATACAAGCCAAGCTCAGTTTTTTTACATTAAAGGATGCCGTGACTCTCCCATTTGTTGCACAGAAACACCAGAGCAGCTACAGTAAGCCAGTCACAGAGGGGAGCACAGTAATGCTGCTGAACAGCATTGCTCTTAATTTGTTTCAATGTCATCTCACACAGGGCTTTGTGCTGGCCCAGAGCTCTGGTTTAGTTCCACCCATCCCTGAGCTCCACGTGCTCTCCACGCAAGCAGCCTTCCCCAGAACCACCTCTGCTGAGGAGTCAGCCCATTTCGTGTAAAAGGACATTTGCATAGGAGGAAGCAGCTGTAGTTTTGGTGGCAAGGGTCATCCAATTTCAGTCCAGAACCGAGAATTACACTCAAATGATCAACTTAAGAGCAGCTCAGTTTGCAGCCTCACTGAGTCACCTTTCACCTACTTTTTCATAAAAACAAATTAAAAGGACCTTACACACACTGCAGTTCCACCATGTCCTGGAGTGCTGTAGGCCAAAGGATCAGTGTAATGGATTTCTAAGTGTAACCTAACTGGCATGAAGAACTCAAATGAAACTGACCGCGACTCTCCTACTGACAATTTAAGTGACATGGAAAAGGATTTTCAGATTGACTCTAGCATTCTTTCTCACAATAAGTTTGGGTTACTTTTTTTTTTAATTAAATCACCTCTGAGCAATTATTTGCACCAAATTAACACATTCTACAGTGTAGCCCTAGCATGAATTTTTACAGTGAAACTGAAGAGGTTCTCCTCTCCCTGTTATTTTTGTTAAGCTCATTCCAATGAAAAGCAACTTTTCTGCGTGAGATATGTAATCATGCCCTCCTTTCATTAAGGAGCTCACTGTCAGAGTAAGGACCTAGCTGTGAAAATAAGAACATGCTTTGGACTTCCCCTGCTTGATTTACAGACCAGGACTGACTGTTGCATCCCCCCCTGCCCCAGAAGTATTTTCCTAGGGAGCTTTTCTAAAGCCAACCCAAATCTCTTCACCACCGCCTCCTCATTACAAACCCAAGCCCCTCCTAGCCTGTACGCTCACACTAGGCTTGTTCTGGCCTGGGAAAGGTGGGTTTAATCTGGCGAGTGACCTCAGGGCGCTGGCTCAGCAGCAGGGAGCGGGTGGGAGGGGGCCGTGTCCCCCGTGGCCCTGCAGGGGCGGCCTTGCTGCCCGCAGCCCCGCGGGTGACAAAGGGCTGCGCGGCGCGGCGGGCGCGGGGCGGCCCCGTACGCACCCTTTGGTCAGGCGGATGATGTCCCCCGGCTGGATGAGGCCGCCGATCTCGTCCCACACGCAGATGGTGATGCTGCCCGTCTTGTCCGCCACCTTGCAGGACCTCACCTCGTGCCCGTCCTTCGTCTTGGTGACTCGCCCTGCGGGGAGAAGCGCGGCTCAGGGGGGGCACGGCGCCGCCGGCCCCCCCCGCCTGCCGTGACACGCGTGGGCGGCCCGGGGGTGGGGCGTGCCGGGCGCCACTTACCGATCTCCAGCACAATAAAGATGACATTTAAGTTTTTCAGTCCGGGTTTTATGTCTTTTATGAGAAAATACGTGTCGCTCGCCGCGCTCATGCTGCGGCCGGCGCGGGGGTGAGGGCTAGCGGGGCGGGCCGAGCCCGCATCCCGCGGGGGAGCAGAAGCGGCGCGGAGCCGGGCAGGGGGGCACCGGCGACCCTCACAGGGGACGGGAACACGAGCACCGAGGGGCTGTGCGGTGACTGCGGCACGCCCGACCCCCACCGCTCCCTCTCCACACCGACACCACCAGCACCAACGACACCCCGCCTCCCTCTCCCGCCGGCACTGAGGAGCACACGTGCGCCGCGCTCCGCTTTATACCGGCCGGGTGCCACCAACGCGGGCGCCGGGAGGGGGCGAGTGCGGCCAATGGAACCGTCCAGGGCACGCGGAGCGCCGGGACTGGGTAACGGGCGGGCGCGAGCCGGCGTCGCGCGATGATTGGTCAGCGCTGCCGTCGCCATCTTCTCCTTCTCGGGGCGCTGCCGCTGCGGACCTGCCGCTGCTCCGTCGGGTGTCGTCCCTCAGCTCGCCCTGCCTCCCCTCGCCCCCTCTGCCTTCACCTCAGCCCCTCTACCTTGCCTCGCCCACCGTCTGACTTCCCTCCGGGGAACAGCCCCGCGACGCCCCGAGCGCGGCTGGTGTAGCAGAGCGGAGTAAGGGAGCGGTTCGCTGCCCTTCCGCGCCATTTTAAGCCCGGGCTGTAACACCGAGAGGAGCATTGTCACAGGTTTCCCGGAGGGCGATTTCCCGGCAGTTCCGCCCTCCTTCTCTTGGGGAAAAAAAAAAAAAAAAAAAAGTTTGTGAATTAGAGGGTTTTGTTGGTTTGTTTTTTTTTTTTTTCCTGCGGAGAGTTGATAGTGGTCTCCACCAAGCAGAAAAGGCTGTTGTGGGAGCTGCGGGCACCTCAGGACTTGGCAGGGCTGCACCACATCACTCTGCTCCTGGGACCGAATGCTCTTGTGATGTAGGGAAGGCCAGGGGTTGCACAGTAGCCGTCTTTGAGCCTTCCTGTGTTACAATGTGAGCCTAAATCGTGATGAGCGCTTAAAAGGCTCTCAAAGCAGCCTGAATTCTGCCAGCAGCTTCCTCGGGAGATGTGTTATTCCCTTGAGCTTGGCTATGGGCAGGGTGTAAAACATGAGGGAAGGGCAGCTTCTCCAAGCAGAAAGCCATCGAGGTTGTGGACAAGCCACCACAGCCTTGAGACGTCCTTGGCTGAAGGATCCCAAGGGAATTGCTGCCTGCCACAGAACAGCCCAAAGACATGCAGATGGTCCTGTAATTCAACTCTCCCACATAGGAAAGGTAGCAGGGCAGTGTATATGCACTCCGCTGCTCCTTTTAAGAACCAAACCTAGCTAGCTGGGCTTTCTATTTGTGTGAGCAGAAATCCATAGATGACAGCAGTTGTGAAATGCCTGGCCACACGTTCTGCCACTCTGGAGCTCTGGCCCAAGGAATGTTGAGCAATGTTTGTGTGTAGGCAGCAGACCGGCCTTGCTGGGTGCCACTCCGGGCTTGGAATGAAATATGCTGCCTGCAGGAATCTGAAAAGAGAGTCTGCTTAAAGCCCCCAAGAGCTTAATCCACTTCTGTCTGGAATCCTTTAGTGAGTGCTGATGAGGGGAGTGACAGACTCCCTCAGGGGCCTATCTCCTGGCAGGATCTATACCATGGTAGTGCTAAAACTTTCAGTCATCAACTATATTTCAGTACATGAATGGCTTTAATTTTGTCACCTGGGAAGGATTTCAAACCAAACTCTGGGAATGACAATGTCTCTGGCAAAGGCTGGACAAAAATACTTTTATCTTTATTTAGAACTGGTAAAATTTTCTCATACATAGGTGGTTTTTCTGCTTTCATTTCTTCCTTTTGTCTGACACATCTGTTTAGAGCCCTTGGAAAGAATAATTTCATATCCTATGTTTTCAGCCCCAAGTATGGCAGATTTGAGGAGAAAACCCTTCCATTTTGGAAGGAAAAAAAAACCCCAAAGCAACCAGTTAATTCACCTTATGGCAAGCCTCAGGCAGAAAGGAGATCATGAGGGTGGTTGGCTGAAAAGCAGAAAACACTAAAACACTTCACCAAAACACACTTCTGTCATGTGTCACTGGTAAGATGGTTTGAGGTGAACATCTGTCCAGGAAGGCAAGTGCTGGTGCTCCAGAGCAGCTGGGGAGGTGCGGAGGGCACCAGATGTGGGCTCCAAGCCACCTCACAGTCAGTACACCTGGAAATGCTGCACCAGGCCTGCGGCAGGGAGCACTGGGGCCGGCAGAGGGCACGGAGGGAGCTGGATTTATTTTATACCAAGGTTCCTTTTGAAGCTGGTAGGAAGAGGTTTGAACTGGAAATGACAATACAGCAGGCGGGGCCCAAGCAATCTAGGCGAGTTCAAGAGCACACTGACAACTCCCTGGTGTGTTTGATTGAGGAACTAACAAGCAAGGGTGCTCTGCTGGACCTCAGAATCAAGGAAGAGCTGGTTGGAAACAGGAAGGTGCGTTAGCATTGGGTGCAGTGCCTGTGAGACGCTGGAGTTTGGGATCCTGACAGGGAAATGTGGTACAAAAGGCAAGACCACAACTCTTATTTTGAAGAGCAGACTTTGGCCTCTTCAGGGATCTGCTTGTGAGATGGTCCTGGAGCTCACAGCACCCAGAAAAGCTGCTTGGCTTCCAAAGACCACCTGCAAGTGCTGCAAAGGTCCATCCCAAGCACACACAACGAGAGGGAGGCAGACTCTTTTCAGTAGTACTCACTGACAGGATAAGAGGCACAAACTGAAACACCAGATTCCACCTGAACACAAAACCCCTTTATTTTTTATTTTTTTTTTTAACTGGGAGAGTGCTCAAAAACAAGCTGTGCAGAAAGGTGGTGGAATCTCACTCCATGGAGATACTCAAAACTCAACTGGACACCATCCTTGGCAACCTGCACTAGCTCACTAGCTCACCAGCCAATTTCATTGATTCTGTGATTCTGTGAAATATTTCCTGTTTTCTCAAATGCAAAAGAGACACAGCTGCAGAAGGCTGGATGTGTGGGATAGGAAGGCAAGGTCACAAACTCCCTCTGTAAGGGACTGGGACTGTGCTGGAAGGACAGAGCTGGTCATCTGCTCCCTTACAAGATCCTTCCAGATTCATTAAATACAGTGTTTACAGTGTTTGTTCCACCACTAATGAACAATTTTGCTCTGTTTGTTTCTCAGAGACACTTAAAATCTTGCTCATATTTTTTTAAACATTCCAATTACCAGCCTCTGAAGGTGCCCTTGGTATTATCCAGCAGTGACTGAATGAGTGCTGTTTGCTGTGAAGGTGACCTGCAAAGCAAAACAGTTTTCCCTGTCCTGCTTCTTTATAAGGTTTAAAGAGACCAGAATTATTAAATTTTTTTGTTTGTTTTCCAGCACCTTTTTCTTGCTTCGTTCTTGACCTCAGAACCATAAAGTTGTCAGGTCACAGCTGTGATAATGGAAGCACCAGCTCTCTGACCTTGCTGGGGCTGTAATCAGCACAAGGACTTTGATGCAGACTTGTCTTCATCCTCAAGAGCTTCCAGCAGATACCCTGTAACAGTGGGTAGACCTGGAAAAGGAGCCGGATGCCAGGACAGCGATACACACTGTAAAGAGAAGAGAGAGATACATTGTCAATACCTAGGGTCCCTCGTCTTAAAAAAATGTTGATGAGCACTGACTGCATGAATGGGTCACACGGAGAGCACCAAAACTTTGCTCATGC
The DNA here is from genome assembly GCA_013400735.1 of Pomatostomus ruficeps. Classification (NCBI taxonomy): domain Eukaryota; kingdom Metazoa; phylum Chordata; class Aves; order Passeriformes; family Timaliidae; genus Pomatostomus; species Pomatostomus ruficeps. The sequence continues at coordinate 665,759 of VYZT01002716.1, forward strand.
CATTCACAGGAGTAACAGGGAGCACGTCCAATAAACGGTGACTGCAGCCAAAGCAGGAGCCCTTCCATCTCTGAGGGACATGAGTGTCTCTGAGCCACTCAGTGTCTCACCACACAAGCCAAATTTAGCCTGCAGTGAATGTCTACAGCAAGGGTTCCACTGATGAAGTTAAAATCATTTCCAAGCTCATTTGCTTGCTGCAGAACATTTTTCTTCTGTGTGAAAGATGCGAGTGTTTCTAGGCTGAGATCCACAGGGAGGTTTCAGTCCAAAGCAAAATCAGGGTTGAGTTGCTGAAAGAGTTCTCAGCAGCTGAAGCCTGGCAGATGTCCCATGCATCTCAACAGGGCTGGGATTTCACCCTCTGGCTGCAGTGGAGTTACGCCAGCAGAGACATTGGTCCAAACTCCCTATTTCTGTCAGTTGCTCAGTATTCAGTGCTACTGGAGTCCCAAAGTAGATCTTCCCACAAGAAATCTGCCAGCAGGAGCAAAAGCTAATGTGTAATATTTTATTGTATACAGAGATTAAAAATGTACAGATGCCTGCAAATGCCACCTTTAACCAAGCCTTACCAGCCCATTACCATATGTCTGACAAGCCCCTAAATGAAGCTACAGGTTCAGGTTTATAACATTGATGACACTTCAGCTCCCTAATGGGACATCAGTGGTGTTTAACAAGCTGGCACCCAGTCTGGCAGTCTGGACACCTCAGAAAACAGTAGTTTGGTGTCTTCAGCATCTCAAGCACACCATATTCTGCCATCAGGGTCAGTATTTCCCTGGGGAAATGTGGATGACGCCTGGGAATGCCACACAGGTTTGAGAAGAATTTCATCCAGAAGTGAGAGTGGCAGATGCATTGGGGAATCCCTGCTCTGCTGGGGTCCTGTTCCTGGCACAGGAACACATCCAAGCTGCCTGCTGCCATCCTGCCTCAGGGCAATGTACCTGCAAGACGCCTGAAGCAGGAAAGACTGTCAGGTGTCTGATGCCAGGATTCCAGGCAGCTCCATCAACCTCCCTAGCTGTTAGCTAAGAAAGCTGAATGAGTACCAGGGCACTGTAAATACCACAGGGGGAGAAAAAGGGGGCAAGCAAGCAAAGCAAACAATCAGAATTTGCAGCATTCTTTTTCTTTCCAGAGGAGCCACGTGCTTGTGCTGCTGCACTAATGTAGCCTTTCTTCCTGGGTTCCACACATTTTAGCAGATGTTTTCATCTGAGAACCCAGTCCTGCAAGGTGTTTTTGGAAGTTAGTAATTTCCCTCTTTTCATGAGTCCCACACATCATTCAGTTGACTTACATGAAATTGCTGATGTGGGGCAGTAGGGCAACTCTCCTGCTCAGCTGTGAATCAGCTTGAACCAGAGGAATTTGGGCCTAACTTTGCCCCATACAGATGGACAGCATAGGAGCTCCTGCCCTTTCATCTTTTCCACTAGAGCTCCAAAGGACAGGTCTCAAAGCCCACTACCACTCACAACTGCTGTTTCTTGGGTCTCTGGTGAGTGCTGTAGCAAAACCCAGACCTCTCAGCCTTGCACCTTCATCAAAGTGATCTTTAGTTAAAAGGTTTAACAAGTACAGATGGGGGATTAGCACTTTCCCACTGTAGCTGTGCCAGAGTAACCCACACTGTTCGGAGGGACTCCAGTCACAGTCACCTGAACCAGTTCAGTAACTCCTGCTTACATATGGCAAATAGATACCAGCTTTATGGCAACAAAAACTTGGAGTCATCCCTTAAACTGCCCCACTGCCATGGCTGATAGAAGAAACAAACGCTTCAAATTGGAGGATGAGGGCAGCTCCAGTGGGACACCAGGTCTGACAGACGTCTGCCTTCCCGAGTGAGTCCTTGTTTCACACACGAGGCTCACACAGGACAGTTGACACCAGGGAGTTGTCTGAAGTGTCTCAGAAGCCCTTCAAATACCAGCAAGGTGAGCCCTTTCCTCTCGGTTTTAGTCAGGGCAAGCAACATTTCAAAAGGCTCTGCAAATGCCTTCTCTTTTGCTAGCCCTGGCTCTGCTAGGAGTGATTCCCACAGTCCATGAGCTTGTCCCATGGCACCCCTGCGGCAGCAGCATGTTCCCTTGGAGATGAGAAGGATCTCGTAACTCTTTCCACTGCAGGAAAGGTTTTGCTTCTCACCTCTTCTCCAGTGCCTGGGGGAGGTATGCAGACACACCGCATCACCCTGTCTGCCGCCTGGCTCTACAAAGCCCAATGGGCTGGAAGTTCAGCCTTGTTCTTGCATCATCTAATGCTGACCTTCAAAAGAAAAATAGGGGATTTATGTCCAGGAAGGAGGCTTTGAAAATTTAATTTGGTTTGGATTTACTTTTTGAGATAGGGATTTGTGTTTCTTTTCTATATTCTTTTCTATATTCTTTTCTATATTCTTTTTTCTTTTTTTCCCCTGTAGCAGTGTCAGCTTCTTTCTGAAAATTTGGTGTCGATTTTAATATGGACTTCTACCTTTCTCTTTCTCTTCCTTTAATTAGCAATAGAATGTGTTAAAGATGAAAAACCCCTAACCTTCCCATAGATGTGTTCCCTAGGCAGAGGAACAGCTTTGTTCACATTGCCACAGAGCTGGATGAAGATGCCATGACCCCCACCCTGCCCAAGGCTGTCACCAGCCCTCCCCCCGGCCGCATTCCTGTGCGGCAGACAGCGTGCCTGCCCTTCCCCGGCAAGGCAGAGGCACCACAACACCTGAAGGAAGGGGTGCGGCGCTGGGATGAGTAACTGGGGGAATGTTAGCCTTCCCCTCGGTGCTGCGCAAACAAGGCAGCCGTGCTGCCGGGGATGCGTCTCACAGCTGCCAGGCACCAGGCACGGAGCGAGCTCCTATCTGCAGAAGAGCATGTAGACACAGCCCCGCTTGTTTAGCTCTGTGTTAACAACGAAAAACAAATCCTAAGTGGACTAAACAAATCTCATCGTGGCAAAGTGCTTCATCAATTACTAATTCAGCCTCTGGCAGACTAATAGGGAATAAAGCTGTTTACCTCAGAGTATGACACATTTTTCTTTCTTGCCTTCTCCCTGTGGCACCTGTAGATAGATTCTGCTGTGCAAAGCTTGGTGTCAGTGACTAATGAGTAACAATTGCTGCAGATTTCTATAAGCTGCATATCATCACTGCTATTTAAAACATTAAGAAAAGACCTAAGAATCATCCACCTGGGCCAAAAAGGATCAGCAGGTAAGAAAATGTTCTTTCAGAACATCAAACCTGATGATGCAGCACATTTCCAGTGCCACTGGCAACAAGAAGAGGTTTTGTACCACAGCTTTTGCATTTTCACTTCCATTTTCTGACCCTATATAACAACAACATTCTTGTCCAGGTGAGATAACAAAGGAAATTGTTCCTTCTGAAAGCCGTGAATATACGTGAAATAAAATAGGTACTCCAAATGGTCCTTTGGAATAAGCACCTCTGGGAAGGTACTGTTCGAAACCAACTTGCAGTTTGGGATCTTGTAAAAGAGAAATTAAAAAGCCTTACTCATCAGGACAGTATGTTTGGAGGAACTATTTGACTGCATCCTGTGTGGTTACCCCATGTTGTGTGAGGTGTGGGAGGGAATGGAAAAATAAACGGAGTACAGTAAAGCTTCCTAGGGCTTCCCAGCCCTTGGGCTTGCTGATAACAGATAGTTCAGGAATGTGGGTTCCCAAATATTCCTGAATAATCCAGACAGGGCAGTGTCTGGATTATTGCAGGACCATGCAGCCAGTGAGTTACTGGGAAACAGGCACTGCACCTTGAATTCAAACACAACTGAAAGACACGCGCTCAGGAGGGGCAGCACGGCCGAGTGACATGGGCATGGCACACCAGGGACAGAGCCAGCATGGGCATGGAACACCAGGGACAGAAGCCAGTGTGGGCATGGCACACACAGTGACAGAGCTGGTGTGGGCATGGCACACCAGGGACAGAGCCAGCCAGCTCCTTATGATCCCACAGCAACCCTGGGCACAAAAGCTGTGCAACAGGCTCTCGGGTTACCAGTGCACCACGTCATCAGCCTCAGACCAGCTGGGTGAACGTTCCCTCCTGGCATCCTATGCCTGCCCGCAGCTTAACCTTCAGAGGCCTCATTGAGGTCTCCAGAAGCTCCTCCAAGGAAACAGTGCCAGTGGAGTAGGCACTAGGCACTCAAAGGGGATTTTACCCACACAAAGCAATCTGTGTCCATTGTCTCAGTGAATGCAGCTTCACTTAAGGAAAGAGGAGCGTGATTCCTCAGTGGCACTGCTAGGGAGGTGGTTATCCCAAGCCATCAGATGCCTTTACTGCTTTCATTTAAAGGCGTTTGCCAACTGGGTGCATTTCTGCAGTTGTAAAACTAGTACTACAGGAAATAACTATTGTTTCTGTTCTGCTGGCTCTCCTTGACCAATAAAAGGCTTTAGTAATAGTAAAATATAAGGTAACATCTTCATGTAGGAAGTCACTCCATTCCCTTGCTGTTCCTATTAGACATGTACAAAGGAGAGCTAAAGATTTGGTTCTTGTATGGACCAATTTTTTGTGTGTTTTTAAACATGAAGACACTGGTGCTGCCAAGAATACTTCTTGCTGAGGTTATATTTAAAGCTTTTCTAAGAGTCTCATCTTTGCTGCAGAGTGGTATTAGATAATACTTAATAGAATCTATTTTCTGCAAAAGAATAATTAATTATTGCAATTTAGCTTAACAAGAAAACAGAAACAAAGCCTTATATAGCCAGAGGACCAAAATCTCCAGTTAATTCAGCTTGCAGTTGTATTATCTATTAGTCCATAGTTTCATTATGTTCTCCAGGCAAGCCAGACAATACTGAAATCTTAGCACACAAGAAAATTATTTTGTATTGCAGATATTTCATTACTGATAAAATGAATAGTATCTTATACCCATTCAGCATCTTCTATAGATGCTTCCACATCATCTGCTTGTTATTTAGTCATCCATCTCTTCTGACACAGCTTCAGCTGCTGTGACGCAGAATTGAGAGACATCAACGCCTCGATAACACAGTTCAGTAACCCCATAAGTTAGATCCCGATTCCTGTCAGATGCCATGTAAAAGAAGATACATACTGACACACATCATGAATATTTTTGTACAGGTTTTCCATATTCAGGCTTGTTTTTATCTTGTGTTATAACAAGAGTTTTTAAAAAGTTCTTATAAAGCAGACTTTAACCAGATGTTAATTTCAGAAGCTTGCTGGCACCTTTCTGGTTTCGAAAGCCAGCCCTATATTGAAACTATAATGAAACTCTTCAATGTATATATTAAGAAACCTCCCCATGGCATTTGTCAACCTAGCTACCAAGGTGAAATTATGGCCAGAGATCTGCATCTGGCCGTCCCTGTACATCTGCAGTGCACAGGGACCATGGGACAATACCAAGATCTCATTGCTGGTTTGAGTTTGTTTGTTTAGTCTGTCAGAGACCTTCTTGGCACAGCCCCTGCCATGCATGCTCAGTCCCAGGAAACCCAGCTGAATTCCTAGCAGTGGGAGCCACCCCTGCAGTTCCCCTCAGCCTTCTCTGAAGCCTGCAGGGCAAGGGTGCTCCCTCTTGATGGCCTCCCTGCATGCCTGTGGAACCGCGGCATCATTTCCCTTCCTGCTGTTTAATTTTCCAAAATGCATCTGTGCCAACACAACTGGGTTTCTTTTCCAGCCAGATAAGAAGAAATGGCTTTTCCTACTGCAATCTGTTCACTTCTCTTGAGTTAGGAACTGTGATCTTTACATACATTTATCCCAGTCAGTGTTGCTGTTCAGAAGAACAGGAATATTGGTAAATCCTGAAGAAGGTTAAAAAACCCAACCAACCACTAGTGTATCAGCCATTCCAGGTTCTCTCTCCCAAGTTTTTATCCTTCACCTCTGCAGTCACTGAGTCAGGTGGTCACTACCCCAGAAAACAGACATCTCAGCTTTGCAGCATTCCTTAATTAGCAGGTAGCAGGGCAACACATAATTAGCAATGAGTGTTGTCTGTTTCCAGCCAAATGATGCACCTGAGGAGGGTGCAGAGAACTCACGTGGAGCGTATGTCACACAAGCCACTCCATGCTGGCATTATGACCATGCAGGCTCTTCCTGGGAGAGCTCACCAGGTTACCCAACTCCTTAGCAGGGAGGTGTAAGACACTCAGAGCACCATTTTGATAGCCATCCTCTAATTCCATGGGCTGGATTTGGCATAGAGGTACCTGGGCTGCACATTGCAGACCAGGTGAAGGGCTATATCAGGAGACCCAGGCTTTGTATCACCCATCACTCCCCTCAGCCCTGTAGCAACACTCATAACATTGGCAGGAGCCCCACTGCTAAAGGTGCATCCTGCAACTGAGATCAGCAGTGGTGGCTGATGCAGAGCACTTGCTTTCTTTCATGTCAAGACCCAAGAGTGGGAATTACTAATTTTTACCACAGCTTAAGCAAAGATATGTCAAAACAAAACAGTTTCAGGTCCATGGCATTAACAGGTACCTACCCAAGCTCCCAGAGAACTTCATAGGAACTACAGTTAAATTATTTCATGCCCGTATTCTCCTACATGGACCATGTTCCCCCATTTAATTTTCCATCCCACTGTCCTCTCTCACCAGTAACAAGGCCTCATGTGGTTTCCTTGGCTGTGACACAGCACAGGAGTCGCTGCCCTCCGGGAAGTCTCAGCCACAGAGGAAAATTGAGAACACATGGTATCCAAGCCACCAGTTCCCGTGGACACTGTCCTGCTCAGGCAGAGGACTTCTCCTGACCTGGCAAACATAGCCTCAGCATTGCAGAGCCATGATCTTTTTCAGCAAGGAAAACCTCTCTCCTAGGGTAAAAGAATCAAAGTACCAGAGTTCTCCATGGGACAGAATTTGTTATTACCAACTGTCCTGCCAAAAGCCCACTCAGCCATGTCCAGAGAAGGTCAACAGGGAGTGGAGGCTGTCCTGCACGTGCCCTGCCATCAGGGAAAGGAACAAGCATCAGCAATGACCAGGAAGGCAAGGTAAAAACAAAACCCCCAAACACAATCCGGCACTGGATGCCAGAACACCATCAGTGGAGCTTCACTGGGCTTCCTTATGAGGCCTGACAGTTTTGCACAAATGCTGCCAGCCTGTGCACTGCATGGCAGTGTCCCCAGGACTGCCTGTCCCCCACTGCACAGCTGTGCTGGCCCAGCACACATCTGAAGCCAGCAACCAAAGGGTTCATTCTGCTCATGGGGGTGTCGCTCATTTGAAGAATCAGGCAGTAGACACCAGGTAGTTTCCACAGTTGGTAATTAAACCGATTTGGACATTCAAAGGGCAGCTCTCTTGCCAAAGTGCAGCAGCTCCTGGCAGCCAGCCCTCCCAGCTCTCCTGCATCCTGCTGTTGCCATGGCAGCAGCAGGATGTGCACCTCAGTGCTTATTAGACTCCAAGAAGCTTTTCCCATGTGAGTTGGGCTGTGCAATCAAAGGCACAAAACTGTTGAGCCATCATGGTATGAAAATTAGCAATGGCCACAATTACCCAAAACTTGAAAAGCTGGAAGAGCGCTCATCTTTGTGCATTGGCTGTCCCCATTTAAGGTTTTATCTCTTGACTTGCAAAACACTCCAGTAAGCAGTGTCTGCTACTTGGGGACAGCAGGTAAACAGACATCCTTTTTGTTTGACAAAGGAGCCCTCTTCCTTTTTCTTTCCTGTTACTGTAATTCTTTTAATATTTACCCCACATGCAGTGTTTATTCTGCAGTTTGAAAGGAAATTCATCTGCTGTGGCTGTTCTAGCAAACCGTTGGAATTGCCAGCAGCAAATGTAAACTCCAATGTGACCTCCTGGATCTGTAAAGCCTGTTGCCCTCAATCGTACTCTGCTGTTTTAGTTTTTTAGGATTCCACAGATGCCGAAAGTAATCTTAGTTTACATTAAGTACAGGCAGGTCAAAGACTCTCCACTGAAGCCAAGAGAACTACTTGCATGAGTAGGGCCTTCTTGCAGAGAAAGGATTACTGGTAGAAATAGGGATTAAAAGACTGAAGCCATCAGACTGTAAGTCTCTCTTTTGCTGTGTCAGGTCTTGATTATGTAAACTGGCCACTGGAGCTGAAAGACTCCCAGGATGACGTTGCCTGGAGATCACAGCCCCACCTACATTCCCCCAGGGTTAGACTTGGGGCTTTTAAAGTTTTTGTCGTTTTGGAGGGCACCCAAGCCTAATTACAGTAGGGACTGGGTGCTGCCAAAAGCACAGAAGCTGCTCAAAATGTCTTCATACTGTAATATTGCAAAAGTGGCTCACTGAAGCTGAGCAGTTGGTCCAGGCTGTGGCTCCCCACAGAGGAGAGTATTAAGGAGTGAGGCAGTGACAGGCAGTGACAAAGCACACATGGCAGCGACCCTCTTGGGGCTGTCACAACACCCTCCACCAGGATAGGGTGTGCACTAGCTGGCTGGCACGAGAGTCCTGCAAAGCACACGGGGGACAAGGTCACAAACAGGTGCAGGGTGACCCAGGGCGTTAGTCTCAGACATCTGCAGCGGAGGGGGAGCACTGCGATGTTGAGTCATGTCACACAGGCACTGCTTTGGGCAACGACTTGGCTACAGACTGGGATGCTGCCCTGCCTGCTGCTTGTTAGCTGGGGCACAGGGAATTCTGCCCAGACCACACAGCCTGAGTGTGTGAGACATAGTGGCTCTGATCTCTTTCTTTCCTAATTTCAACTACAAGCAACTCTGCCCTTTACAATGAAGCAGTGAATTTGGTGATCTTCTGTACAGGATGGACATCAGAGCCCTGATGTCTGTGCTGGTTGGGGGCTACCTCTGGGTAGGACTGTCCTGCACACATTGCCTTGGTCCTGGTTTCTCTCTGGCTGTGCACCATGTTCCTAGGGAGGGCCTGCAGCCTGGTAAAAACTGCTGTGCTGGCAGAAGTCACAATCTCTGTGGGGTGGGGAGGGGCAATGGGGAAAATGTCCACACAGGAGCAAAGCTGAGAGCCTGTTCCTTGGAGCCTCCAGCAACAGCAGCATTTCAAACCCCCACGTATGTGCAAGCTGATATTTCAATGCCTGCAGGTTGCTATGGACAACCAAAGATTTCTAAACTGTTACAGAGCAGAGCCCCAACACTCTGTACCTTGCAATAACACTTGGCATTTCTGTTACCAAGAGCTCCATGTTGGAAAGTAAGGAATACTGTCATTGCGTTTCGACTGAAGATGGGGAAGCTCCGATCATTCTGAGGTGAAACCGATCCCTCAGGTAACACCCACCCATTTAAATGCTCTAACACCTAAAATCACCTCCTCAAACACGCAGCACCTCCAGATAGCCCACACAACAGCAGGGGGAAACTATATGGAAGCAAGTCACTAGGAAAAGAGCAGGTTCTAGAGAATGACAGGGGAATTAAAGGGGGAAAGGTCCATGGAGTCAAGTTTCCCCATGTATGCAATCCTGGCTGCAGAAACTGCATGTCTGGGCTGACTGCACTGCACACCTGACCCAGAGCAGGTGGGATCTGTCCTTACAAAGGGCCCACCACACGGTGCACCAAGGCTTGTGTTCCCTGGCCACTCCTTCCTTTGGGAAGAGGAGCGTCCTTCCCAGCTGAACAGAGGCCTAACAGGGCTGCTCTTACATGACTGCACACACAGCAAGGGCTGTTCATAGAGCCATGTCGAGGAAACCAGGGACAGGATGCAGAGCCTCTAGACCCCCCATCCATCCAGCTGGCATCCACCATGTGCAGCATGTCCTCACCTCACACAGCTTCAGGAATGAAGGAAACACACCCACAAGTTCTTTCTTTGGATCTATCTCACGAACATTAATATGGTGTTATTAACTCTGTGCCCTCTGGATGCAGAGGTGCTGTTGCCTGCAGTAAGAGTAGGGGAAACAAGGTGGAGCAAAATGATCTCCCAACACCATGCAAGAGGTCTGTGGCAGAGCCATGGCAGACTTGGGTCTCCAGAGCCTGCTGAAAGCACTGCAGTTTTTATCAGGACCCAGATAACTAGGAAATGTAGTTACCCCCATTTTAAGAGGGTGAAAATGCCTGTACAGTCTGCAGTCACAGAAACACCCGCCCCCCACACGGCCTCTTGCCCTAAGCACAGTGATCTTTCATTTGGTCTAAAATAAAACTGTGATACAGAAGTGTCACAGAATAGTTAGTAAAAGTACAGTCTCTGAACCATTATTTGGCTTGGCACAGGGAAAATGTCAAGGAAAAAGACCTAGGAGTAGGTTTTGCTTATCCTACTCCATCTATACTCAATGCATGTCCTCTTCTCTTTCAGATCTGCAAAATGCCCCCTAATTTATCTTCCCACTGACACAGGCACAGAGAGCACACCTCCGTGATTAATGGACTTTTACACTTGAGGAGTTGGTTACATTGCGGCAGACAATGAGAAATTTGATTACCACTAATACGGTATTGACAGAAATGTCAATGCTCTAAGACACACAATATCATTTTGAATCAAGGATCCCTTTCATCATTGTTATTTTTGTTTGCTTCTTCCATTTTAATAAGCTGTTGCTCTGTGTATTACCCAAATACTCCAGACTAAAACTACCCGGGGACAATTTAGTTTTTATGTAACACTTCATTAAGCAGGAGGCACCTTTAACAAAAAGGTGTTTGTGCTCACATAGCCCCGTTATCATTTAAATACACAATACTCCAGCTGAAAACTGTGGTCAGCTGATGCCTTTACCTTAGCGATAACTAATCTGTTGTTTTATCAAAGTCAAATATAGCCGGAAGTGGGAATAATGGCTTTTTCTTTTTTGTCTCTGGGGAATAGTACTGATCAAATCACCTAAATCTTGACCAGTCAAAAATTAAATTAAGCTTGGCAATCATGTCACGTAGCCAAACAGCCAAGGCCGTCAGATCCACAGGTGGGATCTCTCCTTGCAAAGGGCCCACACAGCATGAGCAGAGGCTGCAGCTGGCCAAGGCTTGTGTTTCGTGGCCACCTTCTTTCCCAGCTGGGCAGAGGCACAACAGGGCTGCCCTGCTGGGTTGTCTGGTGGGAGCAGTGGCTCTGTGAGAGGCTGAAGGGCTTTGGACTCAAAAGTCTTTACTGATTCTGGGTTTTCTTGGCCAGGCTGCTGGTTTTGGACTGTGGGGCCTGACCTGGGCCTTACCTCCTGCCTTCTGCTTCTGGTTTGGCCAATGGAAATGGGTCCATGAAGAAACCCAGTTACCCTCACCAAGCAATTGTTAAATTTCCATACCTTCAGAAAGGAATTAGCTTATCTTTTGACACAAAATTTCAGTAAGGACTGGAGCAACAGGCAGGGCGGGAGAAGAAACAGAGTTTCTGGGCATGAGGGCTCTTAGTGGAATCCATGCAACCACTAAAGTTCTTAAACTCAGCATGGAGGCTGTACAAGAAGTTATACCAAGCCTTGAAGCTGATCTCATTTCTAGCTAGAACCTAGAGCAGAGGAAGAGGAGGAGGAGGCAGGGAGAGTCAAGCCTTATGGCCAAGTGGCAAAGTTCATTCACCGTTTTAAACTCTATACCTGTGCTTCAAGAAATGAAAGCAGAGCCCAGGCAAAATAAACACAACAGCTTACCCGGGAAAAACCCAACTGGAAATTGGCAAAACCAAAACACTTTAAGAGCTAAAGAAATTTAAAAGTAAACTCTCCATATGTTTATTAATATAATAAAATTTCAAAGTCTGTAAAACCATTTGTAACCACCTGAGTGGAGCAAAGTATGAGACAAAAATGCACTGTGAGGCTGCTAAATAATCTCCTTGTCTCTGTACTGATGCAGGATGTGATAGGGTGGCATCTGCATCCAACCTCTTTGGAGCAATGGACCGAGGTACTGTCCAGAGGGGGTATGAAAGGAGGACACACAAGCTCAAACTGATAAATAAAACAGAAAAAAACCTCCCACAGGACACTGAAATGATGTTTTGGCTGCTCATGCTGCCAGTATCAACTCCATTAAAACAGCCATCTTTTCTCCTTCGGACATTATGGCCTCGGACTTGTTTCACCTGACAAACATGTTGCACCTTCTGGCCAGCAATTAATTACATGGCCATTTCTTTCTTCCTCAGCAGTTACTTACATGGCCATTTCTTTCTTCCTCAAGACCTAAAAATTCTCACAACCCAGTGTTATCATAGATTTACTATTTACTGATAACAGCGTATTTAAAATCCAAAAAGAAGGAACTGAGTCACAAAGAAGAGGAATTTGATACTATCTTCAGGCTTGGAAGAGAGACAATTCTATAAATCAAGAATTCAGTCCAATAGATTGTAGAGAAAAAGGCTGATTCTGAGTCTGCCCAGATGCTCTCCAGCCATGGAAAGTCACAGGACAGCTCTGCTCTTCACCACCTCCTAAGGATTCCCAGATGATATTCCAACTCCCAGAACATTGAAAGGGAGGCAGCAAGGATCACTACACAAATGGCTGGTCATTAGTTCAATCTATCAGACAACCAGAGACAAGAACTACAATTACACCAGTGAATACAAAAACTGTATGGAAATGCCACCCTTTTCACACCGCAGGCTATGAAACAGGCAACAGCTGTGACAAGGAAAAACATTCCCTTCCTCATCACTGGAGATTTAAAGAACCAAGTTAGACAAGAACCTGCCTGGTGAAGGCAAAGCCAGTCCTGCCCTGGGGCAAAGGGGTAGCCTGAGTGACTTAGAAAATGTTATCCAAGCCCTGTTTGCTACAGTCATGCATGTGCAACACCTCCCCTCTGCAGCACCGACTGTCCAGCAGTCTGTGTCTGCTGGCAGATGAGATCATGGTTACTACAGTAACCACGGTAGTTTTCTTTTCTAAGGGAGAGACAGAGCAGGTTTTTTTCCTCAAACTGTAAGTATGCTCAACTGACATGCTTAAAAGCCTGCTGCTGCCAGGCTCTGCAGACTAGCCCTGAACCAGACAGTAACAGCAAAGTTTGGGCCGTGTTTGTGCACTGGTGGCACCCTCAGTACAGAGCTACAGAGCTGAGCACTGCTCTCACAAGAACTTCAGGGGAAAAAATTTAAAAAAAAAAGCCCCCACAAATCTCCTCCCTCTGGATTTTAAACCTCCAGGTTTTAAAAATGGCAAATTGAAATCTAACTGCAATAGGTACAGAGAACCAGGATAACCGAGAGCATTAAGGGCTCTTCTTGGCAGTCTGGGGACACGCTTGGTGTGAGACTGGGACTTGCTGTGCACCCTGTAAATCAGGTCCATGGACTGCCCCCTGCAGTGTACACTAGACTCTGCGTAGATGGCATGTTCCTAAGTCTGCTTTACAATTCAAGTTGCACGTGTAACTAACCCTCCCACTTACCCCTACCCTTTGAATCCAAGTGTGAGAGCTTGATCTGGCACATTTATCCTGATTTGCTTTGAACATTTCTCCGTTGCTTTACATTTACTTTCTGCAGAAGAGAAATAAATGTTATTCTTCCTTTGGTAACCTACTAACCCTCTGTTGGTACGCATATTGCTGACAGGGATAGTCTCTAATGTTCCTAATCCTCCAGTCTTTATTTGGGGAGTCATTACTTGGGAAAAATTCATTTTGAATCATCAGACTTGGCCTGAAATTGAACTGGTGGAGAATTTATTCACCCCAGATGAGCATTAAATGCTCACCAGTAAAAGCAAAGGCTTTCTAAACTTGCCCTTACTATGCAAGTGGGACTTCACACCTCCCATCCCAGTGCTGATGAACTGCAGAGATCACCCCAAGGACACTTCTATTGCTGAGTAAGTCTGAAATTTTTATGAATTTATTGATGCCTGGTTTTACACCTTGTATCCCATTTTCATTGCCATATGTAAAACTTGGGGATTTGCCCCTCCACGAAAGTCTTCCACTGGGATGTGCTTCTTTGTGCTGGGCACATCTAAAAGGATCACAGTCCCACAGTCCCCTTTTCCCCAGCACAGAGTTCCCCATCCTACTATATTTATGTCTTTGCTTGACTTTCTCTGCCAGCTCATTTGTTGTGAGAATAACAGCCCTTGGGGGCAGATAGTTCTTATATTTTCTTCATGCCTAAAATAATTGTACCTACGTATTAAAAACCTCACTGACAGTATGATACAATAACCTTTGTGATTTATTTATCTTTCAGGGGGCTTTAGAGAGAGCTACTGCCTCTTTTTCAACTTTGTGCTGTGTAGTCCATCATCAAATGCAGTGCTGCGCTCTGATGTTTGCAACATCCTACAACAAGAAATTGGTCTTTGAATTACATTTATTCTACCCTTATCTAGTTGATTTACCGGTTCCTCAAATATTTGCTTCCTTATACGATCTTAATTGAAGATTCCTCCTGCCTGTATTTCCTTTCACTGCTATTCTACAGAGAGCAACACTCTCCAAGCAGCACGTTTATGCTGTCTTCCCCATCTTCTGTGTACACCACCATTCCTACTTTTTTCCATAACTTTAGCCTTTAAAAAACTCCAAACGATAGATTCCAAGGGTACCAAAACCAGCTGGATTCTATGATGCATTTTTTCTTTTCCCCAAGGAAGGCCTGCCTTTCTGAAGGCACAAGCAAAATATTTATAGGCAGTAAGAAACCTCCCTCAGATCCCTTGTCCTTGTCTTTTTCTGTCTGTCTGTCTTTTTCTGCCCAGTATTTTTCTGATAACCTGGTACGTGAGGCAGAAGGTGCTGCTGATTCCAGACCTCTGCCTTGCCGTGTCTCAGCTCTCACAGAGCCCAGCTTGGAAAGCAGGAAGAGCCCCAGCAGACTGGGACAGCAGAGAGGAGGTTTCTCCAGACAAACAATGAAGCTTTGCTAGCTCAGCCCTGCTATCAGTTGGATCTGTACCCGCGAATGAAAAGCAGATGAAAAGATGTACAAATTTAATCTGTTTGTTTTTTCAATCAGGTAACTGGAGTATGGGATCTCGCATCACAGAGCAGGCTAACAACCCAAGAGTACAAGTAAGCAGTAGCAAAAAGCAAAACAGGAAAGGAACAGGTTTTTCCAGAAAAATACCAAACAGAAAAGGCAATTCTTAAATGTATTAGAGGCAGACACACATGGGGCTGGTACAACTCAAGGGCAATGACTAAGAACTTTGCTTTATGATCTCTCCTGCACCATACCAACCTCTTACATAAAGTAGCATTTATTGGTAAGGATTTAAACAAATTAATTCTAAGCATTCCTTTGATTGGTTTAACTCTTCTAGGTTTTTGTATTTTTCACTGTCTCCTGTTTATCCTCAAAAGAGAGAAGGGACATCAAGCATCTGATTATCTCCTCACAATATCACAGTGTGTAGCATGGCACATGATAGCACTCATTCTTTTCTAGTACCTGCTAAAGTTTCTCAGGGCTACTAACACATTTGAAGCCAAATTTTGAATCCTCCTTTAAAAAGAAAAAAAAAAGCCAGAACTATCTCTTGTTGGATTTTTTAAAAATTATATCCAAAGAAGGCAACTAATAATGGCCATAAATAGGAAAGCTTTGCCTGAAGTTGCTAATAATATTCTATCATCTTATCTTTAAATTCTTTTTTGTGGATTAGAGACACTAATAATTATGAATCCCCCCAGTTTCATTTTATCTAGTACAGTAACATAATCAAAATCATCCTGCTCTAAACTCTCTATAGCAAATCCTCTTTTTAAAGCCCTTGTTCAACGTTCTCCCTCATTTTAATTTCCTTTGCTGCTGCTTATTATGCTAAAGCCTGGCATCTGAAAGCTGAACTGTAGCATTAACAGTTTTTTCAGCACAGACCATACCTATTCTTTCTGGATATTAATGCTGTAAGTATATTTTTAAACACCAGGCTGCCTGCAGTGAAATGCCTTGCATTCCCATTGTGTTACTGTAAATACCATTATTATGAAGAAATGATTGACTTTGTTTAACGCACTGTTCAAATAGTCTGCAGAGATGTCTGTGGTGCCAGTGTCATTCTCCTGCTTTAATTATAATTTTAATCATCCGTGATCTTCCATTTGTTTGTGCGGTAAGATAATTATTTTTTTTCTATCACAAAGCACTGAAACAACGTCTTAGTATTATTATTTTTTATTATTGATTTGCACTACATTCCTGCTCACTCACTCTGCTAGATCCTCTGTTTCCAGTGCTGCTTCTAAAAACCCACCATCTAATGGTACATCCTAAAATGGCCTGCTGCATCCTAGAACCCCATCTAATTTCTTCTGCCTCCTGCCCTCTGCTCATAACCAGGGTATTTGCTGACTCGTTTAGGTTTGGACTTGCTGCGCCCACCTGTGGGGCAGTGGAACAGTTCAGCACAGCCCACAGCTCTGGGGCCTCTCACACCCCTTTCCTTGCCCTGTGGCCAATACCCTACCTCAGAGGTCCTTCCCAGTGCATGGCAGACTACGCCCTTTGCTCTCAGGCCTACAAATTCCCACAAGAAGGGAGATGCAAGAGTGAGGAGCCCCATCTCCTGTGACGTGGCTGCCTTTAACACTACTCCTGTACTGTCTTTGGCAGGCAGATCAGGGGAACTTGCTCTGCTCTGCCACTCAGACACCCATGATGTGACACCAGTCCTGATTCAGCAGATTGTACCTGTTTGGGGCAGTGCATCTCTTCCATCACGCAGCAAGCTCACCTCAGGCTGCAGCAGGGCTCACAAGGCTTGGTGTGAAGAACCAACGTGTTGCTCGGTTCCTGAGGTCACTCCAAGCCCACTGGGAGCTCTGCCGGGGGCTAGAGGCACTCCCAGCCTGACTGCAGGTGCAGCAAGGCATCGTGCCCAGAGATGCCCAGGTGGCTGTCATTGCCTTGCAGTAGGTGGGGCATCTACCTGTTTAGCCAAGCTTATTCTAAATAAGGTATAGCTTTGCTTCTAATGAAACACCCAGGCGTGCAAGGGGAAGCACTGAAGCCCTGTTAGCACCCTCTGTGAAGCAGAAGACCCTGTAGCAGCACACTGTATGTAATTATAAGCCACTGAACTATGGGATGTCAAAAACAGCAGAAAACATGGGGTTTGCAGGATTTGCCGTATGAGTGCCTCAGAAGGAGATTCACTGATAGGTTTTGACAAAAGCTGTCTTCCCCTGAATATAAATGTCAGGCTGTGATCAGCAGATCCCTGCTAGCGCAGACTTACGCGGGCAGGCAGACAGCCCCAAGGTTCACTGCAAAGCACAGCAGAGGAATCTGCAGCAGCTCTGGGATGGGTCTGGGGGCTCAGCATCCCCAGTTCCCATCTGCACGTTCCACACAAACAGGTGTCTGCTCATCTGAGAGTTTGACAGCACCTTCAGGCAGGTTAAAAACCAGCCTAATAAGAACATGCCTCAAGTTTGAATGCAGAAAACCTGGAAAACACCGTGCTGGGCTGACTGAACCTGCTGCTCCCCACAGCCTTACCTCGAGGAGGGACATGAAGGACTCCCTGGCCCCTTCCCAAACCTCTGCTGCAGCAGACTCCCTGACAGGCTGCACCTGGGCAAGGGAAGCACGACTGGTTGTAGGGAGCAATACCAGAGCTGCACATCCCAACATCTCAGTCTGCTCAGCCACCTGCAAGAAGTACTTGCTCACCTACCTGTGTTCATCTTAGAAAAGAGTAACTCTCCACCTGATTATTCTCATCAGTCTTTGGATGCCTGTGCACACCAGAGAGCCTGCAGGTCATCTCCAGGAGCCAGAAAAGAAGTATTACTTAGAAACAATTAAAGAGAGGCTCAGGCTGTGATGTTGGAGTCATTTTTTTTAAAAAGTCCTTAAGCATGGCAGGTATTTGGGTATTGATTGTTAGTTCACGTCCACACCTGGAAATGCAACAAATTTCTGTTACTTTTCTGCTCCTGTAATTTCAATGAACAGGTGTTAAACGTGCTGCGATGTGACTTGATATTCAACTTTTTTGCTTTTGTCTGTTTTTATCTGTGGGTTTTTTAGCTCAGTGAGAAGGGTTTCTCATCCTCCAGCGGGCTGCTGGCAGCTGCCTGCCCTCTCCTGGCAGACTGGGGCTGCAGAGAAGGGACTTGCCCATCGGGAGCTGGATTCATGCAGAGACAGGGACCCAGAGCAGATCTACACAAAGATTCTCGCTGGCTGCAGTGCGTGCTTTCCAGTGATGGATTAATCTTGCGATGTGAACTGTACCAGAACACCATGCTTTCAAATGTACCTGAAATAACATAAATATTACAGCAACTGTAAAGCACAGAAAAGTAGAACCAGAGCAAGGGGAGAGGGGCTTTTCTGGTCAGTAGCTCATGTATTTTGCATCCAACAGCAAACAATATATCCATTTCCAGAACAGCTGTACCGCTGATGTAAATACACCAAGTCCACCCACCAGCAGTAAATATGCTCCCCAGATAGCTACAAAGAAAGCATTAACCTAGGGCTAAACACACTGAGCATGTCTTCACCTGTCTCACATAGGGAGCAGGCACCAGAGCAACCTGAAAAAAAGCAGAAGCTGCAGAT
>VYZT01002716.1:684265-809156 GCA_013400735.1 Pomatostomus ruficeps
GGGGGGGGGGGGTCTCAATCTGCCCTCCTTTCATTTAGAGCCATTACCTCTTTTCCTGTCAGAAGAGGCCCTGCTAAAATTTCTGTTCTCATTCTTCTTACAGGCTCCCTTTCCGTACTGGAGGCTGCAACAAGGTCTCCCCAGAGTATTCTCTTCTCCCTGCTGAACAATCCCAGCTCTCTTACCCTGTCCTCATTGGAGGGGTGCTCCATACTTCAGACTCCCTCAGTGGCTCTCTAACTTTCAAGCTTTCCTCAAAGAGGCTGTTCTTTAGTATTCCTTCCAAGTGACAGCAAAGCTGAATCAGATATGACTGAGAGAGATGACTGTTAGTTTCCTAACAGTCCTGCCATTCCTTTTAAAGGCCACCCAGAACAATCATCTCCTTTTCTTTGCCTAGGTGGAAGACTAATTAGCACCCAAACCACCAACGTATGTGCTGAGAGCAGTGCTGGGGTTGTGAGAGCCATGCACTCTCAGCTTCCATTTCACACTGCCTATCCAAAGAGATGAAATCATCCTCACTACATGGTCGAATTCACTCATCATCCTCAAACAGTTTGATTTCACGTGGCTATTGCCAGGGAACAGCCTGTGCATCCTGACTGACGCTAGGGCCGGGGCAGAAAGAAGCTGATACAGAACAACCTCTGTCTATGTTTTGCATTGCACTCTCTTTGTTTTCATAGAATCATAGCATGGCTTGAGTTGGAAGGGCCTTAAACATCACCTAGTTCCAACCTCTCTGTTATGGGCAGGACACCTTCCACTAGACCTGGTTGCACAAAGCCCCATCCAACCCGGCCTTGAACACTTCCAGGGATGGAGCAGCCACAGCTTCTCTGGGCAACCTGTGCCAGGGCCTCACCACCCTCACAGAGAAGAATGTCTTTCTAATATCTAATGTGAACCTACTCCCTTTTCTGCAGAGGTTGTGCTTTGGCATTAAATACCATCTTTCTTTTAACATTGCTAAGCTGGATTTAGCACTGTATAAAATGATTATTTCCTTCAAAATAATTGTACAAAAAGCAGCAGCAGCCAACACTTAGGAGTGATACATCATCTTCTTTTCTCCCCTGCAAGACATGAATTAAAAGCCAACTCAGGCACAGGTAAAAGGCTAACACCAGTTCCCCAGCAGGGAGAGGAGGGAGTGCTCACCTGGAGCTAGGGGAGATCAGGGGCAGTTTGTGGGGATGGAGCAGAGCACCACTTACTCTCACTGTGCATTCTGCAGTTTGTCCACTCCAGCCCAACAGCATCATCCCCTCACCTGCTCCTGTTCTGGGGGCTGACACCTCAGGAGGCAGCGATGATCAGCTCTTACTACTGCTGCCAAGCTACTTAGCTTCACAGGATCTCACTTACCAGCTCCCCACAGGGATCCAGCACGGGCTGAGGGGCAGGCAGGAATGTCTGGAGCCAGCACTGCCATTCCTGCAGCCTCACTATGCTCTGAGCTCCCACATTATTCAGGGAGCAGACTCAGCCTCGAGTCCCTGAGCTCGCTTTCACAGAAGACTGTCCACAGCACCAGGAAACAAGAAACCTGTATGAAATATTATGCTTCAGAACTTGAATAGGGTTCAGCTGGCTGAGGACAAGCTTCAGAGCCTGCTCCAAAGTGAAGCTGATGGTAATGTAGAGACACCCCCTGACTTCAGGGACATGAAGTCCCAAGGGAAGCGCAGGTTGATCACTGACCTGCTTGCTGTGCAGCACAGGCTGAGAAAGGGAGCTGTAGCACAAATCTCTTTGGTGCATCGAGTTACAAGTGAGTCCCCTGATGCTGCAGATGCTACAGGAAAGGTGAGCATGAGGTCTGGGTCTCCCAGGGTTTTTTGTTGTTTGGATTTTGCTGGAAGCTGCTGTTACACAGATACTTCTTTGCTGATCTGCTTTTGCCCAAGTGTTTGTGCTTCAGAGCCACTTAATTCAGTTAACAAACAAATTCCAAACTCACACAAAATCTTGGCATTTCAGAGCATTCCCATGCTCATCTATACTCTCCTTGCTAATATTTGCCCATTTCGTTCCCTCTGTCCCCAGTCACTTCACTGCTACCAAAGCTATCTCGTCCCATTCTTTCCTTAGGCTTTAGGCTCACAAACAAGCAGCATCCTTTCTTGTTGCCCCCACAGAATACCAGGATATAAAGGACAAACTGCAGTGCCGAGACAAATATCAAATCAGCAACAACAAACAGGAGCAAAACCCTTCATAGAGAAGTTTTCATGGGAAAGTCCAGGGACAGAACACCACCATGTGTTTCTCACCACACACACCTCCCCAGGCTTTGTTAACAGTCACTGTTTTTCCAGGCCCTTACTGAGGAACCGGGCCCTGAGCACTCTGACTCTCAGTTGTATGTCAAGGGCAGAAATAGCCAAGCAGATCACACAGCACTGAGACACAGGCTGGGCAGGGCAAGGACTTCCATCATCCAACTTCTAATAATTATGTTCGTGGAGGCTCTCCTCCACTGCTGGGGTGGGCTAAGGAGGTATACAAAATGAAAAAAACCCTGTTCACAGAATATTATTCATGCTAGCCTAACATCTGTTACTTTTTAAGTAGGTGCTTAAAGAAGGTTGTCAGGCCACACAGTTACTCTTTATTAAAATCCTGTAGGTCAATAGGGGAATAACTAGCCTTTATTGAATAGATAAATTATACATACTAACAAAAATTCATCATAACTGAAAAGTGAGGGGCTCTTTTCTCCGGCTCTCACAGTATTTTTTAGCATACTGTGTAATACAGAGTGCGTGTGGTTTCCATTATGGAAAAAAGGGTTTGTTGACTGTGACAGGCTGCAATTAGACTCTAATACAAAGCAGGGCCAGTGTAGCACTTGGTGTTCATGCACTGTGCATCACAATGGGATCTCAGTCTTGTTGCCTGTTCCTTCTGCCTTCCATAATGACCATCATTAACAACAAGACTGGGTAAAAGCCTTCTCTTTGCATGTAGTCAGCCTACGTATTCCATAAAAAGGAAGTGATGTTACACTGTCCCTACCAAACATGAATGCAGCTAAGAAATGAGCTTCTCTCTGACATTGTATTTGATCATGACCTGGGCCATGCAGAAATTCAACAGAGGGGAGAAATTACAAGGTCACACTGGAGAAAACTCAACTCAGCTGTGTATTTCCGGGGCTGGAGGGAGCTATTTGCATACTCGGGTGCAAGAGGCTGCAGCAGCCAACAGAGGGGATGTTAAAGGAGACCTGCATATGAAAGGGAGCACAGGCAGGCACACTGAGTGTTATCTGAGCCCGGCTATTCTGATCTCTTCTGAAGAGCTGGGGAGGAAGCTGGCAAGAAAAGGACTCTGAGGGGCTGTCACAGCGGCTGTGCTGGGGAACAGTCCCTGGTGGCAGAGCCACGTGGCAAGCAGGGTGAAAGCTCTGGAAGGTCGTTTCCCATCCCTGGCTTTCTTCTCTTTCTTCTGCAAGCAGCTCCCATTCAGATGCTGCGATAAAGCAGGTTTCTCATTTGCATTTTCCAAAACAGGCTGATGTTTTGTTTGCGTTTATAAAATTCTTTCCTATGACCTTGGCTGGAGAGAGCCCTCAAACTACTTCTGCTCTTTGACGTGAGCACTCATAAGAGGACATTCTGGCAGTTCTCAGCCCATGCACGTCAGTGGCATATACCCCGTGGCTCCCAGGTTTCAGGTCCAGGAACTCAGCCTTTCAAGCAAGCCAGTTTGATATAAAAAAACCCCACAGTACAGATAGGAAATAGAACATTACATGTGTCTAATTACTGTTCCTCTGCTGCCCCAACAATTAAGAGCAATGCTAAACGATCTGTTGGCTGTCACCCTCATGCCCCGACTGTGTGTTCTGAAGGGTTGATTTCACACTCAGGGGGGCACATGGCACAGGAGGAAACAAAGACCCCTATTTTTTCCAAGGCAGTGACTGACTGCTTATGAAAGCCCGTGCAGCAGCTTGTTACAGCCTCTGTCAGTGACAATGCTGCCAGACATCCAAAAGAGACAAGCAAACATCTGAAAGATCTGCAGAAAATAAAGCCAATCACCAGGGCTAGGATTTTCCAAGGGAAATTAAGTGGGACAACCTTACCGAAGAGCAGACCTAAAATACTGTGAATATTGCTGTCTTGCTGTGACCATATTAACTTTAATGTGACTTAGAATAGACCTGACAACCCCATATGTGATGCAGAATAGCTTCATACAATGCGAGATGCTTTTATTCACTTCCATTAAGAAGATTTCCTGCCTCACACAGCCTGACCGCAGGCAAGGTGCTGTGCTAATGAGAGGGGGGCTGAGGGAAGGGCAGCAGCTCCCGAGCACAGATGTCAGGCGAGAATGAGCAGAGCTGGGTGTCACGGACACAAGAGCCTTGGAGGAGGAGAAGGTACAAGATGTATTTTCTATTGAAAACCTACTCTCTGTGTTCGAGGAAATCTTAAGTGGTTTCATTTCTCTGCTGCAAAGAATCCACTTCCTCCTTCTTCTAACACGAGGGAGATGTGGGGATTTTAGGCAGAACAGTAACCCCAGAGAGAGGCCATCTCTGAAACACCTACGTACATCAGTCACTCCTGGCTGTCTCCGAAACACTGGTTTGCTGCTTGACCTATTTCTGGCTTCAGCAAAGGAGAAGAAAAACAACCCACCATTGATTTTGCAAGTAGTTGTTCTGCAGAATAAACCAGTCCAAACCCCATGTTTATTTTGCTTCCTGGGGATATGTCAGAGAAGTCACTGGAGAAGTTACAGAGATTTAGAACAGGAGATAAAGAGAACTTATTTTCAGTTCAAGGGGTTGATACTCCCTACAGCTACCTACCTGCCCCAGACTCCCCCTTCCTACAAGAGTTTGGTAGAAAAATAAAGCTTATAAATGCCAAACGCTGTGAATTACAAAGTGGCTTTGATTCCCCAAAGGAAGGGTGTAGAGCAGACTCTTAAAGACAGATGATAAATGATAAGCTTCCACTCAGGCTGCCAGCGTGAAGCATGGCCACAAACATCCTTTCTCAACAGCCCCTTCCTTCCCCTGCCCTCACAGCCACCCCAGCCCTGCCAGCTTTCCTCTCTGCTGCCAGGGGGATGAGTCCTTCCTTTGCCCACCCTGCAGCAGCTGGGATGTCCCCCACTGGAAAGCGGCTCTTTGCTACCTAGAGAAAAGCTGCTCCCGAGCCCCTGGGTAGGCAATCAAATGGAAATCTCCTGCAGCAGCAGCTGTTTTGCCCAGCAGGGGGAAATGCTGCACAGGAAGCAGGTGGGTACACTGACCTGTGCAGAGCCCCTCTGCAGACTCCCATTCACACTGGGTGCAGGTCTCCAGGGAGTGCTCCAGGCAGGCAGCGGGGAGCAGACAGCGTTTCTGGCAGGTTTCAGTCAAACAAAGGCTCTAACTTTGAATGCTTGGGTTTGTGACGGGTAGAGACAGCACAGCCTAAGGTTTGGTTTCCCAGGCAGGGGCAGTGCTGCGGGGAATTTGCTTTTATATCAGGTGTCACCCACTGGGGTCTTGGGCATCAGCTGAGATCACAGCACTGGCAGCAGCCACCTTAGAAATTAAACAGGGGACATCTGCCCACGCAGAGCAAAGGGAAACGTGAAGCAGGAGGCAACACCATGACAACACCCAGCAGCTGATTTTTTTTCCAGCACAACATGAATGCAAGAACAGACAGCCTGGGCAAGGGGTTTTCCAGTGCCCTTCCCCATCCCTTGCCGTAGCCTCATGGAACCACAGAATATCCTGAGCTGAAAGGGACCCATGGGGTTCTTCAAGTCCAACCCCTGGCCCTCCACAGAACAACCCCAAAAATCACATAATTTGTCTCACAGACTGGGAAAACGGGTAGCAAATATTCCCCAGAATATTTTATCTGAGGGTTTGAGGAACTGAAGTCTCCCTCCGAGACTTATGGCAGAGGGCTGGAAATGCCAGTGCGCCCACGCAAGTCCTGTGCCAGGAAGCATGGAAGTGAAATGCCCTTTGAGGCTGCTCCGAGGAGAAAAGCTGGGGTTCATGGCCACAAGAAAGCCTTGTGAAATGGCCCCGTGGCTAGGAGTGCCTCTGGGAGGTGTGCAGGAGAGGCAGGCACAGGACAAAGGTAATTGCTGCCACCCAGAGCCCTGCCCTGCAAATCTCCGGGCTTGGCAGATGCAGGTGAGGGGGTGTCTCAGGCAGGCACAGGAGAGGGAGCTGCAGGACACGCTGTTTCTGTTCCCCTGTCTGCCTCAGGAACCTCAGACCAGCCACCATCATCTGCCCATGACTAACGCAAGAAGGCTTGAAAGAAGCAGGAAAGAGCTGATCAGTTTGTGATGAAAGAGGCTGTAAATCATGCATGCAAGGGACATGGGGACAGGACAATCAGCTGTGGTTAATGATGTCCTGGCTAAGAGAGATGAGGAAGCAAAACACTGCACGCTCACCTGGCTCCTGCAATTATGCACCCAAAAGCAGTAAGCATAATTAAATAAACAGAGACACCTATTTTTGGAGTTAGGAAGATACAGCAAGAGTGCCTGAAAATCAGATGCTCCTAAAAGAGAGTGGGGAGAGGTGCTACAGAGAGCAAATGCCCTGCCTGGAAAGCACCAGCAGTGGCTCGCTGTGCTGTCCTGACCACTGCCAGGAGGACATCTCCCATCGGGGCGTCACAGCAGCACAGGGAGAATCCACAAACTCTGGCAGCAGAACAATTGAAGATTTCGTAATCCAGGGCTTTTTCCCATGCCTGAGGACAAACTGCTTGATCAGCACCTTGCAGTCAGGCCTGAGCCATCAGATATGTTTGGTATTCCAGGAGGTGAGGAGGAATTTCAGAGGGACTGGAGAAACAGCAGTTTCTCCCTTGCCAGAGGCTGTGTCTGCCAGTAAGGAGACAAAAGAACATCCAAATTGAAAACAAGGCAGCTAGGTGGGAAATTCCCCTCATTATAAGTATAAAGGAGTATTTTCCTAGTGGGAGAACTCAGGAAAAGAGATACAAAAAGTGCTCATCTCCCAAACAGACGTTTTTATCCTTAGCAATTCAGACCCAGAAACTCCCCTTCAAATAGTCCTTCTCAGAAACTGAGGCTGTAAAATCTGCAAAGGGATGCATTTCAGTGAGGAAAGCAAAAACCTACAAAAAGGGATGCTAGAGGCAAAGAGAGCCACCACCAGGTGCCTCCCTGATGGAAAACTGGTTGCACATAATCCCAGTCTGACCACACCTTTTGGGGAGGTTTCAGTCACTGGTGGTGCTTCCTTGCTCACTGGCCCTCAGGGGCTTTCTCGGCTGGTGCCACACCAGCTCCTCACACATGTCACTCAGGAAAGTAATCTCTCTCTGACAGTGGTCTAATCTTCTCATTGCTGCTGTGCAACACGCATGGGAAGCCATTGGGGAACTGGGAAATGACAAAGATGTGAAGCATCTCTGGATGACTACTGCCATGTCTCCTTCGGGACCAGACAGCCTGTGAGGGCACAGTCAGAGCCAGAAGTGTCCCAGACATAGAGGTTGTGCCCCTATGCATGTAGGGTAATAACTCATTTCTCAGTCACCTGGGTGAAATGAAACACAGGGGTGCCGGGGACCCTTCCTGCTGTGGGCGTAAGGCACCCCACAAACCACCCCTGCCAGACCCCAGGCAGTTCTCACCCCACCCCTCCTTCCTCTCTACAGCCTCAGCCATCAACTGAGCCCTACACGGTGACTAAGACGACCAGTTTCTCAAGCTGTGCCAGGATTGTTGCTGCAGTTCCCATGTAGGGCAGGAGGACCCTAGAGACTCTTTCATGTCTGCATCCTATAGCAAAAAAAAAAAAAAAAAAAAATCTGTGAAGTGATAAGATGAGAAAGTTGTTATCAGTCCTTTCTGTGACTGCAGACGCCGCCTGCCCAGCGCTGTGGTTGCTTTTCCTCTGGTGCTGACAAAGGTTCCAAGGCTATTTTTTTCCTTAGGATTGGAAATAAATCACTCCAATCAGTTGCTTTTCTTGAGGTGCTACAAAACAAACTACAGTGGAAATGTTATCACTGGTAACAGATTTAGCCTGCAGGACCATGTGCTCATTTAAATTTTAACATTTAAAAATAGTTTCTGGTGGTACCATGTAAATACAAGGTATGGCCAGCACAAGCAGATACAAACTGAGTGAAGTTATACAAGTGGAAGTTATTTATTTCTGCCTCTGACAGTTACTGATGAAACCCTGCCTCATTACTGCTCCTGTGCATTCAGGACACTGGAGTGACTCGGAGAAGGAAGGGTGTGCAGGGGACACCACCACCTTAATGATCACACAGACGCCTCTCTCTGTCACACTTCCCTGCCAGACAAATATCTGGGAGAAATAAAACATTTGCTGTCTTGACAAACAGGCTGTGCCTGATTCCCACCACTGCCACAATTCCAGCAGTGCCAAAGAGCCCAGAGATGTCGTCTTTGCATTGCTGCTTACCTTGCTGCCATTGCAACCTGCTGATATAGGCTTGGTGGGACAGCAAAAGAAGGGCTGAATACATTTCCTTCCAAAAAAACCCCAAAACCCAGCTGTTTTCTCTGAAAGCTGTATGAAGAAACCCACTGGGAGGTGGGAAGATTGCTGCACAAGAGAGGCTTTTCTCTGCTCAAAATTCAAAGCCTGCTCCTGAGGCACAGCCTGCATGCTGGAGGCAGAGGCGCCCTGCTCTTCTCTGGCAGCAGCTGCAGGAGGAGACCCTGTGCCCAGAACCACTGTGTGCAGGGCATGGCTCCGCTTTGCTCCCCATGCACTCTCAAAGCTCCCAGGCTGGCCAGAACCAAGCAGATTTAAGCCATGCCCCTGGCAGCAGCTGTCCTTCCTCCAGGTGCCAAGGCCTAGCCCTGCAAGACTACCACAGCCTCTCAAATAATAGGTCTTCCCTCCTCTTCCTTTGTCTACAAAAGTGCTGCTTTCCTAAAATACAGATACTTTCCTAAAATACTCAGCTGTAGTCCTGCCTGGCACAAGCCAGCTCGGGCCACACAGTTCAATCTTGCTGAACTTAAAACAATCTGAGAGCAGGATCCAGTGAGTGGCAATCCAACTACTTGTCCCCTTAAAACAGAGCTACTGAACAGCAAAACGAAAGCAGGCAAAGCTTTTAGACAGGCTGAGGCCAAGCGAGAGCCAAGGAAACAAAGGCAGCACAGAAGAGGTGCTGTGTCCTACCTTGTCGGAGCTCAGACAGAAAGCAAGGATTTGGGGAGACCAGGGGTTGTCTTTGCAAGGCAAAAAGGCTTCAGCACACAAGGCAAGGTGTGCTCAGAAATACAAGGGTTTCTCCCCCATCCCAGCCAACAAAGGGTGTTGACCAAGGAAAACAGGAGATCTATCCTAGCATTTCCCAACAGCACCTAATGGGATAAGCATTCCTCACACCATGATTTTCTTGCCCCGTGCTCCATCTTTCCAACCGACTGTGCTGTCTGGTGTAGCTGGATGATGTCCAAGGGCTGCCCTGTGACAGCTTTATCCTTAGGGACATAATGACATGAGAAAAGGGAAGGGGAGAAGTAGAACACAAAAGACTGATTGGCAGAGCCCAGGACAAGGCATTTAGGAAAACTCTGTTTCTAATGTGAAGCAAACTAGATCTAGAAATAGAAAAGCAAAAGTTAGGGAAGCCTTCAGCATCAATCTTAGAGTCTGGCTTTTCAGAGAAACCAGCTTTTAGGGTCATGGACTCATCTGCCAGGTGGCACATCTTTTTCAACTGAATCCTCACCACAGAGAGGCTTTTAGCTGAATTTGTTCAAAAAAAAATCAAACCAAACCAACCCCCAAAACCACACATGCAGCAAAAACTGCTGCCAATGCAAAGCCTTGCCATTTCATATCTTCCTTAAAACAGAAGATCTTTCATAACCCCACAAACATAAGAAATCAGGGAAATTGTAGGTCTGTATTACAAAAAAAAAAAATCATTTCATTTGTTCCATAGAATCATTAAGATTGGAAAAGACCTCCAAGAGCATCAAGCCCAACCTTTGACCAAACACTGCCATGCCCACTAACGCATATTGTGAAGTGCCACGTCTGCTCAATGTTTGAACATTTCCAGGGGTGGTGACTCCACCACTTCCCAGGGGAGCCTGTTCCAATATTTAACCACGCTTTCAGTGAAGAAATTCTTGCTAATATCCAGCCTGAACCTCTCCTGATGCAACTTCAAGCTGTTTCCCCTTGTCCTGTCAGCAGCTGCCTGGGAGAAGAGCCCACTTTGTGTGAGTCAGGGGTGGCCACTGTACAGGCAAAGTGTTTGGACTTCAGAATCGTACATTGACAGCATTAAGGGCAACAGTAGCCACCAAGAGCCGTATTAGCTGTGATATAGCTACACTTCCATAGGATAATCCCAAATATTTGCTGGAAGTTGTGGTTTTTAATTCACTTTTTTTTTTTTTAAACAAAGAAATAACAATGTTTAACATTGTTTAACAAAATGATGGCACTGCAAAATCTGGAGGGGAAGAGAGACTGGCCGCAGTCCCCCCCATCTCCAGGCTGTTCCTGCAGACAGCAGGGAATTTCCACACTTATCCACGTCCTTATTTAACGCTTCAGTTATTCTCCACACTCCTGTACAGGAGGTGCCAGGGCTTGCAGACAGGTCCAGCAGCAGGTGGACCGGGACTTGAGCACTCTGTGGAGGAATACAAACACCAGCTAATTAAATCTATTGTTAAAACAATTTGTTTCTTGCTGGGACCGAGTGATCTGACAGCGTTCAAACAAGACAGATTTCATTTCTGAGGGCAGACTGCCATCTTCATTCAGGAACTCCTCACCCCAGTCATTTTAGTTTCAAAGTGCAGATCAGCGACAGAGAAATAGCAATAAAATAAAAACTCAAGGGCAAAACTCTGAACTCCTCCCCAGGAGGAGTATTGTTCAGTGGGAAATTCCATGATTCAGCCAAGCAGCAGGAGCTGCTAGAATAAACAACGGGGGCAAGCAATGAGATCCTCAGCACACAAATCACAAAGGTCTATTTCCAAGGAACACCTGCCCCCAAGAGGGCACTGTGATATTGTGTATTCCTTCTGGCTTGGGCACTGGGAGATTATATATACATATATAATGGCATGGCATGGGAGCACCCACGGCTTGAACAGTGGGGCAAAGGAATGCCATCCCTCCAGCCCAGCCCAACCCAGCCCCACAGCCACTGCCAGCAGGCAAGGGGAGCACCCAGCTTCTGCCTTTGATGGATTCACTTCCCTTTGAGGGAAACCTGCAAGCAGGAAAGCAGCAAAAATCCCGGTTTGCTGGAAAGGAAAGCAGCAAAAATCCCAGTGTGCTGGAAAGGAAAGCAGCAGATGTAATGCAAGATCTGCTGCTACTGGTGTGAGCAGGTCTGTACTCATTCCCCACCCAAACCGCCCGTCCCTTGGCAGCTGGGTGGGATAAGCCTCTGTTTCCTTGGCAGTTTTCCTCCCAGGGTCACAGGTAGTTCCTTGCTTGATTTCTCAGGCAGTTTCAGCTTCAAATACCATAAAGGCCTGTGCAGCGAGATGCTGGATGGCGTAAACAGATGGTGTCTGCTCAGCAAACAGACCTCCAGACCCTGTCAGCTGCCTCCAGCCTTGTTCCCAAAGTGCCTGCCTGTCTCCCTCCCTCTTTGATATGCACACACCGACTATCTGGTCCAAGATCACCTCCTTCTGCCACTTAGAATGTGCCTTTAGAATCTCACTATCTTCCAAATCTCAGTCTGAGTTTTCTCATCAGTCTTGACAGCTCTGAAGCTCCTTGATTTGCATGTCTAGCCTGTCCTCTCTTCCCAGACTGGCTCATCCAGGGCTAACCAGACCTGCGGGAGAAGCTGCTTCAGGGATTTGTGGAGCACCTTCAGGAAAGGTTTTAGCACATGACTCCGCAGCACCTCATGAAATCCGCCTCTGATAACAACCATACCACTTAAAAGCATTTAAACATCTGCTTCTAAAACTTTGCCATCAACTTTTCAGTCCTGTGTACCATAGGCTGCTGTAGCCTAATTATAGACCAAATTCTGCAGTCCCTAATTGGCCACAAATTACTTACAGTAGGTGCCAGACAACTAAATCTCTTTCTGAATACATCATGCTCTCCACAGGCAGGTAAGTAAATCAGTGTAAGGAGGAAAGTGGTGTTCACATGGGATAGTTAACACAAAATGCTTACTTGTTTTTCTAAATTACACTTGGATTTAACAGCCATAGATGATGTGGTAAGAAAAGCTGGGAACTGAGAAGCTTTCCTCTTAACCCTCATTGCCACCCATTTCCAACTCCGTTCCCACTAATCCAAGAGGCCCTGTGGCTTTTGAAAGCTTTGACTTGCTTAAATCCTCACCTGAAGCCCTCTCCCTCCTGTTGGAGAGCCAGCCATGAGGGAACACCAGCTAACTCTGCCTGGGGACAGACAGCAGGCACACAAACACAGATAAGCAAGTCACCAGCTGTGGGAGGCAGTTAATATTCCAGCTATGAAAGAGATTTTTTATGGATCCTGAAGCACTGAGGAAAGCAGAGACATGCTCCTTGCTTTCAGGTATGTGCAGTGTGGAGCCCCAGTTCCTACCCACAGTTGCCCAGCACCAAAGGGGATCTCAGCAGGCTGACTGGGCTCCCTCCCTGGCCTTGAGGAGGGGCAGGAAGAGCAGGCTTAGTGCTTCTCCTGTTCGTGCTGCACAGCCCTTCCCTTTGGCTTCTGGGGGTGTTGGGAGGATCTCCCAGTAAGCGCTCAGGAATCAGCCACTTGAGGGCCAAGCCAAGTGTCTGCAGCATAGGCCAAGAGAGAAACAGCTTCCCAGCCTTCAGAAGGGATGTGGTGGGAAGGAGCCATCTGAACAAAGACACAGGGAGATCAGCCAGGAAAGGGTGTGGTGAGCTCCGGGGCTGAGCACCCCACCTGCTCCCCTTTCTCTGCAGCCGTGCCTACCCCTCTCAGCAGGCATTCCAGCGCTAAAAAGGACAGCTTGCTTCCCTGTGCAGCTGGTTTTCCTTTGCTCTGACAAGCCAGGCGTGACTTTTCCACAAGGATGGAGGCATATGATCTCACTTTGCTTCCTCTTTCCATAAGGATTTTGGTGCAAAGCCTCTCAGAGACAGACCTGCCAAGAGAGTCTTCCTGCTCCTCCAGCAACTCACTTGTCACTGCCTGCTTAGCCCCTTTTGTCTCCCTCTTCACTCTATTTTTTTGCCTTCAGGTTTGAGACTCTTGGCAGGTGCGGCCTGACGATGCCAGCTGCAAAATCCTCTTTGCAGAGCAGCCCGTTAGCCCTTCCATCTTTCATCTCCTTTGGCACCTACTGAGGCACTCACAAGCTGCTCCAGGAGGTGGTAGGATGGCCTGTTGCCATGAATCTATTCCTTCTGATGGCTTACAAAGCCATTTTATGTCCCTCACAGTTTAAATTCTAATTTACATGAAGAGATGTTTCTGGCACACCTGCCAGCCTCAGGTTTCTCTTTGGTGTCTGAACAACCTTGGTTAATCAAGTGGATGTCCACAGGGTTTACTGTTTGGTGTTGTTCCTCTCATCCTGCTAAATTTCTGGGAGACTTTGTACTAGTCCCACACCCAGCTTCACCAGTTTATTCTGTTTGAAAAGAGGGTAAGGGCAAGATGTGATGACAAACAGCTGTGAGGGTCACAGCCACTCCTGAACACTAGGAATGTGAGGTCCCAAAACTCCTTATCTGCCAAAGGAATAAAAACCCCAACATAGCCTGAGTATCTGAAACAGACACCAATCCTTGAAACATGAGAGGGAAGAAAGAAGCAGCAAAACCAGCACATTGCCGAGCACAGCTTTCTGACTACCTGTGGCTCTGGCTTTCTCCCTTGTCTGCACTGCTGCTGCTGCCAGGGAGGAGCCACAAGACCATGGCCAAATTTAGGGTGCCATTGTGCACACAAACAGCATCAAATGTTCAGAGACAAGGCTGTACCTTTGACTTCCCAGGTCTGTTCAACACCAGTGCCTAAAATAACCACAGAGACATCTTGATTTGCAGGAGAGAATCTAGGGCAATGAGAGCAATTCAGGTCCCGAGGTGGCTTGGATTCTGTATGCTTTTCATGGGATCTGCCCCACTTTTCAGCTGCTCAGATATCCCATGGACCAGTGATCAGTTACCACACTGAAGAGTTCTTGGCAATAAAGGGGCAAATAACACCACTATTGAAATGAGAGTACTTGCCAAGGGTCATTTTCTTCCCTGGCTGTGGCTGCACCTCTTACAAGCTGGCCTCAGCCTGGTTGTTCCCTTTGGTGCTCATACCTAGAGGGTGTGGTACAGCTCCATGGGACTACAGAGGAATTCTCACTTGCAGAATTTTTACCAGCCTTCTGCACCTGCAGCACCCAGGTAGCTGGAAAATGGTGCTGTGAGCAGCGTGCTTCTTTTCAGGCTAGCATTCTCTGAGAAAGTAAAACAACCATACTTTAAAAAGTAATAAAATCAAATACAGATAAAACATAGAAAATTTTTTTACCCATTGCTGGCAAGAAGGTCTTGGTAACTTCAGCATCTGCTAGGAAAAACTGTGGTTACCCTTTGTTCTATCTATAATGACTTAGCAAAGCAAAAATGTTAGTTATTTTTACTCCTTGTGCAGAAGTTTGCCCATTCCCATATTCACAGGGTTCTAAGAAATAATGTCTGGTCATGGACTTGCCATAAATTGGACACCTAGGAATTCCTTGACCAGTCTTGAACATTGCAGCCCTTGGGCAAAATATTTCTGCTTGTATGGAAATAGAGGTATTTAAAGAAATCTCAAGGGCTCCGTGCAAGTGCAGAGGTCATTCTGCACATTGTAACTTACAGCCTCATGGCATAAGGTATAAAAATATGGTTTGTTATGGCTTCTCGGACATCTGCATTCACAGGAGTTGTATTTTGGTACAATTGAGCCAGCAGGACCCATGTTACACTCACCAGTATCCACTCACAAGTGAAATCCCTGCCCCAGAGGTGTCAGTCTGTCATCAGATCAATGGCAGGCATCTGGGACTCACACTACCCTGCCGCCAGGGCTCGGGGGCAATGGGTTCACAGGGAGAGGGGGGAGTTCCCAAGGCATGATCTAATG
This sequence comes from Pomatostomus ruficeps, assembly GCA_013400735.1. Taxonomy (NCBI): domain Eukaryota; kingdom Metazoa; phylum Chordata; class Aves; order Passeriformes; family Timaliidae; genus Pomatostomus; species Pomatostomus ruficeps. The sequence goes on from VYZT01002716.1 coordinate 699,372, forward strand.
GCCTCGTTAGCTCCCTGGCTTGCCGTGTGCATCTCAGCTGGGATCTCAGTAGCTGCACTGCGGCAGTGCTGCCTCGCTGAGGTTCGGCAAGAGGGCAGCCCTCCAAAAGGCACCACACAGGCACGTTATTAGTGAAAAAATCCATGGGGTGATGCAGAAAGAAGAAAGTCCCTCTTCTGATGGAAGTTATGGCTTTTGTATTCTTCTCCAGTCGAAGGCAGCTGTACAGAGTCCGTAAGGGCAGAGACCTGCAGCTGCCTTAGCTTCTCGGCAAGGCTGGGTCACCTGGACGGTCCTCCAGGAGTTAGCAACCCTTTGGAAGAGGGATGGTCCTTCAGGAGCTGCTCAGCCTGGCCAGAGGGACAAACTGCACACCAAGGCTGATGCACAATCGTACCACCAGAGTCAGAAACATCCCATAACGAAATCCCTGACAGTGAGCTCCAGTAATTTATACCTCTGCAGGCCAGCTCTTCCTGCTCACATGCCACACTTAAAAAAACTGTAATTGCTGCCCGATTTCTAATTGCTGTCATTAACAAGAGCAATGGAACAAGTCAGTTCTACAAACACAGCTTTGATGCAAAAAATGCTCCAAAAAGCACAGAAGCTCAGCATTTTTTTGTGTATGTTGGTAGTGAGTGCACTACTAGAATATATCGGTGTGACCTAAATATTTATACCACAGGTAGCAGTACTAGAGGAAAAAGGATGAAAGGAAAAGGGATTTTTGGGTACATTTTTATACCAATAAATGCTGAGCCAGCAGCCAACCAAGAAAAATCAGTTTCTGTGAGATTTGAGGACAGCACAGAAAGCTGAGCTCAGCTGTCATTCCTCCTCCTCTGCCTGCCAAACCAAACCCTCTCATCCCAGGCTCTCGCTGCCTGCCTTTGGAGCTGTTTGCAGCAGTCCCAGGCCGTGCTACTGGCTGTGGGGCAGGAGCTCAGGGATGCACAGCAGTGGTGCCTGCAGCCGAGCCAGCTCGCAGAGCTGCAGCCTGGAGCGTACAGGAGGGGGAGTGTTTGCTTCGATAGCTGCTTCCTCCCTGCGAAACCAGGGCTTGCTTCCCGAGCTCCTTCAAGCCCTCCCGCCCCCAGGATGCTCCAGCAGCATCTGCCTGAACAAGGCTTTTTCTGGGCTCGCAGGAGGGCTTACTGAGACTGAAACTGCCCACTTCAGCCAAGCTTGCAGAAAACTTCCCCAAAGCGACCTGTTCCCCCGAGCAGATGAAGAATGACCAGAAGCCCGGACTCCACTGCGTTACTCCTCACCATTGCAGCCTGATTGGTAGCTGCCCCTTTGGTTTTTCCACAGCTGCGTGGACACTCCCTCTTCTGGTGATGTTATTGCAGGGGCTTCAAAGGGGCTTCCCGTAAGTGAGGATTTACCAGCAGGTTTTGGGAACATGCCTATGATGCGACTGCCCATTCATATTTCAAAAGACATTTCAAAAGAGCATCAGCCAAGCCCCTGCAGATGTCTGCACGCACATCCTTCTATTCCCAGGAGCAGCAGTGGCATTTTCCAGGGGTTCTTTGGTGGGGAAGGGAAGCCTGGTCTAAGCATTTTCCCTCATAAAAATGCCCACATTGGTTCAGTTATGTTTAGCCATCTCAGAGTTCCCAGCTGCTCTGAAAAGTCCAGCTCAGACCTCTGCTGAAGTCACTGCGGCTATGACTCAAGGGCTAAACTTGTCAGGAAATCGTGCGCATCCAGCAAAATGGGTTTCTGCATCTGGCTTTCTGATTGCTAGGTGGGATTTTTTTGCCTTTAGTAACTGCAGTTTCTGAACAGGAACTTCTGGAAATGGCTTCATGCTGATTCACTTCAGAAATAAGAAATCTGAGGCATTTATTTGATGGCCCAAGCCTGCCCGATGGTACAGCCTGATGGTATGCCTGGCAGTATATGCCTGGCAACCACATTTCCATGGCATGTTGAGTTCCCATACTTCCAACTGGCCTGTAGAAATAACATGTGAAGCAGGAAGGGGGTTTGATTTGGACCCACAACTTCTAAACAGATAAAACTCGACATGGTGACTGCATTATTTGCTCTTAGCATCACAGCAAAGCACCCCTGCAGCATATACAGACTTATGTTTGCAGCTTTGAGCTATTTTAATCTCCTCAAGTGACTTCAGAACACTGACAAGATGGACTCACAAGAAAGATTTTCTTTCATCTTCAGCTGATTACCACCCCTCTTTATAACTGACTTGCAAAATGAAACATATATTCAAAAATTAAAAATAGCATTTGGGTTGGTATTTAGGAAGATGGGGTTTTGTGGTCCTAGGCTTCTTTGTACAGCTGGAAAGGAAATGTGGGCTCCACAGGGCTGACAGGATCCTTGAGCAGCTTAAAAAAACCCAGCACAAACCAGAAACAACTGTTTGTGAAAGCCAAAGATGCAGCACCTGGAAGGAGGAGCTGACACTGGCCTGTCATGCAGCGTGTGATGGGAGGGATGCCCTGCTCTGGAGAGGGTGTTGTGGCTCAACCCAGCTGCCCTCTGCTCAATTTGACTGCCACATTATGGCAACTACAACTGACTATAAGCTTTTAAAATCCAAGTTACAGAAGTTCTCTGAAGGATCTCTGATCTGACTTCATCTCTGTAGGTCTCCGAAATATCATTTTGATAAAAAACAGATAGAGAGCATTTTCAAGTTCAAGAAACCAAAAAGCTGCTTCTTCTGAAAGATGCATTTAAAGTTCCCCGTCCACCTCATACAAGGTCAGAAAGCCTCCCTAGTAATATAATAGCTCCATCACCAAAAGAAGTCAATATTTATAGCCAGCCAAGGTGGTTCACAGTTAGTGCCAGTAGAAGTCACTCCTTTGTACTGCTCTGTGTAGTTTGGATTTTAATGTAACTAATACCCAGCAGAAAACTGGTATAGGTCCCCAAAGGGGTCACTTATCCCAGAAAGCTGACATTTAAACTTTCATCCACACAGCCCTGTGTTGAGAACTCAAGTGAAGAAGCTGAAAGGGTAAAAACTCTAAGATATCCAGCCCCAGTTGTCTGCAGGCACGCCAGGGGCACCCATGAGCAGAGAGGACCCATCAGACGCCCGTGTCATCTCCAGAGGAGCTGTCACACACAACATTCCGCCCGTCACAATGCCTGGGTGGGGCACGGAAGCATAGGTTGCCATAGGGGAAGGTGAGCAGCTGCCATGCAGCAGACGACACAGCTTCCAAGTCCTAGAGCAGGACACCAGCTCCAGCTAAGCCCACCAGGATCACCAACCATGCCAAGGTCTGATGGAGGAGAGAGGTTACTCAACGAGCTGGGCTACAAGCTGGGTCAGACATTAGGGGAGGGTAGCTTCTCCAAGGTGAAGTCAGCCACCTCCAGCAAGTACAAGGGCCTCCTGGCCATCAAGGTGGTGGACCGGCAGCGAGCATCCCGAGCCGTTGTGTTCAAGTTTCTGCCTCGGGAGCTCTCCATCATGCGCAAGATCCAGCACCCCAACATTGTGCACGTCTTCGAGCTCATCGAGGTCTGCAACAGGAAGCTCTACATCGTGATGGAGGCCATGGACAGTACACTGCTACAGATGCTGGAGAATCTGGGAAAGCTGCCCTGTGCACCCAATGCCCGGGACATCTTTGTGCAGGTGGTGAGGGCCGTGCGCTACCTGCATGATCGCAACCTGGTGCACCGGGACCTCAAGTGTGAGAACGTGCTGCTCTCCGCTGACGGCCGCCGTGCCAAGATCAGCGACTTCGGCTTCAGCAAGGAAGTCAACGGCTACCCAGACCTGAGCACCACGTTCTGCGGGACAGCGGCCTTCGCCTCGCCAGAGGTGCTCATGGGCATCCCCTACGACGCCAAAAAGTATGACATATGGAGCTTGGGGGTGATGCTTTACATGATGGTGGTCGGCAACATTCCCTTTGATGATACCAACGTCCAGAGCATGCCCGAGCTTCAGAAGAAGGGGGTGATGTACCCTGAGGGGCTGCCTCCACTGCCAGAGCCCTGCCAAGCCCTCATCACCCAGCTGCTCCAGTACACCCCGGCGGCCCGGCCCGGCGCAGGGCAGATAGCCAAGAACCGCTGGCTGAATGGGGATATCTGAAGAAGAGACCTCCCTGAAGATTCTGGAAGAGCACTTTGGTGCAATAAATACTGACGTGAAAAAGCATTTCTGTGGTTTATCAATGATTTTGAGGCCCAGGGGTTCCTGTGTGTGGAGCTGATTGAACTTCAGGCACCAGCAAGGCCACGTGCTCTCAGGAGCTGGTCAGATCCCAAAACAGCAGTGGGAGCCTGCTGCAGGCTGGGTTTCAAGACACAGCAGCCATGCAGAGTTGCCAGGGCAGGGTGGTAAGGTGTAGCAGCACAGTCCATGATGGTGCCTGCTCCCTAGAACACCAAAACTCCAGCAAAACTCCCAGTCTGCTGCTCCCAACCCCCTGCTGCTGCATGCACAGGGACTGTGGGAGAAAAGCTGCTCTCACAGGGGTCTTGGCTCCTCCTTAGCCTTGTTCACCACCAAACTGTATTTGAGCAGATGGGAGGGGAGCATCAGTGGTCCTACAAATCACTGCTGCAGAGAAAATGTCACATTTTTTGTGTGCCACTATTTCAATCTCACAGTGACACTGAGAGCCCAAATTCACACTAAGATCTTTGCAGGCAGCAGGACAGCATTATCCAGCCAAAAGTTTTGGTGCGGCTTTGAGATCCACACCTTACATGGAACATCTTTCCGATATTTATTCTTAGCAATATTTGAAATGTCTGCCAAAAGATACTTGATCAGAAATGCCACTGGCTGTGGAGAACCTGAAAGGGAAAAGTGATAAAGGTATAAAGGAGAATCACTTTGCCAACTCCTGCTGTCCAGCTTCAGTGTGGAAAATTACCAATTACTCTTAATGCAACCCCCAAAATCATCTATGGGTCCCTATGGGCAAGTCCCATTTTCAAAGGGTTAATTAAAGGTGGGAGCTGGCATCTGAAATGTGCTTTTATAAGACATTTCAACCCCCTCTAAACAATCTCCAGCTTCCACTGGAACTGAAGTCCAAGAGGAAATGTCTGGTTGGGTGGTTTGATGGTGTTGGTGTTGCTGGTGCCTCATGAGCTGATGCGGCACAGCCCTGGCAGCACAGCCCATGGCCAGGTCATGTCTGACATGAACAAACCAGTGCACGTGGCTCTGCTGGAGGAGGAGGAAACACCTTTCCCAAAGCAAACATTTTGGGTCTATTAAAAGCAGCAGTTTAAGTAGAACAAGATGTGGCAGCAGAGCCAGCCCAAGGCTTGTCAGCATGCAGGCTACAGGGAATTTTGCCACCCCCAGAATGAAGATTTATTTTGTTCTTCTTGCAGCTGCAAAATAAAATATGCAGCAGCAAAGTCCAAAGTAGACAGAGTAATGGGATACAAAGGGTATCTTGTGGCCATCCATGGCTGTGGAAACAGGTTTGGGAAGGACCAGGAAGGGGATGGAAAACAAGGGCAGAAGTCATAAGGGTGTGGGAAGCAAGAAGGTGGACTTCAGGGTAGTGACATTTTCAGCAAGGCTCAGCTCTCCTTTTCTGGCTTGCCTTCCAGCCACCCTGTCAGGTCTTATGCCAATCCATGCCCCAGGACATCCAAGTACCTGTCCACCTCCATCTCCTGCCTTCCCCCAGCCCTTGCCTGCCTCCAGGTACCTTCCCACAACCCGGGAAGCACAAACCTGGTGCTGCTGTGTTGCCTCTCCTTTTGCCTTATCTTAATCCCCTTTCATTAAAGACAAAGCTAATACAAAGCAAGTCGTTCTAAATTCCAAACCCTATTAATCTCCCCTCAGCACCACATTCTCCTAAACGGTTGCATCTGTTGAGGACACGAGCCAGGACGGACGACTAATGTTTTGCAAGGCTGTACCCCCTTGGGTGGCTTGGGAAAGCAGCTGGGGTTCAAGTGGTGAGAGGCTCAAACGAGCCGCAGGAGGCTCGTCAGGCTGCCCGCGGCCCTCGCCCTCTGCACGCAGATGGTGATCTCCCAGGGCCGGTACTAACGACCTCAGAGCAGTCCCCAGGCTGTGAAAATAGCCCATTACATGTCTAATTATGCAAATTAAAAATAAAAATCACAATTAAAGACTCTGAACCAATTCTTACCTAATTTGCACCAGTGGGATATCAGTTTTGAAGGAGAGCAGGAGCAGAGGCTTTGAGCAGGATGAGGTAGAGAGAGTCTCACAGCTCTGCCAGCACCCCTCCCCTCCAGAGGGCTCTGCATGTGCTAAGCCTGCTTTTCCCTAAGTTTATTTCTTCCTCAGGAGGTTAGAAATGCCTTTTAACCTTCCTTGGAGGCACACAGTCAAGGGAACTGCCCCTTCCCTGACTCTTGGCAGATGAGCCCCAGTGTCCTGGCCACGAAGTGCAGTGCCCTGTGTTTGTGGGACAGCCCTTGGACTTGGAACAAGCATGTGTTGGAGGCACAAACAGCCACACTGGGTTATCAATACCCTGATCAGGCCCACCAGTGTGACTCTGTCCTCCCCAGGCTGTTTGGAACGTACTGGTGCAGTGCCACAGGAAATGAAGGGTCCTGTGTGATACCAGCACCAAATAAATAACTTTACATGGGGGACCTGATCACCATGCACAATACACAAGTAACTGTATGCTATTTAATCCTCCTCCAAGGATAAGAAGGTAAACGTTCAGGGCCTGTGTGAGGCAGCTGTGTGTGCCAGCACCTGGCTCCTGTTGGCTCATTCCATGGTGTGAGCATTACCCCATCCACAGCCCTCTTGCTGGCTGTCATTGTGCCCTGTGTCACCAACAGGCTCAATGGAAAATCTTTCAGATTTTTAGACATGTGTCTTGAAATCAGCTAGAGGGATTCTTGAAAGGACATTCAGCAGAATAAAGTGTTTAGTGTTTTCTTGAGATCATCTTGAAGCAATTTTACCCCATTTAAACTCAGAAGAGCATTATAAATTTCAAAGATGTCTTCCAGACCTTTTGTATAGCTCTCCTCCCTCTGCTCTTTTGTCTATATTCTGCATCACTTTGCCTGATATACAGCCTTTATTTCAGGCAAATGAAAGGAACGGAGGTAATTCACTGCACGCTGACATTAAAGCTCCTTTTTCAGCTACGCAAAATTTGCTTTCAAGATTTTAGGCCATAGCTGATGTGTCTGATAAGCTTCAGGACTCAGCTACTTAAAAGTCTACACGTTACAGAACTCCGGAGATAAGTATATTCATGAATTGTGGGAAAGCACTGCTGGGTAACCAAACACCTCACGTACTCCTGCGCTGACTCTGGGCTGGCTCTCCCAGGGCTCTTGCAGGGCTCCCCATCTATGCCTCCAGCCAAGCCAGGCTCCCAGTGACCCACTCTGGTTGCCCTGGGCGCAGGGAGCAGCGGCAGGCCAGGTGGGAGCTGCACCTGCATGACCCGGCTTCGCCACGGGGCAAAGCTCCCAACAGGCAACTGAGCAACCTCAGCCCTGTTTGAATACATTGACCTTTCCATAACTGCAGCACCCTCAGTGCCAGCAGCCTTTTTTCCAGCGACCTAGAATCCTCCTGGCTCTTTTCTAGACCCTGCTGCACGGAGTTATGGGTCTCCATGACTTTGTGTCACCCCTTCTCCAGCTGAAGATCTCCTCATCCTCTCTTTTCATCCTCTCTGTGGGTCTCTACACTTACTTGTCTGCCAGAAGAGATATGGGGGGAGAATGAGGGCAAACATTTTCCTGTCTTGAGCCTTTTGGTTATATTAAGCATAATAAAAAATTTTAAAAAAAGACTAGAGGTCCTCACCAAAGGACAGGATCCAGGGGGTCTTTGTGCACATAGTTTTCCTTGCAAATGAAGCTTTCTATGAATTATGTTTTCATTTTCACAGCACTTTGCAAACATTAATCCTTGCTCTTGCACCAAGTGGTAAATATTATTCTCCCCATGTTACAGTGCACAGCCTAAGGGACTTACCTGAGGCCAAGGGAATTTCATTTAACATTACCCTCCAAACCTTCCCTAGCCACTCATTTGCCAGCCAGATCATGACTCTGTCTTCAAGCGATAATAAATGCAACAATATTTGATGGTCTAGAAAGACATGTGAATTTCCTCTCCCAAAACTGCTTCCAAATCAACTTCATTTTATTTCATAAATGAATGAAAGGACATAGACTACACAGATGGCTGGAGCTTGTTTTCCACGCCCTGAATAAGGGATCCAAATTTCCTAACTGCATTTAACAGCCCTTTACAAGAGTCAAGGCAGCACTCACACCACAGGATGTAGCACAGGCACAGGCTGCCCTAAGCTGGGACATCCCAATCCTTGGAGGTTTCCAAGAGCCAACAGGACAAAGTCCCAGGTCTGATCTCAGAGCTGACCCTGTCTTGAGCAGCACATTGGGCTGGAGATTGCCAGCCTCCCCTCCCCCATGAAATATGCTGCAATCTCACAAACACACCATTTTTTGTGCTGAAAGGTGACAACTGTTCTTTGTTTCAGAGATGCCCAGACTGCTCCAGGAGTTTGACTGCAGGGGTGATAAATAACTGTATTTTTTAGACCCATTAAAAAATGTAGGACAGCAAGCAGTGCCTCCATCTGCTAATTACATTTTGGTTATTACTGCTCGTATAGGAGACAACATGACATAAGGACCTGAGCGTGGTTGTTAGGTGTTTCTCTGTGGAGTTAAAGAGCTACACAAGGGTGGATGGAGTGTCTGTGCTCCTTCATTCCTTCTCACGTCATTATCAGCCACAGCAGCTACCAACAGATTCCCTGAAAGACATTCATGGTGTTATTTCTTCCTCTCAGCTGGCAGATGTTCATTATAATCAAGTAGCACCTAAATGTCACAGGAGCCCTATTGGGACAGATCCTGTCTACAGGTGTTGTTATTTTTTTATTGATCATCTCTGCCTCAGAAGATCTTACCTCATAAATGAGAGGCACCTTGGTCACAGGAGGGAACGTTCTCTTGGACTGTGCAATCTGTAGGTGTCCTCACAGAGAGCAGAGTGAGACACCACAGGAATGTTTGCCTCATGCATGACCCAGCATCAGAGAAGCATTTCCGAGCAGCACAGCTCAGTGTGCTTTACAATACAAGTGATTCTTGAGGGAAAAACAAAAAGGGAAACTAATTAATTGCCTCTTAGCAGACCCATTTAACACCAACAATGTGACAAGGTCAATGGCCACAGTGTCACCCAGCAGGTGACAGGGTCACAGACCACCTTGTACCCGCACAGGAATATATTTACAGAGAAGCCAGATCCCACCAAATGCTGAGACCTCTCAAGTCCCACTTAACTATTTTAAAGGAAATAGTAGCTGAGGGAACTGAGCACCTCCAGACAAGCCCTTCAGAAATCCCTGACCATTCCTCCTCCATATGGTCACTTTGCTTGTTCTCCATGTACTGTAGCAACCCACAGGAACCATAACTGGCAGCATCATTTCTTCATGATTCTCTGCACAGCACTGTCATATCACTACATTCTCTAGAGAAACATGCCATTTCCATTAAAACCTTGGTTAAAAATACATATGGAGCATTTACAGCAGCTGCCTTGGCTTTAGTGCTGCCTCAGACCTCGGCATGCCCAGCCCGAAGGCTGGTAAGGTGTTGGAATTCCTCCACAACTACATGGCAGGGCTTGGTGGGTGGAGGCAAGTTGGAGTTTGCCAAGAGAAGAGGCAGGATTTGTGCAGCACATGGGCTGCTACCTCCTCCTGGCAGAGCAACAGCCAAGGGACACCAACAGACCAGACAACATCCTCATTAATTACAGGCAAAAAACCCCAAAATACACATTATTGTCTCAAAAATAATGATAATCCTTAGCTTCTTGTTTGCATGTTCATTAGCATGTTAATAGGATACCTATTATGGAAGATCTAAACCACACAGTCGTACACATATGCACCCAGTCATTTATTACAACATCAGCTTCCCTTCCACTTGACACATTCCTCCCCGTCCAGAAAATGGTTCAAGCCACACCATCCAGGGCAAGCTGTAATTGATGAATAAATCTTGAGGAAAGCAATTTTGCTTTCTGTGCATTACACAGCCAATTATATTTTCCAATATTGAGAGCTCTATTTATTTACTAGTGATGGAGCTAGAGAATTGCTGGGAGAAGGACTCACGAGAGGGTTGCCGCTACTAGCAAGCTTCACATAAAAACACACCAGCCTTCAAATGAACACACACATGTTCCATAAATAGGGGGAGAAATGTCAAAAGTCCCCACAAACAACAAATCAACAAACCACTATGTCCAAGTGAAGGAAACTACTACTGGTGAAGGAAGCACCCAGGGGTGGCCCAGACCCAGGCAGGGACAGAGCTTCCGAGCCCGAGAAGGGAGGGTGAGGAATGACGTGGCAGGTGGTGGGATAGCAGCAGTGGCACAGGGGGATGCAGGGCTCAGCCAGCCTGGGGAAGCAGCACAGCCATTTAGGTATTTCTTGAGCTGATCACACGATAGTTTCTCACTCAGCAGCATGGTCAACTATGAAGATGTGAGTGCAAGACATTACTCAGGGCAGGTAACTATCTAGGAGGAACTACAGTGGAGGCTGCAGCCTTTCATGCAGCCATCTTCTTCCGCATTTCATCTTCATGGCAGAAAAAGCACAGCCAGTTTTCTGTCTTTTGTTAGACTATTTCAGGCAGCGCCTGGTGGGAGACAGTCATGGAGAGAACTGTGCTAGTGGTTTTGGGACAGAGCACCAGTCTGTCAGCAGATTAAACCTTTTGCAAATGCTATTCTCAACACATCATGCAGGATCTAAACTTCAGACCAACAGCTCAGCACAAATTTAATTTCATTACGAAACTGGAGCCTTTCATATTTTGGCTATAACACTCCTAAAACATTTGTGTTTTTCCTTGCACCCTGCTCCATTTCTTTGGTTTTACTCTACCCCTAAATTTCCTGCACGCCTCAGATTTTTATGTGGGTGAGGAATAGTTGCAGCACAGATGCTTCACTAACAAAGCTCCACAACCCCACAGCAGTTAGGGAGGACACAAAAATGGGCATCAGCTGGTGACCTGCCTGACAGCAGGGGAGCAGCAGAGGTCTGGGTGAGCGGAATATTCCACTGAGCAAAAAGCACCAGAGGAGACTTTGGCACATAGGGTCAGGACTTTAACCGAGTGCATATGTTAAAACACTGACTACCTCAGTTATGAACTCTGCTGGAAGTCCAAACATTACCAGTCTCCAGAATGAATGGTCAGATAAAACAAATCACTATGTTGAGCTGTGTCAAAGTCATCACCCACAAAAAGATCATCACAATGCATCACTTGAGCCCATGTTTGCAAAGACCCTCCCCTAAATCTATCGGCAAGAAAATTTTAATTTTACATGCCTGCAGATCTGCAATTCATGCCAGAACAGGACAGGATCTATAGCTGATTCCAGTATCAGAGAAATACCGAAATTGGCACAAAGAAGGGTAGTTTTTGTAATGGTGATGTTTTTCCAGTAGTAGACAGACTTGAGTCACTTGTACGTATTTAGCATCCTTCAAATGATAAGGACTGCTGCTGGCTAGGAAAGCACACAGAGTCTCACTCTGGGCACTCCAAACATTTCTACATCTTGTCATTACCCATGGCTTTTATCACCTCAGCCACCAGATTTGCAATTCACTGCTGCAGCATACTGTAGCAAATCTCTCACCACCAAAAAACCCCACTTCCACTAATCAAACTACAAAGTTCTCAAGAGAGACCTGCCCTCACCGAGTGCTCCTGGGGTACTCGCTGACCCCAAGCTTTCTGCTTCAGGAGAACACAGAGCACCAAACCCTGGCATGGTGGCTGCCCCCAGTTGCCCGTGCACTGAGGATGGAAGGTCAGGATTGCGCCTTGCAGTGCCACGAGTGGACAATGTGGGAAAAGAATCAACGATGGCACAGGCCAGGCATGGCCAAGAGAGGACTGCTGCTGGCCAGGATGGGCTCTTGTGGTGAAGATCTCAACAATGGGTGTCTTGTGAGCCAGCTTTCCCCACAGTTCAGGAAAAATGTTCTACGGAGACAAACCCACAACCACCCACAGCATGAGGGAGCAAACATGGAGTGCAGGAGACTGCTCTTCCCAGTCGGGGCTTGTGATCAGTTCAGCTGCTGCTGGGCAGGCTGGAAGCGTGGCTGCTTGGAGCTTGTAAGAAGAGGAAGGGTCATAAGGAAAAAGCTCAGAGACCCACGGAAGGCTGAAGAACGTACACACACAAAAAAGAGCACATTGTGTCCAAAGAAAGTTCAACTTTCCCAGCTCATTGGATTGTGGGAACTTTACTCTTCCAGGGAATAACTATGCTATTTTCAGCATTTTTATTATTCAATTTGTCACAGGCTGTCTCAGGAGACTATCAACAATCAGTTTCAAGCAGCATCTGACCACAAACACTTCTCCACATGTGATTTAGAACATCTGGAACGAAGGAGTTGGCTTTAAAAGCGTGCCAGCACTGTGCTGCCTCCCCACATTTCTTCTCCTTCCTTCCATCTTCACACCACTGTCAGCCTGTGCGTAGAAAGCCAGCTGGAGAAGCCGAGTTTGGAGCCCTGGCAGTGCAGCATTGCTTGTGTTTGCCATGGGCACGTGGGGATAGCGGGCACCGCCTGCTTTGAAGAAGGGCACGGTCAGGCATTGCTGGTGGCACATTCCCCAAATTGCTGAGCCGCAGTGATTTAAAGGTCACATTCCCTAGGGACAGGGGATGTGATCCTTGGCCTGGAGGCAGGCCAGCCTGAGGACTCATGCCAAAGCTTGCACACTGGATACTGCATGCATAGAGCCGAAAAGGAGGTGTGTGCTCTGTTCTGTGCCAGCTGTACGCACCAGCTCTCTGATTAGCGCAGTTATTTCCTTGGAAACCCAGAGCAACCTTTCCACTAGAGCTATTGGGCAGGTAAATTGTAAATTAGCAAAGCAATTGTAAATTCAGCAAGCCTGAGGAGGGAATGGGAACATATGAAAAAGGAATCCAGGCAAATAGCAGAGGAAATGACATTATGATCCCAGCTGGAAGCTCTGTAATGAACTGCTTGGTGTCTGCACAGAAAACCTACATGAGAACGGGGAGAGGTTCTGGCCCCCGCAAAGCCGATGAGAATTTTGTCATCACTGGGAGGGGGGAAGGTTTCAGAGTGTCATTAATTTCATGTTCATCTCCAGTTTCCCTGAGTGACCCACACGGACATGGTGCAGTGACACAGGAGGCTGCCTTCACACCGCCTGCTGCCTTGCATGTCTGGCTGCCCCGCGCAGCTGCCAAGCGCTGGGCTCATCAACATGTGTGCTGTGCTGCTCCCAGTGCTCCCCAGCCCTGTCCTGGACAAACCCTGGTCTGGTTTGTGACAACAAAGTCAGGACCAGGGCACAGAGACACTTTGAACCGTGCTCTGAGAAGAGATGGTGACATTGCAGCAGGATCTGTGTCCACTGTTTCCTCTCCTTTTCAAAGATGTTTTCAAGGAACGGCTGGCAAAATTCAGGGATGCTTGTCTGTCTTAAGTTAGAAAATTTAGAATTTTAACACACAGTCTTCTAAGAGCGCTTATGAAGCCCCTGGCACCCGCCATGGCTGCAGAAAGCACATCCCAGTGCATGGCTGCGTATCATGCCCAAGCCGGAGTCATGGATCCCCATGTCCTCTGCCCCATCCCATCCCACCTCATGGGGCTGCACAGGGACCTGTGTCCCCCTGGGAGCTCCTATCACAGGGTGGCTTCTCAGCCCTTGCAGCCCATGGTCCTGGCTCACTGAAGGGTCCAGAAAGGACCAGACCATGGTGCTGCAGTGACAGGGAATGTGCTGGTTCAGCTCGTGCTGAAATGTGAAACTGCAGCTTCAGTCTTACTTTTCCACCCATTTTTAGGAAAGAAATAGCTATAAATACGACTCTCATTTCTAGTTGCTAGGATCCATTTTGTTTCTTTATTTTTCCCAAGACTGAGAATGGTTTTCAACTCCATTAGTAGCCAGTCCACTCAAAAAGAAACAAAAATGTGTAAAATTACCTTTCTTCATGAGAAGAAAGACACATCCTTAAAGCCACAGTGACCTTTAAGCCATATTGCAAGTGCAACAATCCAAAAAAAAGAAGAACAAAAAACTTCACCTGAGTTATGGTTTCCACAAGAGCCCAGGAACAATCTTCAAGAAACAAAATGACAAGATCATAGTGAGAAAATGCATCCAGTGGATGTGCCAGATGGAAGATATCCACATTCCCTGCACATTTTAATTTCTTTGAAGCATGGATGTTGACACACTCCAACTGGGGACACCAAAAGCAGTTTCCCAGGAACTGCAGGGACAGTGCTTCCTCAGTGCTGCCCTGCCACCAAACGCATTTCCCACTGATTCAAGTTGCTGCTGGCATTGAACTGAGCAATGACACACTCCAAATGTGTCTGCCAGAGCTCACGAGCTGCCTGTGAGGCACCACTAGGATGGCTGCTGTTCTGGTACAGGGGTTTTGGAGCCCAGGTCTTCAAGACCGAAGAGCCAAAGCAGCTAAACTCTGGTCACTGCGGTTCAGCAGTCACTGAAAGCTCCTGATGCCTGGCAGGTCAACCACCTTTTCCAGGTGCCTCCTACCCATACCCTGTTTTGGATTTGCTCTTCTTTCTGAGAGAATTTCATGCCCTCCTTACATCAGATTCTAGAAAATTCCCTGCAAGTATGACCAAGACCCTGGAGAGACAGGCAGACGTCTTGAGCAAAAGGGAGCTGTAAAGCACACTGGGGCAATGTGAGGGAAGGGAGGGAACATCTGGAAGTGCAAAACATGAGGAGAAAGCCATGCCAAGGGAAGCCTCCAAATAACACCATGGATCAGGACTAGCACAGTAACCAAAAAGATCAAATCTGGTTTTGCTCCACCCTGGCTGGATGTAACCCCCACCAGTCCTATCCCAGGCTCTGACAGCTGGAAAGGATGCTCTCCTCCCTTTGAAAAGGTTTTCCTTCACCATCTTGGCACAGAAAAACCTGAAGATGGTCACATTGGACAGGGCTCTGGGCAATCTCATGTAGTTCAAGTCCTGCTCATCAAAGTGGGGACTGGACTAGAGATCTTTAATGTTCCTCCCAACTCAAACTGTTCCGTGAATCTGTGGGACTGAAACTTGAAGCATGGAATGGCTCACAGTCCTCACTTTCCTTTTCCAGTTTGTTTCATCCTGAGAAATCCTCCCTCCTTTCCTGTAGGAAGGAAAACACTCAGGTAGGATCAAATCCCACATCCCTGGAGCCAATCATGTGCAGGACAGCAGGTCATATCAACACAGCAGTTTCTAAAGAGTGTTCAAATAAAGGCTCAAGGAGAACATCGTTGTGCCAGTAACAGGCTGACTATGAGGGGGAAACATTTCTGCCCTTACATTGCTATAGGTTTGCTGTTTGTTTAAAACAAATGCCTGTTTTCTTTATCAGAAACAACTGATTTTTTTTTTTTTTTAAATCATCCCCAGAACAGTTCATGAGAACTCAGGAACCTGCCATCACAAGGCCACAATCCCCCTATGATATTAAGAAGTTTGCGATGCAATGAAAATTTAGGATCTTCCACTGCAAGCTCAGCCACAACTTTTGGACTTTAATTTTTAATAAGAGTCAATAGTTATGGTGAATTTAACCAGACAGAATTGCTCTGAACACCTCCAATCTGAGTCTTCATATTTAAACTTATGCCAAGACCCCTTCCCGTAGCTATGCAGCATACTGGCAAGTAAAGAGATACCTGAGTGTATTCACAGCTATTTAATGCTCCTTTGCATCAGTTAAAAATGAGTTCCCTCCTTTTGGCACCACAGTTTGAAACTGCCTGTTTGATATTCTGATGGATTCCTTTTTTCAGGCTATGAGAAGCACGCACAGCAACCTGGAAGGCTTTTTGTGGTGAATCAAACCAGCAGAGACTCATCACAGCATCACTTCGAGGAGACCTCTCTTCTAACAGGAAGAGACACAGCATATAGCAACAGCAGCTTTTCATGTTTCAGACTTCAGGTTTGCTTTTTGCCAGTTTTGGGAAATACTGGTGATACCATGCAGCTAACAAGGTAACTTGAAAGGGAACAAAGGATCTTTCAATAAAAACAGCTCTTGGTTAGAAGGGAAGTAAAACATTTCCTGTATGTTCAGCTGCAACCAAGGTGCCAAGATGCAGCAGTAGATAATGGAATAACCTAAAAGAATACATTGTTGCTGTGTCCTGGAGATATTTGCCTCCCTTTATCACTGCAGGGAACTCAGAGGCAGGAGGGAACAGGGGCAGGAGGAAATCACAACGTGTTGTGAGTCAGAGCAGGAAACATCATCCAGCATCTCAAAGACCACCCAGTATCAAGACACTGGTGGGGGAAGAATTCATAATGTCCAGAAGGGACATTGCCAGGCCACTAAAAATCCCCATTCATTGTGGCAAACCCCACTATGTCCCACTTTCAGAGAACAGCCTAAAGGCATTTCATGTTTCAGAGGGTAAAGGTCAAAGTGGGCAGTAAAGTCCCAGGCTCCTACAGAAGGATTCCCTGTAGATCCCCAGCATTTGCCATGTTTCCAGGGAAGACTCCCTGGCCAGAAGGATATTTAATTGTTTGAGGGTTTTTTTAATAACTGGAGACCATAAATGGTAAAATGTGATACAGTAAAGAGATCTTCACCTTGGGCTAAGTGCAGGATGCAGCCTTGAAAAACAGTTGAATTATTAAAAAAAGAGATTCAGATTCTTTGAGTTTTCATTCACATCTAAAGCCTTTTGTGCCTCATACTTCATAATTTTGCCTAATCAGTTCACAGCCAGATGTCAGTGGTTTAAAGGTTTAGAATGAAGGAGAGAGGCAATCTGTTTCTGAACAGTTTTAGGACTTAATTTCATCAATTGCTTAGAATCAAAGTTAACTGCATGGTCTCAGACTGTCCTAACTCTCATTTTCAGTTAAAGTCTGAATACTCATCCATGGGTGGAAGGCAACAGGAGCTGAACTGATTCTAGCTGATAATGAGATATCAGAATGCCAGTCCTTTAAATAGCACTAGTTTACCGCAGACAAATGCAGACAGACATAAAACAGCGATGCATTTACTTAAAACCAACAAATCCATAGAAGTACTTTTTTCCTCTTTGCATTCCAGCTAATTTTTTGAGACTGCCCAATGCAAATCTACCCCAACCTATGTAAACACACATTTCTACAATAATTAGCAACTGTGAATTCACCACAGTCCTCTCTCCACTCTGCTTGAGAAGCTCAGGGGAAGGGAGAGATCCAGTGCTGCTGAGGGAGCGCTGTGGGCAGGGTCACCCTGTGAGACAGAACGTGGCAGTTCTGGGCAGTGTCTGTACAGTCTGAGCTCAAAGCAGCCACTGCTCACACCTACAGTATTTCAGCAGAAGCAAGTTCTGCTCTGTCAATTAATATTTTTTCCATACACCAAACCTTCCTTTACCTCCGTGTCCAGGAGGAAACACTTCAGTGAGTCAGAACATGGAAAGTCTCACTGTAAGTGGGACTGACATGTGAAGGGTGTTCTCTTTGAGGAGGGTGCCACTGCCTCATTAAGCCTCCTGAAACTACTGAGCAGATCACACAGCTGGAGACAGACAGGTCTGCAGAGCAAATCCCCAAATCCTGTGCTGGAATGGCTGCAAGATCACACTACATGACAACAACCTTGAGCTGCATTTCGACTGGAAGGTCGTGGGACAGTGACACACCAAGCACGTTCTTTAAACCACTTGACTAAAAGCAGTATCCAGAGAATTTTGATCACTCTGAGGAGTTTTACAAACATTGGCAAACAACTGTCCCTCCCACTCATAGTCAAATGTTTGTGTAAGCTAAAAAACACTACAATAAGGAGGGAAGATAAATAGGAGAGTCAGAACGCATTTGTTGGTCATCCTACAGATTCCTTCAAATTCACACTGCTCCGTATTGTTACAAGTCGTCAGCATCTCCAGAGTCCCCCCCAGTTCTCTTTGAAATAGGTTTGTTGGGAAGTTCTAATGTCCAAAGCAGCACAGATACATGCATTTCCCTTCACCATCACACTACACAGAAATCCCTTAAAAATAACCACGACCATTTCCTATAGAATATGGAAAATATGTTGTTCTTCAAGATTAAGGATCTAAAAGCTTAAGAATTAACATTTACACAGACCGGGGAAATTTTTCTCATTTCATATCAAAATTTTGAATTAAATCTTCAAGTTTTCCCCCAGAAATGTACAGAA
The DNA here is from genome assembly GCA_013400735.1 of Pomatostomus ruficeps. Taxonomy (NCBI): domain Eukaryota; kingdom Metazoa; phylum Chordata; class Aves; order Passeriformes; family Timaliidae; genus Pomatostomus; species Pomatostomus ruficeps. The sequence goes on from VYZT01002716.1 coordinate 717,648, forward strand.
AAAGGCTTTCATTTTGGCAAAGAAAAGAAACACGAATTAGAATTGAATATGCTTTTCCTGATTTTACATTTTAGTTTCTTTTCTTCCATAATTTGTATGATGAACAAAAACAAAAAAATCAGGATAGAGCTGTCAAGCTTAAAAGGAGAGAAACAGATCACAAGACATAATATGTGGAATATGATAGGTTTGGGGCACAAAGCCATTTTTAAAAATCAGGTTTAACTGTCTCTAATACTGTTCTCAGGCAATTGGTCTAAAGCTTAATGATAGGAAAGTTGAGTTTGTAGAATTTTAAGCAAAATCTATGATAAGGAAAGGACTGAAAAATGTTATTGTGGATCACTGAGGATTCCTCTTAAAGAGTCACATACAAAATAAAAATTTCTTCTTACTTCAAGTCACACACTGGTGTTGTGTTTATTTCACCTAAAAACCAATCACCCGCTCTTTTTGCAGTAACAAAGATACAGCTATAGAGAAAGTACAGGTCTACGAACAGAATTTTATTTGATTCTAGAAAGCATCATGCAACAAAATATTTTCTTAATGACCCGTACCCAGCTTTGAGATGAAAGAATAGCATTTACAAAGTGAAAGGATGCAAAAGTAAGCTTAGCACCATAGGAAGAATGCTCTTCTCTTTACAACTCCATCTGATAGACAGTTAGAAAACAGAGGAAAATAATGCTAGGTGGCTAAGTGACCTTGCATTTTTATTTTCAATATCCTAGATACTTAAATCTAAACATCCAGATACCATAGCTCTCCTAGTATATCTAATAATTCATGTTCAGCAAAACTTGCTCTGTACACTGAGAAGTATATGAGTCAAAAGGTAATTGTCACAAAGTACCAGCTAATATGCAAGGCAGAAATTGTAGAAGTCCAGAAAAAGAAAGGAAACAAGAGAAACCAAGGTGGGGAGTTTATCCTTTTTCCGGTATTTTGCAGGTATGGCTATCATGACTTGCTGCAAAGATCAAAAAAATAGAAGGGATGTGTACTGGATCTCGCTGGGATGGGACAAATATCCTAATATCATCCTGTAATACCCTACTTTCATGGGCCAAGTATCCAGATGTTCTTAATCCAAACTCTCCCATTTCTTACCTGCAAGCAACTACAGAATTGCATCAGATTTCAAATGTTTGTTTTCCTTACTTTTGTATTACTTGTCAAAATTTGCTCTGTGTGGTTCTTACTGTAAGGTTTCCAAGACAGTGAACAGTTTTACAAACCCTCCAATCTTTCCAAAGCAGAAATTCTATTGCAGGATTTAGGAGTTTCAAATGCCACATTGTCATTATTATGTGCTGTCTTCTTAAGGCAATGGAATAATTCCTTTCGAGTATCAAAATTTTGCATCACAAATCAATTCTAAAATTTCCTTCGCAAGCATCTATAATTACAATACATGTAAAGTTATTTAAATTTTATTAAACTATTAACCTAACTCATTTATTAGAAGAAGGGTTTGAACTACAATTTTAAGGAAGAGGCAGCTTTTTGTCAGTTTGGGAAATAGATCTTTTGATTACTCCCACCTTTCAAGGTCACATGTTGGGACTTCTAACAGCAACAGTGAAGCAGCCCGTTAAAGCAATTGTTTTGTATTCAAATTAAAGAAAACCAATTAATCCCAAAGCAGAATGTGGTGTAACCCAAGCCAGTTGTATTTTTCAGACTAATAGCCATGAGCACTCGAACACCTATTGCAGTGAGTACTGATTTAACATTGAACTACCCAGAGGAGCCTTCACAGCTGTGAGCACTACATCACATCACCGCCGGGACAGGAAGGAGACTCTGAACTTTTCTTTATCTTTCTTTTATTTATGCTTGGACTTCCAGCACTGCACATCAGATAGCCAGGGTCTTAAATCTGTCCTAGATCAGACTGCAAAAACACAAGGCGCTTTGTCTGCTCTCCTCGCACCAACAAATCTCACAGCCACGTCCCACAAACCCTTCACGTGAGCAGGTCCCTCCCTCGAGAAAAGCATCTCTCCTCTGAAGGATTTCAGCTATTTCAGCTAATGCTTCTGGCTTACAAAAGGTTAAGTGCAATCAGTTACACTGAAGGTTTACAATGCAGCTCTCGATTGTGTTTTCTGTGCACGCATTTACATCAGGCACACGAGTTATATAAAATAGTTTGGAGTACAAAAATATGGTTATAACATAGGAGTACCAAACAGCACAGAATTAGAACAGTTTTATTACCATAATACCAATTTATATACAGACCCCCAAATTAAGGATTTTTATCTTTTTTTAATTCTAAGTATTCTTCCCAAATTGACAACTGTAGTGTACACTCTAAAAACTGCAAATTAACAACACTGATCTATTTTAACCCCTACATTGTCTATGCAGTTTGCACCAATCTTCTCTCTTCCACACAAAAGTGTATTATAAATAATTCTCACAAAATGTCACGCATGTTTTATTGCACATTGTACATGCCAATATTTAAAAGAAAGGCTCAAACCTTTCATTTGATAAGTAACTGTTTAAATAACTAGCATTTACTTGTGTTATGAATACTATTGCATTTTTCAGGCTCTAATCTTAACTGATAATTTAAAAGAAAAAAAGCAGAACAGAAAATATGCCTTGAACTTTATAGCTTTTGTAGAAAAAAAAAAGAAAAAGCTTCTTTAATTCTGCTGATTTCTACTTTATAAAGTCATTAAAAACATCTGACCTAATCAAAAATGCTGTTTCGAAATTCCCGCATGTTTTACTATGAAATTATGCATGTAGCTGCTTGTGTAGTCATACATTCTTTCTGTTTTGCAGAATTAGATGTTTCTGTGCTGTACTGACGGGAAGGCTGAGTTACACAGGTTCTAGGGCGGGCCGTGAGGAGCCTGCCACACACCTGGACAGGCCAGGGTAAAAAACACCATGGGGCACAAATGGCCCCCCAGCATCAAGGCCGTGTATAATTCCTGTTAAGTGGCTCTCTAGACTACGGAATACGAGTAATTTCTCATTAATATGTGGGTTTATGATATGCTGCACTAAAATACGGCTGCTAAACAAAGAGAATGGTTCGGTGCATGACAGATATGTGCCAGCTGGTGAAAATACCTCACCGGATAAAAACCTGCGCTTTGAGGGTTAAAACTCTGGCGAGAACAAAAGAGATTTCAAAGTCGATCAATCAAATGTTTTGCCAAGGGTTTCTAAAGCTATTAGCCATCAACAGCTCCAGAAAGGGATGAAAATAGCAAAACCAAACAACTAAAATTGCACTATTACAAAGAAACAAGTCCATGAAAGGGAGAGTCACCAGCTGCAGTTAAGGGACAGCCACTTCCAGAAGCCGATTGTTTTTTCGCTTGCAAGTTGGGATATTGCCGTTTTTCTGGCTGCCTTGTATGAACTTCACACACACTTTGTCTTGTTTGAACTGGACCAGGAACCTAAGAGAGGGAATAGTAAAAATTTCAGTTAAGCAAGGAGGAAAAAAAAAAAAAAGTCATGAGGAACGGAAGTCTTTTCCTGTTGGTTCTAAGCATCACTCCAAAAGATATCATTTTCAGCTCTGTATTAATAACAAAGAGTTGGGGAATAAATAAAAAAAGCCATAGGTTATGGTATGGCTAGAATCTCCTTCAGGTAGTATCTCTTTAATTATTGCTTATCACCTATAACTGGGGATATTTTACAACAGTTTGCTATTCCTTTAGAAAAAAAGCAGTTTGAAACAGAATTTCTAATGTACCAGAAATGCAGCAAAGACTATTTCCAACTACTTCACTGTTGGCCAAAGGGACTTCTCTGTTTTCATGGAAGGAAGCTCCATACTTCTATAACAATATCAGGAGTGCTCTTCTTCTGGTTTATGCTTAATTTAGAACATCTGGTATCGTAAGCAGCTCACATATGCCCCACCCTTAGTTAGCGTTTATACCCCCTGCTCAGCAACTGGGAAAATTCACTTCCTGCCCAGCCATCTCCAAATTTAGACATTTTCTACAGTTTGGCATAAATTAATCTGGATTTGACTATTCACTTTTTACTGGAAGGGAAATTTCACTGAATGTGGAGAATTGCTTTAAAAATACCAAACACTAAAACACAAGAAACCAACAGGCTCTGGTGGAGCTTCAACTGAGCTTCTCACTGATCTGGATAGCGAGATGAAAAGCAGTGAGCAAGGCAGTGCTGCCTCTTGGCTCACATGCAGTGGTTGCTGACCTAAAAAGTCCCTTGTAACACAGCCGATTTTCCCTTTTAGCATCCTTAAAAAGTCCTCCAGCAGAGGCCAAAAACTTCAAAGAATTTGCTCTGCAGCCGGAAACCACAAATCAAGCTGACGGCAGAGCTCAGGGGAGGAAGTGGCCTCTGCTGTACCGAGCTGCCCCTCGGTGCTGCTTTGCTGCTGCACAGCCCAGACACCCAGAGCTTGCTCAGAGCTCCCAGCCCTGCAGGCACCCCAAAAATGGGAGCAGCTCCTACAGCCACTGTCTCATCACCAATGTTGCATTTTCCTGCAGCCACTGTTCCAATATTACACAGGGGAACGGTGTGCCCTTCCTAACACACCCCCGCATCAACAGCATTCTTACATCAGCTCTCTTCCCAAAAAGCAGAGTAGCCAAAATAAGGCCACATTTTCTCCTCAACCCCTCCTTGTGCTTGTGTCTAAACTCTAGCAGACAGAAGAGACTCCTGCTCCACCATCAACAGAGATGGGACTGTGAACAGCCTCAAATTATTTAGTCTGGATAAACCCAATAGCAATACACACATGAATGTTTTTAATCTGCAAGACAAGAAACAAAACCACATCCTAAAAAGCAAGACTCCCTGAAAGCAGGCTGTTTTCCAGACCTAAGGCAAGCAGGCAGTCCATACTAGTGCAATGCATGCTTAAACTTAGCTTTAGTAGTTTATTCCTTTGTAGATCAACTTAAACTAGAAACTTACTGGGGATAGCCACACTCTTTCAGAGCCTAAAAAACACACACCCTTGAGCAAATTAAATGACATCTGGTAACAGAACAAAGAAAAATGGCAGATTTTATTTTCAAGGAAAGAGCAAAATTAGCCTTTTAATAAATCCTCAAATGTGAATACATACAAACTGTACTCACTACCATTACCCTAGAACACACGCAGTGTGGTGCAGACAGATAAAAAGGGGGGTTGTTAGCCTACAGGTAACTTATTTCACCATTTTTAAACAGTTTCAAATTTTCTTCTTTATTCAAAATGGATAAACCCACCAAATCAACACCACAGAAAAGAGAGGCCACTTCACGGAACAAAAGGAGAGCCTGACAATGGTGGACTAAGTGAGGAACCCTTACTCAGCAAACTTTAGGAGTTCACACACACACACACACAAACACCCCTTTATTCCATAGCTATAAACACCACAAAGGCAGTCCTTACTTAAGGCCAAAATATGAAACTGTACCAAGCAGAAATAAATACAATTTTGAGATGCAAACTTCTTTATCAAACAAAGCTTTTTAACAGCCAAAAACCTCAAACAACAATAGGTTGTTTTACCTTCACAAGAGAGAATCTAGAGTTTCATAAACCTATACTGAATTGGGGAGGAGCTTTGCATTCTTTTTGGGTTGTTTTCAGTAGAACTTGACATCTAGTGTCCACTCTAATCTATAAATATCTCATAGAAATCTGTGAACTTTTTCAATCACATGCGAAACTGTTCTCTCAAATGTAGTAACTCTTGATTATTTCTACAGCAGCAATTCTGCTTTACAGCTCTATTTGAAACTACTTTAACAAAAGCACATTTTCTGTAATGACTTTCAAGGATGTAAAAGCCAAAATGAATACTATAAATGAGTACACACTGCAAATTGGATCCTTTTTTACAAGTACTCTGTCAAGAGAAAAGAAGCATTAGCTACACAACAGTGTTTTGTTATTCTGACACTAGATACTTGACTTTTTAGCATGCTGCATTGAAGCAAATGTGCTCTTAAGCAAACAAGAAACATACTCATCAGATATCTCAATGTTGAGCTTCTGTTTGGTTTGGCTGAGGGTAGTGCGATAAAGTTTAGTGGCCATTTCAATAAGGTGATCGCTGCTGAGCAGGAAATCTCCTTTAGTGGCAGCTTCCGAGCCCTGAAACAGGAAGGAAAGCAGTTAGGACTACCAAAACCTTGAGTGTGATTAAATGGCAGCCAAGCAGGAGGATTTACAAGGAGTCTTCTCCTCCTAGTTTAAGGAAACAACAATCTTTTGTCTTGTAAATTAAATAGGGAATGCAGTGCAGTGTGCGGGATCAAAATACCATTTGCTCCCAAATAATCTACAAACCAGTTGAGAAAGGTAATAAAAATCCCTTCTGCCCCTAAAGGAGGGTCATCTTCATTTGTCCTACAAAATTATAGTGTTCCTGTATCCCTCGTCTGGGTACACCCTAGCAAGCTTCCAATACTTGCAGAAAGGAACAAAAGCAAATTACCAACACCAAGCTCAGGACAATGGCAATGAGTATGAAAAGACACTGTATATAACAGTCTTCAAATCCATTTAGGCTAGAATGCCAGCTTAATGATTTTAGCAGAGCAATGGTTGCAGTGCAGTGAGGCAAATTTAGCACTGAGCTAAGGTCTTTAGAACTGAGTAACAAATTAACTGTGCCTCAACGTGGACTTCTTGGCATCCCATGAAGAAGAGAGAAATATTCCACCAGTATATGTAAGGAAAACACTGGCACAAGGTACCTGAACCATATTACAAGTGGAAAACTCTGGTCCTGAAGAGGCTGCATTGAAATATGAAGTCTGATTTTCACCATTAAATGATCGTTCATAATGTAGTAACTGCTCTCATTTGGCTTCAGCAGTTTTAAAACAAAATTTTTTCAGATATGGCAAAGTTCAATAAATTTCTAAGCCTACATGCTAACCCTTGTGATTTAATGCTAAAGATAATTAACAAACAGGTTTTACATCACTGCATGTAAAACAGTTTCATTACTGTGTGATGGAGTGGTAACCAACCTCCTTGAGGTGCACTGCAAAGAATCCATCATTCTGGGAGCTCATGGACACTTTGGTAACATCTCCCAGTGGAACCTCTGACTTGATAGTCCCAGATTTTTGATCCGCAAGAAGAACATTATTTTTGGTTAATAAGAAAATCCTGGACGCAGCCTGTGAAAATGTAAAAATGCAGATCATTGTCTATGTGAAGAGAGAACTGGTTTTTACTGAACACCTACTAAGACTCCAAGGAGTTCACAGAGTTAAAAAGCTTAGCCCACATTAGCAAACGTGAACATTTGATGTTCAGTAAAAGCTGCAGATCAGTTAAAATCAGGTCAAATTTATTTATGTGTCTAATTACAGATTGAGAAGCTTAGCTCATTTTGGCACATATGCTTAGGTATAAACAGTTCCTTTAATTACTAGCTTACAGCTGTAAAATTCAGCAAGTGAAGCTCTGAAACTATGCAAATCAGGATAACCTCATTTCTCAAGCTCTTTCGATCTCCAGGAAAATCATCACACACTAAGTCTCTGTATTGGCCACTATTCACCAAAACTAGGATGCAGAGCAACACAAATCACATAAGTATTTCCAGAGTTATGTTCTCCTCCCTTTATCTATTGGAATTCCCCTTTAGGAGGATGAGCATCCATATTTTCAAAAGACAAATATTTTTAAAGCGTGAAATGTGTGTCCCTAAATTTGACTGAGAAAATAGCAAGAAACAGAAAAAGAGACCTTCATCCACATATAGCTTTCTCTCCTGTAAACTTTTAAATAAAAAAATTTTTATTAGAATTAAGAAGTACCTGTCTTAAGCACATAGAACCATAGGTCATTAATTTTTTAAAAAAATCTTGAGAGCTGTAGCCTATGCAAGTATAGGAAAGATATTGTTTTCATTTAATTAGTTTCTTCTAAACCAGAAAATTAACTTGGCATCAACAACAGGCAACCTAATTTCACTCTTACAAATGCTTAAATGACATCTACATCTGAGAAGCTGAGATCTACTACTTTTAATATTTAGTCAGATATGGTAAAAGCAGTTAAGTTACTAAGGTAGGATAATACTTCCTGTTTTAATAAGTATAATTTAAATGCAAAATGTGTTCTATGTTGGCAGAATAAAAAAGTACCCGCCATATTTAACAGCTTTATTCAAATGATACAAGAAACTTGCCTCTTCATTCCAAAGAGCTTTGGAAGACAGGCAAAGCTAGCAGGGCATGCCACTCATAATTTTAAAAGATAAAAAAATGTGATAATCAGAAGCTTGACTGACAGTGTGGACTTTGAAAAGTTAAGTTTTCTAAACACTTGAATAATAAAAATATTCTCTAAGTGTTTATTTTCTTTAATTGGCAAATAGAAGATCTTAGATGAGTACAGAGACTACACTTAGTTGGGACACTATACAGTCTGTTACCAGTTGATGAGATACCATTTTTGTTTGGAAAAGTAACTGGAAACTACAAAACAAGATTTTAGTAATATTTATGTAAATTTAAAAGAGGTATTTAAAATCACCAAGTTGCATAAAACCAACAATTCCAGTCTTGCCCATAAAAATATACATTAAAAAAAAAATCCTCAGACTATTCCATGACAGAAACGAAGTCACCCTGTCAATGTATTTATAACAAAAATTATCTACCCTTCTGGAGAAATCAAATGCATTTGATTACCTTCCCATTGGCTCTATTGATTTTATTCACAACTTCTGCAATAATGATCTTTTCATCCACGGCATCTTTGAGTTTTTTGTACTTGGGGTTCTCGCTGATCTCCAAGTAAGCCCCTTGAAACGGCTGCCCAACACTGCCCGAAAGAAAGACAAAGGAAACACGAGTTAAATGAGAACCTCAGGGAAGGAACAAACCTGACTGACACAGGCGTCATGGGGAGATGCATCAAATACTATTTTCCATGATTCTCTACAGTCAGAAACTTCCTCAGGCTTGGGGACATGCCCTCTTCCAGGGAAAGTCACTTGCTGCTTCATTTTTAGTAAGAGAATAGTCTTAACAAACCAGAACCCTCTGCTCTCAGTACCCACCTTTTATACCTGTTCACTCAGCACACTGGTGTTGGCATTAATCTGTGCCAAGCAGGCAGAGCGTGCCGGCAGAAAAAACACAGGAATTGCTGCAAAGTTGTGTGGATTTGTTCCCCAGCACGTCATCCCAGGGAAAAGGGGAAAGGAGGAGGGGTAAGAAGTGCTCTGTGTATTAGACACAGAAACTTGTACACATTAACAGCCCAGTGATGGTGAGTGAAGTGAAAGTTACCACCAAAGACAGAATAGAAAGGGGTTTTTTTCACTCGCTCTGGAAGCATTTTCCAATTAAATGGGCCAGATTGCTTTGGATATCAGACACATGGACATCCTTGCATATGCAGTCAATTGTGATTTAAAATCACCCAGTAAGAGATTCTGTGCAAACAGAAAACAAACCCTCAGTAGGACTGACACAGTATTGATACTAAAAGGCAGGGCTTTAGTGACAGACATGAACTCGCCTTTGAGATCTGCTGCTCTTGGTGAAACAGGTAGCAGCTCTTTGTCAAGATTTGCAAATACCCCCATCTTTATACACCTCAGAGTGTTAAAGTAAGGACCTCACTACAGATCAAGAATTGGTGAATACAGTCACTGCTTGCTTTGTTTGGAAGTCACTTGAACTAATCACTTTGATTAAATTACAGTCAAAGCATTAATGCAAAGCTTTCCCAGGACTGGAGCCCAAGAGAAACCAATACAGTATGTGCAACAGCAGTGCCTTTGCAATTGCATCTCTGGCACACAGAGAGATGGGAAAGAAGAGGAAAGTTACTGGAATTTTAGTACCCACAAGCCCCCCCTCTTCTTAAATAATTCTACTATACACAGAAAATTAGCCACATCCTATGAACCATTATCATATTAATTAATCAGAAACTTTATACAGTAATTTTCTCTACCCTTAGGCCGATTTAAAAAAACCCCAACAAAACAACAGCAGGAGCTAATCAGCTCTGAATCCCAGACAAAAAGAGATGGAAATGTTTCTAAATGAATGCAGGATGGGGAAAGCATTCCAACTTTCTACCATGTTGGAGCTTTGGGGTGTTTTGGTTTTTATTAATTAGCATTATGAAACCAAAGTCATCAAAACAGCAGATTCCCTGTAGACTTCATCCCTGATCAAACGATGACAAGTTCTAACTAAAACTGAAATGAATCAACAGTTCCTCTTTATCACATATACCACTTAAGAATGTCTTGGATAAAAATGACTCATAAATATATATTTTTATGTATGTTATTTCATTGTTCAGCCTTGGTGTAAGAAGTACCAAACCAGGGATAAAAACTGAATTCCTTCCTTCCCAAGGAGCTCTGAGCAGATGCATATTGACTAAAACCTAAAAAACCTGCTTACTCATAGGAAAGTCCAAAGGCACCATCCTTCTCTTTTCCCAGCAGCATAAAAAGACATCCCAAAGCAAATAGGGAACAAACCACAAGCTAGCATATATAGCCATTAAACAACTGATCTGCTGAAGGGAAAAAAAGGAGACACATATACTGAGCCCATTACAGGAAAACAGGAAATGTCTCAATAAAAAAATGACAAAAAACAAAACCAAGGAAACACAAAAACAACAAGAAGAGCTTGTCCATGCATGGAACTGTTCTCATAAACTCTTGCAGATTCCTGTTCCTCCATGTGCTGAACCTTGCTTCTCATTTTACTTGCTCCTGCTCAGCTCAAACTACAGCTTCTAAAAGTAAACTCTCTTGAGATGGACAAGATGTTTGTTTTCAAGAAAAAACACAATTTATAAGCTCACATTCACTTAAAAAGTGTAAGCCAACTTATTTCAAGGACATCAGATCTCTCTCTTGTCAGTTTTATTGCATACCAAAAGAAGTGTATTCCTTAAATAAATTCAGATACTTTCTTGAGTAATGCTAGCTCTGTAGATAGCAATGACAAGAATCTGTCAGTTTTAAAAAACTCAATAATCAGAGAAACCAAAAAACTTACTTGCAGAGACCTCACATTATTAAAAAAAAAAAGAAGAAAAAATATTCCAAATGGAAATAGAATTTTTTTAAAGTATCTTTGTAAAAAGATATGCACCAGCGTATCTAATTCTTGAATTACCTAGAGCATTATGATGAATGTGCTGAGTTTGAGCACAGGAGAGCTCCCCAGCACAGCTCATCTGAGAGTGAGTGGCATTGTCACTCACAGCCTTCCAGATCACTCCACCTTCGTTACTGCAGGAAACAGCCTGATGGAAACAGCGGCAAAGGGTGACAGCCGTTCCCTGCTGCAAGTTCCCCAAACTTCTACAGTGTGAGCAGGCTGTGAGGGGTCAGAACCACAACCCACCAAGGATTCTGGACAGAAGTTCTTGGTACCACAGGATTGGTGGCTGCGACACCACCTAAGTTAGAAGCAAACTCAATTTTCAGGATAGTAAAGCCAAATGATGGAGGCGTGTTGTCAAGCAAGGAAAATGCACTTTCCTGCTTAAGATAAAAAGCAAAATCTTGCTTAGTTCCCCAAAGCTGTGTAAGGATATTGAATTTCTTGTACGCTTAAGGCAGCAAAATCAGTCATTACCTGGCTGGATATAAAGCCTTCTTGTCCTTGAAAAGTTCACTTGCTTCCAGTTTTTCTTCATATATGAGTTTCTGCTGATCTGTGAACTGATCTCTGTACTTTTTACACTACAAAACAGGATATATTAAACAAACCATAAAATTATCTTTCCCAATCTCACAGCACCACCGACTAATGTTTGCTCATTGCTCAAGATGCACATTCTTTGTGTGCTTCTGAAGTGACTCAGCTCCATCCAACATGCCACTGGTAACAAACAGGAGAGGGGCTTTTCTCCTCACCCATTCTAGATACTTTCGAATCACACCAGAAAAAAATATATAAAACATCTCATGCAAGCACATTGCACTCGAACATGAGCTTAATCTATGAGATACCAGTCATTGAAAGACTGCGTTGAAAAGGTTCACAGAAACATAAATACATTTCCACAATTGTGGAAGTTTATGTAAGCAGAGAGAAAGAAAAAAATCACAGCTGAGAGGATTAATTTTGCAGGCTCAGAAAGAAAAACTGTTCCTTGACAATTCACAGAAAATACAGCCCACAAGATCAGTGAAACGCCCCATCAGCACTTGTACAGATTCTCGCCGTTCTCTTCATCCAAAGATCCAAAACAAATTTCAGCTAACCACAGCTCATAAGGAAAAAATTCCATCCAGCACTTGCAATGCTGCTCCAAGTTCTGGCCATGGACACAAGTATTACAAGCTGTTAATTAACAGGCTGAGGGCAGGAAGCAAACCTCTCTCCCTAGCCCCAGAAAGGAGTAGCCAGGATAGTTACATCCCTTGCAGGCCAAAGGCAATCATCAAAAAACATACTCCTTCCAAAGAAATAAAATTCTCCTGGCTGGAATCGAAGGAAATACATCCTAAAAATAGCCCCTTGGTGAACAAAACTGTTGAAAATCATGGGAAGAAGCTCTGCACAGACTGGACCAGAATAGTGTCCTACCCTCCACAAATGGAAAATCCTCTTTAGTTCCTTGTGAGTTGAATCCAAGAAAAGGTAAGGCCTCGCTGGCCAGTTTTTATCTATTGGTGATAAAGAAGGCATCTTATTCTTCATTTCCAAGAAGTATTTTTGCATCTGTGATAAAATTGAAGCAAGATGTTCTATTAATGTTTAAATATCAGAGTTATTGAAGTATGCAAGGAAAAGCAGATGCTGTGTGATTAAAAAGCACAGTTACCAAACTGCAATTCTCAGCTCTCCTAAACCAGAATATGGATTTTAAAAGCCAAGTATATTGAGAAATGTAGATTTAGATGTCACAGAAGTGTGGCAAATACTTCATGCCATTCCTACACCTTCAAACACAATCACTATCCTTTCTTTACAATATCAGAATATTAATTTGTCACTTTTCCAGGTGCTTAGCTTGAACATTTCCTTACAAAGACTATCAAGGCCATAACACAGCTGTTATATTTGACAGAAAATAAAAACTCAAAACATAGAAAATGTATATGTACTTTGTACAGATATATACATACAAGTCTCTGAAGGGTAAATTCATAAATTTTTCTTCCAGCATTGGCTCTGAAGAATTTCCTGTATTCTCTACGGACCTGGAAAGTGAAACAAATCCTCAAAATGAATACAAAGGATGGATTTGTTTGCACAGGTACTCTTTTAAAAAGCTTTAAAACATTAAAACAAACATACATGCATGCAAAGGGTTCCCTGAAACAGGAATATCACCTGGTCACACTCAAAATATGTGAAACAGACCATGGACCAAGATGTCTGACAGATACCTCAGCTGACCTGAGTGCAATTATTTGCAAACTTAACAAGGAATTTGAAATACTTCCCTCCAAAAAGGCAAGTGATTCAAATATTGTCAAATTCACAGCATGAATCTGTTTTCAATAGGCTTTTGCATAAAGCTGGACTGGAAAAAGTGAGGCATCACCAGTGATACAATTCTCTCGCATCTGAAGTGACACTGATTTGACGGTAATTACAGAGTTAACTGGTGAAATTCGCAGATTTTTCTCCATTAAAATTCTTAATACTCAGTTTTCTATAACAAAAAAGGGGATTTTTGTTTTCAGAGGAGACTTCTGCATGAAAAAAATTCTTTTCACACAAGCAGTCTTCATTCCAAATGAAAAATAAGATTTTGTTGCTTGGTAAGAGCAGAGAATCAACACAAAGATTGCTTAATGTCAGAAAGCTTGACATTTGCTCCTAAAATTTATTTAAAAACCAATAAAATTTAAAAAAAATCAAAAAAGTGATCATCAAAACAATTTTTGCAGGTGATATTGATTTTTAGTGTGTACTTGGAAGTGCAAGTTTCAGAGTACTTGTTTTACCTTTTGTATTTCTATCAGTGCTAATGAGTCTAGATCAAAATTCAGAAAAGGCAATCAGAGAGACCCCAACTGGTTTGCAGTTTTGTGTGGCACCCAGGCTCACCTCAAGTCAGCTGAAACATCCCCCAACTTTCTTTGAAAACTCTGGCACAGCCTGCAACACACCTGTTACGGGTTTTGGGCAAAACCCAGGGAAAACATCGTGGCTTTGCATAATTTACCCCAGAGCAAAATTTAGTGGTTTCAGCTAACTCACTGTGTGTTGCTGGCTTCTCTGTAACCAGAATATAAAGGGAAACCCATAGAATAAAATCCCCATCAACTTACAGAAAAAAATTTACCCTGGCACCCCCTTCTGCCTCACAGCGACTCAAGCATTTTAAGATAAACCAGCATTTAGAATGCAAGAATCTGTCACCATGTGGGGACTAAAAACACCCCACACGTAAACAGGTTTTGCTTAATTACACATTAAGATGCATCAGCAAAACTGGCAGCATTCAGCTGTGATTATTCTACACAAATTCGGCACATAATTTTTTCCTCCTTACTTTATAAGAAAAAAATTTTAAAGTTCTTATTCACTCATTTTCTGCAAGGCTTAGCACTCTATAATTAGAGTACATCCTTTATTAATTATTCAGGGATGGTAATAAAAACACTCAAAGCCACTCCAACCACAATCACCCCGAATCTCACCACAGACTCTCCTTAATGATCTTGTTTTATATTATTCTATGCGAGCTGCAAGGTGTGCACATTAATTTGGAAGAAAGGGACTAAGAGACAACCACACATCCTATTGGTGCTGCAGGGAAGCTGCAAAGCAAGCACTGAGAAATGCAAGCTGCTCCAGAAAAGCCTAAATCTGGAAAGTACCACAAATGCTATTAAAATCTACTTATCATACAATTTTAAAAAAAATCAACAAAATCCTCATGACTTAATGGTTTATTCTTGATCATTTGTATCAACTTTGATTCTTCAGCCTTGCATGTAATGGGTGAAAATACTTTGCCTTCAAACTACCTGTGGTAACAGTGACTTTTTGCAATGACAGACTATGGTCTTATTCAGAAAAATCTGTGTATTTCAGGTGAGATGGAAATCAGAAATGTTGCTTACACTATTTAACAAGCTCACTGAAAACAACACCACAGACTGCAGAAATGTATTCCTGTTGTAATGGGCCTTAAAGGTTTTGGAGTCATCAGTTTGCATTTAAATGCCACTGTTTGATACAAAACGGCCTCTGAGTTCTCAGGAGGGACATACTCTTGTTTTAGAATCATGAAAACAGACCTACTTTGGCAGTAGTACCTCAAGTGTGATTCTGATCTGCTAAATGACTTCTTAAAATGGCTCCTTTGTATTTTCCAGCTCTGATTTCCATGTATGTATTGTAATGGATTTTTTTTTAATACAAATGAACATGTATTATATATAATTATATGTTTTCTAACTATTTTTCCCATTCCATCACTGTCAGGATAAGTATAAGAATAT
This sequence comes from Pomatostomus ruficeps, assembly GCA_013400735.1. Classification (NCBI taxonomy): domain Eukaryota; kingdom Metazoa; phylum Chordata; class Aves; order Passeriformes; family Timaliidae; genus Pomatostomus; species Pomatostomus ruficeps. The sequence continues at coordinate 733,093 of VYZT01002716.1, forward strand.
GAAAGCTGAACTTTACTCTGCATTATCAAGTGAATTGTTCCTTTCAGACCTCTGTATTCTACAATATCCCTTTTAGCAGAAGTCCCTCCCAGCCAAACCAAACAGGTTCAGATTTCCGCAGTTCTTCAGGACTGCATCTGTAAAACTCTGTTATGTAAATCGTTTGGGCACAGACCTGAAACATCTGAAGATGCCATTTTTGTAGTCTATTTACAGAGCAGAACTACATTTTTCCAGATTACAGATGTGTTTTCTTTTGCCAACCAATCCTTGAAAGCAAAGGATAGAAAATAAAACACTTGTGCACACCTCAGTTTTTCAAGGAACTCATGGCTGTCACAAGCCACAGGTAACTGCGTGCAGTGCCAGGCCCTAAAATGGCTGCTGGATGCAACAGGCCAGGACCATTGGCTTTACATTGTGCCCTCCTCGACATTGGGATCAGGGCTCTACTGTGAGCAGCAGTGAGGGTCAGACACTTCACCCTACTTCCCATTCAAACAAGCAGAGGTCACAACAAGAAAATACATCCTTGTAATCTTTCCAGATAGGACCTCTGCCAAGGTAGGTCAGTTTTTTAAAGTCAACAGCTGTAATACAAGTCCCTTTAATCTGACTTTTGGCTTTTCCTTGAAAGCTGTGATTCCTGATATGACAAAAAACCCTCAATGCCTCAATGTTGCTGTTAAGTGAGGCACTTTCAGCTTACAACTTTCTCAGCTGAATCTATGACAAAGTTAAACAATGTGGTTCTGTGTAAAAAACAAAAAACATCCCCTCCAGTGAGCCCACACAACTGCTTGTTTATTAAGTGTTAGTAAGGTGTGCCACGCTTCATTGAGTTCACGTTGACAGATGGGAGTGTTGGAGAAAGTACCTTCAGTCCAAGCCAGTAAGCCCAAATGACTGCCACAGCATGCTTACGCCTAGCCTCCTCCTTCAAGCGCTTCAACTCCCTCCGAGCCTAAAAGGTTCAGAGAGTGAACAAGAGACACAGCCCGGCGCACGCAGCACAAGGACCAGGAACCGCCGCTCCCAAACCAAGCAGCCGCCTCACACCCAGCAGGGAACAGGATGGGGCAGCAGCGCTTGGCCTTTGACACTGGTGCAAGTTGGAGAGAAGCCACACAGAGGGTCAAAAAAGCCTCCCCTGCTGCTGCAGGTGGGAATTCTGTCAGCCCTGTTACTCACTGGCAGCCTTCCCTCCTCCTTGTCTGTGCACACATCCCATATTTTGATTCTAATGGGACAGCTTTGCCTGCAGTTTCATGGTCAAAATGATGTGTATGAAAATCAAGACTTCCTAAAATCTCACTATCTACTCGCTTCTTCCATTGGCAAGTGCCTGGGCAGGATAGAACCGGCTCTGAAACGATGTGTCATGATGACTTTCCAGCACTGCAATGAGGGCTTTTATTCTGAAGGTTATTTTCTGTTTTGATCTTTATGTATTAAAAAAAAAAAATAAAAATTCTCCAGCCTGGTGAATGATGACTGTCTGTGGAATTAAGGGGTAAAGCCATCAAACCTAGTGGTTGTTTCCTGTACAAAGAGACAGGCACCTTCCTACCTTTCATCAATCATTTCGTTTTAGGAAAGCAATTTGAGGCGTATGTGGGCAACTTAACAGAAAGTCGTGTTTTAGGAGATACCAGCACATTTTCTGTTCAGTTATCTGATGACAACAGTCAAGGAAGAGTTCCAATATTACAGGCTCAGTCAGAGCAGCTCTAGCCCTGTATCTGCACTTGTCAAGCTGCAAGTTATCAGACCTGTGCAGCAGCAGTTTCAGCCTGTGCCAATCACGCTCTTCTGGAGCAGCTGGAAAGGTTAATGTGAATGTGCAGTAGATGTGGACTCAAAGATTATGTTTTCACTCCTCTGCTTGGCAAAAAAGCTCCTACTGCACAGCAATGTAAAAGCAAGAACTATGCAGAGCTAAGTATTTGTCTACCTTGTGAAAAGGAAGGAAACTGAGTACTTGTGGCTCACTCTGGTTTTATTTTGTTGTTTGTTTGTGGGGTTTTTTGGTAAAGCAAGAGACTTCTGGTGATAACTTCTAAAAACTTCTGTTCTAAATATTCCCCCAGGGAAAGATAAAAGAGCACACCAATAAAAAGTTGTCTCTCTTATCAGAGACTGTAATTATTTTTCTAAACTTAATTCAATTTAGATTATTATCTTTATATACATATATATTATTATATTTAGATTATTTATATTTAAGGAATAAAGAGACAATTTTTCACTAAATTCCTGTGAGCCAGTTGATAAAAATAACTACTAAACTAAGTTAAAAATTATCTAAATCTACTAAATATTTAAATGAGAAGCTTTAACATAGTTAATACTATTGCATCCACTGGATGTATCTTTCAATTCTAAGGAATATCTTAAAACTAGGAAAACAAAATATCTCTTCTGAAGTATTGAGCAATTTTTTGGTGACAGGAACGCTGATTAAAAATAAAATAAATTCTCAATGTATTGTGCTTAAACAAATGTAAAGTTAACAGTGTGTGTGTCAAATTATACAGCTACCTAAATATCAAGCTAGAACTGAAAAGTTTCAAAGATTCTCTAGTATGAAGGAAATTCTGTACATGTTTGTTTGGATTCCCAGGGCTGCCATTTCGCTAGAAATCAAATAGATTTATATCAAAATAGCAAAGGTCAAACACAGCATTATAGTCCAGATGTAATTTGAGCACATTTCTCCATCCAGTTGGCAAGGTGTTCTAACAACACGCCCCCAACATAAATAATAACTGAAAAAATGTTTTAAATCTAATGTATTTATGGTTTTCAACTAAATTAGGAATTTATTAATTGAAACCAATATATTTTTGACCTCTAGTGAACAGCATTTCAAATGTTCACATAACCCACAGCTACAGGCTGGGGATTAGCAAGAATCTTTCAGTGTGACTTTGCTTCTGAAAACAAACAGCTGATGCTGGAATTCCTGGGATTTTTCTAGAGCTGTAAGTTCAGAATTGCAAACTAACATAATTTTCTGCTAAAAGATCAGCTCGTAAAATTGTGCTTTACTTGTACTTATTGAATTTTTTTTTACTAGTTCAAATCACAGCCAGAGAATCAATTAAACCAATCATAACTAGAATTTAATGAAATTTAATAATGTTGGTTTGAGCTTGTAGAGGGAGACTGTTTGAACTGTAGAGGAAGACATACTATAATATGTGGTGAAAATCTCTACTGGATCACTAACACAGTGTCATTGAAAGCACTTGTTGGGGGGCATGGGGAGGAACACACCAAAAAACCCCGACCTTCTCTCCCCCCACAAATCATGCTTTGCATATTTACATGTAGTTCAGTGCATTTCCTACTTTGAGAATACCGTAGTCTAGTCATTTTTAATCTAGTCTAATGGCTTGTTAGTGCAAATCTGTACTTGGTTGCCATGCAAAGAATTTCCTACTCTACAAAAAAAACCTGGCATACACAATGCTGTCAGATTTATTAGGTGTGGCATGAATGGAAATGGAAGGAATCAATGATCATGCTCTGTTATTTGAGTGTGAATGGTATTAGTCATTAATTCTCACTATGAACTTGTGATTAAATGTTGATATTGTTGGGTGATGAAGGGGGGCACGTGAGATGTGCATGAAGTACCTTAGATCCAAGCCAGAAAGCCCAAATAACAGCAATAGCATGTTTATTTCTAGCCTCGTCTTTCAGTCGTCTCAGTTCCCTTCGTGCCTGTGATGCATTTGAAAACGGGATAATAGAAAAGCTTAAGAAAGAAAAGGTTACTGCAAGTTCCCATTGGTGCAAGAAAGAAAGGAAGCAATCAGTCCCTACAATCAGCAAATATTAAAGCGTGTCCCAGCTTCCCAGATTGCACCAGCTTCAACATGTTAGCAGCAAAGAGAAACCAAAAAACCAGTTTAGGCAGTAAAAGCAGTTTAAGCCACTGACAAAATTCCCAGATATCTATCCTGAAGGACCTTCTTCATCCTGTGTAGGGACACACAAGTGCACAGTTTGTTGCCATTTCTTACCTGGGTGCCATGCCAATATGCAGCAATCACTGTGGCAGCCTCATTACAACGCTTCAGATGCTTGAGTTCCCGAAGAAGCTTCCGGGCCTGTAAACAATTTACAACATTCTTTTTTACTAACTAACTTTTTCTGTTTTTTGAAGGAGGGCACTGCAACTTGTAAATCTAGGCAAAACTAAAAAAACACTGCCTCCAAATCCCCATCCACAAATGCTGCCCAGCCTAACATTTGCTGTTCAAGGGAGGATTCTGTGCTGCAAGAGTTTGGGACTGGCAGGTCAGGGGATCTCAGTTCGATATTCAGTTTTCTCCCAGATTTGCTGCATTACCTGAGATATCTATATGTCTGTTTGCACAATGGCAACAGTATTTTTTCTCCACACAGTAAATGTCTAATCCAATTAGAGTGCAATAAAGAATAAATCACAAGTAAATTGCCTGGCTTTAGGTCACACTAAAGGCTGCTGTCATACCATGCTACTGCAAAAGAGCTTGTTCTCCAATGGCAAACAGAAAACCATAACTTGAGATGATGCTTTTAACCCAGTTTTCTTCAAATAAAGCTCATGGGAAAAGACAGCACGTCAATAGTTAGACTGAAAGGATATTTTTAACCCATTTAAACAAAATAATAAAGACAAAGTAAAAATCAAGAAAAATAGCAAAATCAAATTATGTTACCATATTGCTGGCAAACTTTAAGACCTTCTGGGCAGGAGAGGGCTATTTACACCAAGAGCTACTAACTGCAGCCCCTTCCTTCCCTGTCTGACAGAAAGGGAACTGACTCCAGAACTGAAGGCAGTTCTCTCTTCCCTAACTAGAGAGGAAAGACACCTTTAGTAGGGTGAAGAAAGGTTAATAAGAAAACAGAGGAGCCCAGGGTTATTTTTTCTGAAGACGGACAGCAGTAGTTGCTTTAAGCATCATGGCCGCTTTCATGTGAGCTGTCAACCTCATTTTTACCTCTTATTAAAGCATCACTCCTTAAATATCTACTAGGAGGCATGATTATCCTTTCACAAAGTACAAACCTCTCAGAGAAGAAGCGAAGTTGTGGTAAATTGAGGCAGAGTACAAGCCCACAGCAATAAACTACTTGCTCAACACAAGTACACTTTCACTCCTCTGGTTTAGCAGACAGAGGAGAATTGAAGACTTCGTAACAAATTGCCCAGGCAACCCAAACTCTTTATTTTAATCCTGCTTTCAATTTGATTCATTCTTTGAGATTCCTGTTAAGCAAAAAATAGCTGCCAACCACAACTTGTTTCTTCCAAATCAGTCCAGTGCTACAGTTTTCGTAAGCCCACTGGTAGAACCCCAGAGCATCCTGCTCTGATCACCACCCTCACTCATTCACACTCCAGTCCATGTAAAGAGGCCTCCTATCTCAAATCCCTGGAAGAAGATTCCCCAAGGATAGCCAGTAGTTCAGTGTGGTCCCAGCATTCTACTTGCAGCGTTTGCAGGGATTTATAGCATAGGCAGCATGTGCAGATATCCTGAATCCACCTCTTTTACAGCAAACACAAGCGTTTAACAATGGCTGTGGCACAGCCACAGCTCCATGGAGAGACGGTGTAAAAGGCAGGAGGCTCAGGGCACTTGGAAGGGGTTTCCCAAGCTGCTCCTCACCCCACTTTACAGAGACAGCCACAGTAACAGGCACTCACCTTCCACCCTCTGATGTACGACTGCACTGTAATGGCCGAACTCTTTATCTTCTGGTATTTTTTTTGTTGCTGTATTGGAAATAAGTATGTGATGCTTAGGAGAGAATATTACATCTGTCAACACTGCATAATAAACCTTTCATTACTAACATTTGACAACATGCTTGAGGAGACAAGCACTAAATGTAAAAAGTGAACAATTTTTGACTGGGCAGATCAGAGTGTAGATTCTGTGTTCAACTCTAGGGGAAACAAAGCACATCAACAATGCTGCATGGACAATGTCACTCTGTTTACAGAAACACTAAGTTCATGGTCAGCAGCACAAATGCAGATTAAATGCTAACAGTAAGAGCTTTATTTGTCTTTCCCACCACCAGAGTAGCACACAAACTGTCACAAATGCTCACGTTTGTTGGCTAAGCTTTTTACCACCTTTTCATAAGACCTGTGCTGTTCCTATTACCCACAGTGCCTTTATTATAGTAAATGCTGATGATAACTCAGGAAGAGGAAAAACACCAAAACCATGGATTCCTGAATGAGATGCTGGAGTATTACTCAAGCATGCCAGGCTGAACTACAAATTTTCTAGACAGCTGAGCATTTTCCCTCTAAAAAGCTCAGTTCTCTAGTAGCCCTGAATTTAGTACAATACCAAGTTGACAGACTTTGCAACAGGGCTTTTAGACTTGACACTGAGCGCACTCAGTGACAGTGAGCAGCTCAGTGAGCAAGCTGGAGAGGGTCCCCTCTGGGCCACCCTCATGCCATGGCTGCCATCCGTCATGCCCTGCAAGGCAACACGACAGACAAATGTCTGCAGATCCTTGAGTCAAAGCTTTCAGCACAAGCAGTTGCTCAAAAAAGCTTTATTCACTCCAGGGATTTCCTGTGAAGCCTTCCAAAGCACAGTGCCTACCAGTCATGTAGAGTTAGGAGAACAGTGCCCTCCATCTACACGAAGGCGCTGAGGAAACATCTGAATCATCACCCATAAAGCAACTGCTGCCATGTTTCACCAGTGACCTAAGAAAGGTTTACAGCTGAGAAATCAGCAGTTCTTGGTCATGTAATTGTTTTCATCTCTTTATATTTAAAGTTGTGCCAATCTAGCTGCAGTAAGTCCGTTCTAAATTCATTAAGACTGCACAAGATCATAACGAAGCCATATGGGCACAATGCAATTCTGTAACAATGTTGTTTGTAGGAACGGGGCTTTCAGTCACACAAACTCAGAGAGAAGAGTTTTTACAGTAAAAAAAGCATGCTTCAGTCATACTTTTCCCAAATGATCTATACTTCCCTCTAATTATCCAAGAGAAGTGAACCAAACACTGATGGCTTTCAAGAGGACAAACAGAAGTGCTTGTCAACTGAAAAATCAGGATTTGTCAACTCTGCAACTCGCAATTTAAGAAGACTTTCTTTCCATATTTTATCAAGGTTTCTGATATGCTTGTGCTATTCTCTAGCAATAACAAAACACAGCTGAGAAGTTCAAGAATGGATTCAAAAACAAATAAATATTTTTTATCGCGTAAGTCAGTATTATTTACTAACTGCCAATAGGACATGAAAGAGTCGTAGAGCACTGCTGTTCAGTTCGTGGCACAGAACACCCAGTCCACAGACAGATCTGAAACTGCTATAGGACAAACTGCATCAATAAGGGTACTGAATTATGAGTCTGAGGAGTTAAAATTAAAATAAACCCCTAGGATCCTCCCAGGCAGCATTCTTGAGTCAAAGGCAATGGTTCCAAATAAGGCAAAAACACAAAAAGGCTTAGGAATGATTGAATTCCACAGAACTGTACATGTATATTACCGAACATTTTTGACACATTAACCATATGTTTTGAAAGCACTGTAAGCATTGAGAAGCACAGCATTTTAGCTGAATGAAAAAAACTCTTCCCAGCTGAGCCACAGAATCCTACTCTCCCAGTAGGAACTTTTAAACTATTTAAATTATTTAAGAACAAGCATAGTGTAAGCACTGAACAGCAGTCTATAGAAACTACATCTTCTTTATTCCCACTATTGATACTTAAATATTAAACATAAAATTGAATTCTTTCAACAGCTCTCTGTACATATTAAGGGAAAATATCCTATGAATGTTATATGTATTAAACAGTGAAGAGAACACCCCATTTAGTAAGGATGGTATCTTACTGCATATCTCCTGTACCAGGAAGCAATCACAATCTGGCATTTTTTCATTAACAAGAAGCGAGTGCGGCACTTCCAGCCTCTGTAAATCTTTTCAATTAGGGTAGCCAAGTCCTCCAAACGCTGCTTTCTCAGGTCTTCTAGTTTGAAGAGCTGGTGGGGGGGTGTGGGGAAGGGGTTAGGGTTTTGTTTGACATTGGAAGAAAAACGGCAGGAGAGAAGAGACAAGGGAAAAAACCCATAAGCACAGCTCTTGTAAGAGAAATCCCTTCTTTACTGAAGTCCCCCCTCAGACACACGTTGTTTTATTCTTCTCCAGAGCTATAGGCAGATCCACCAACAAGATTTGTGGAAGATACAATGCCACAAGTCAGTGCTTGAAAATTCTATTAAATTAAGGCTGACAGCTATTGTAGAATCTTGATTCACATTGATTTTAATGGGTCTAACATTAAAAAGTGCTTTTTTTACGCTACATTCACAGCAATACATCAAAGCGCTGCATGTGCAAAAATCTGTAGGAACCAGGTAGTGAGTGATGCAGCTCATAGCAGGCTGTCCCCATGAGAGAGGGCTTGATTTTGCAGAAGGCATTTTTCACTTACTGTTCTTGGGTTGCGGATGAATATCTTTGATCTACCGAATGAAAACTCCTCCTCAGGGATTCCCAGTTCATTAAACAGCACCTCTACTCCAGCCCTAAGAAGGAGTAAACGAGCTTAACAAACACGACCCCCAGCTCTAAAACGTCTTCGTTTACATATTCACAACTTAATTTATGGAAAGGATATGAAAGCATATTTTAAACTTTTAAATACTGCTTGACATAAGCAGATTGAAAATCCAATGAATTTACTCAGTGGTTATTCAGCTAAAGGCAAGAATAATCACTGTAAAGATTTGGAATAATTTGATGAAAAAAAGAGCAAATTTTATTTTACAGCATCAGCAATGGCCTATTTTTTCCTCTTACATCTATAATTATTTTACTTAAAAACAAAAGGAAAAAGGAAGGGTTCTCACACTAATGTCAAAATGTGAAACAAAGACTGACAAGTTTGACAAATGCCAGTGTTCCACTCTTACCAAATGCATTTTATGAACACCTACAGAAAAAAGGAGAGAGGAACTGTGCAGATTTTTGTGATGATTTGTTCATTTGAACATTGTTCAGGACAACATCTCTCACCTTTTACCATTAAAAAGAAAAAAAAAAAGAAAAAAAGAAAATGAACATTGTTCAGGACAACATCTCACCCTTTTACCATTAAAAAGAAAAAAAAAAAGAAAAAAAGAAAATGAACATTGTTCAGGACAACAATGATTATTACAATGCTATTGTTACCAATACTGCACTTCCATCATTGTCTTGACAACCTAAAGATTTAAACTGTAGCTAAAAGATGTTAAACAATTACGAAAGATATTTAAATCATGCTTTTGGTGGCCACATATAAAAAGAAATAATAGAAGCTTATTTGTCCATCCCAGCCATTATTTGCAAAAATACATGTGAATACTATGCAATTTAAAGGTATATATTTAATTCAATTGATTCGCAAGAGGTATTATCTCATAATTGCTCCCCAATCATTATGTAAATTTATTCCTGAAAGGGCAGAGGAAGATTGTATGACTGTCTTCAACTAAATGAGTGTTCTTACACTTTGGAAGTTGGTTATTATAGATAACTGCCCTCCTGATCATTCCAGACCTCCACTGCAGTATCTCTGTGTCTCTTCCACCCTTCCTTTCTGACCCAAATCAGTAAAGGCTGCACTATATTCCTTTTGCAATGCATGCAAAACAATTAAAAACTCAGGACACATGGAAGATGGGAATTTCACTGCGGACAGGCAGGAACATTGCTGTTTTCCTACCTGGCTGGCCCTCTCCAGTGGGGCCACGTCTGCTTGCAGAGCATTTTGTACCTCTCCAGGCAGGGCTCGTAGGGCTGCCGGAAGGCGTACCCTGCCCTCCTGACCCGCACATTCTCCAGCAGGCCCAGGTACCGGATCTGGTGGCACACCAGGGCTTCGTTGAAAATGTGGGCAGCCTTTTTGTCATTGGGCTTGATGCACCTGGAAAGGAAAACCAGAAGGGACATCTCTTTGCAGCACTCTACACATCAGCAACTATTATGGTGAGTTTCAACCATAGATTTCAATAGTCAATCCTTGGATATCAAGATTTTTTTTTTTCCCCATAACCTAGCCAAACAAATTCATCAAATCTTTGGCACCAGGGAATTTACCTGATGTAGTTTGGATTTTTTGTCTGGAGATTTTTCATCAGGGTAGCAACTGAAGCCTTGAACTGTGAACCTGCTGTTGGTGGTCTCTTTAGATTGATCTTAGCAGGGTTTCCTTCTGGGAACAATGCTTTGATAAGGGAGTGGTTGGCCTTCCACATGGCCTGGGAGAGGTCACGGTACAGAAGATCATTATTTTTGTCAACAAATCCTTCCACCTGGTACATAACCTGAAGAACAGAGAAGAGTCTCATCAGCACGGGTTTTGAACTACAACATAGACCAGTTCAAAACTGACCCAAGAAACCGATTTCTCCTTCTGTCCACAAGAAACGAAAGACATTTCAGCTTCCATTTTAAATCTGATATTTGGACAACTTTTTGTTGGATAAAATGCCTGTGAACATGCTACCTGAGAAAGATGCATTTTCTCATGCTGCCAACAGTTCCCTGTGTTGTTCAGTTCTGGTTTCTGAAGTGGAAGAAACCCCTTTTTCCATTATACCTCTGACACACTACCACCTGCCAAGACTCCAAAAAAATCTTTTTTTTTTTTTTTGTCTAATGAGGTTTTCTCCCTCTCTTTTGAACCAAAACAGCAAAAATACCCTTTCCCTTCAAAGCACTAATGCTTACATTATTTGCCTAAGTAAAACAAGACACAGAATATCACCTCTTGCTATGGCAGTGCAAGCAGCAAGCTGTGCAGCCCCCAGGAGACTGTTATTTTAAAGGACTTTTACCAGGAAAGCAGTCCAATAACAACAAGCACGAGTACAAAGCTCTGACCTGCAGCTGGGTACCCAGGAGGTAGCAAGAGGAACTTCATGCAGATCTCAGATTGCTACTGGCTTTTTTTAAGTTTTGAGGGTAGGAAACTTCTTTGATTAATTGTGACAAGTCATTTGGCTGGTAATACAGATTCTTCTTCAGATCCATGATTTCTCAGTTCTGCATAGGTATGTACTATGTACACAGAATGCTGGATGAAAATAGTTCTGACACATATTTTACACAACAGCAGGTTACTGGGAACTCAGGCAGCATTTTACTTTGGAGAACATATTTCTGGTTCTGACAGGTGCAGTAAATGCCACTACTCAAAAAAACCCCAACTGTTCACATGAAATTACTTATATGTCATAAAAGGAGGGTCAAACTTTTGTTGACCAGTGACAAGATCAAAATGTTCTCAGCTGGGGATGGAAAAACAACATTCCTCCCAAAATAGGAGGAATTCACTCTGCTGGATAAGTGAATGCCTGCAACAATCAAAGACCCTCACTGCCTGCACAGTCTGTGCACAGTCCTCAAAGTACTGTATTTCCAATTTACTTGGACTTTTGACAACCAAAGAAATACCTAGGTATTAATCCCTGATAGATTACATGCAGTTACAAACTCCTCTTGGCAAATAATGTTAAGTTAATGAATGGCTGCTTGAAAGGCTAAAAGTCTGATATTTCCAGGAGTATTTTGAATGAGAAAATTATTGAGCTATTCAAAATGGTAAAATTGAGAAAATGTCAAAAAGCATTAAGCAGTCCTAGGAAATGAAACACTTTGCAAATATTCTTTACTGTGTGGAATTATGACTTCAGCAAATTCAGACAAGAGGTATAATTTCAACCCTACATTTACTTTTAATTTTTTTTTTTCAAATAAATTGTCTTCAGTCTACAAATATAATTATTTTGATTTTCACTAATAAAATGTCATAATGGATTACACACTGGAAGCTGTCAAACTTTCATACTGCTATTCATACTGCTTATGTTGTAAAATGCAAATATGTTTGCAAGCCCTCTGTGTAGCTTTCCCTTCCATCTGTTTAAACACAGAGTATCAAACTCAGTTCCTTCAAATGTACAAAACCTGCATTTTCTCAACAACATGATTAAGGACTGCAGCTAGTTCAGTGACAATGAACATGTTTTCCAAAATATGTTTCCTACAAATGTGGGTGAATTTTTGTCACTGTGAGCAATGATTTATTTCCAGAGACCTAACAGCAGCACCAAAGCATGTGGGGCATCTTTCTCCTTTGATGAGAGGAGAACCACTTTGATTTCAGCCAGAGCAGCAGGACTTTGTACAAGGGCATGTAGTGACAGGACAAGGGGGAATGGCTTCAGACTGACAGAGGGCAGGGTTAGGTTAGATAGCCAGAAGAAATTCCTCACTGTGAGGGTGGTGAGGCCCTGGCACAGGTTGCCCACAGAAGCTGGGGCTGCCCCATCCCTGGAAGTGTCCAAGACCAGGCTGGATGAGGCTCTGAGCAACCTGGTCTAGTTAAAAGTGTCCCTGCCCATGGCAGGGGCTTGGCACTAGGTGATATTTAAGGTCCGTTCCAACCAAAACCATTCTAAGATAGCCTTCCAGCCCAAATCACAAATTTTAGGCTTAAGAGAGAAATGATTAAGATAGGTCTGGATTTTTAATCAGCTGCATCAGCCCCCACACACCACGTGCTCCCTTCCCAGGTACCTTGCCAGCGTAATGCTGAATCCTGAAGCAGCTGTGAGGCAGGGAGGTGTCATTGAGGAACCGGGAGCACTTGCTCATCCTGCTCTCAAAATGCTGGTGTGTGGCACAGACCTGGTTCAGTTTTTCTAAGAAGGTGTCATCGGTGACAGTTCCTGGTCTCAGGCATTCTTCGTCCAGCATGGCCAGGATTCCAGTTTGGTTCTGAAGTTTCAAAACAAGAGCTTCTGTACTTGTTTCCATCACAACACAAAAAAAGATACCATTCTCCTCTTTGACTTCTGCTATCCAGAAAAACATTCTTCAAGCCATCTCAAAGTTTGGCTCTTTTTACCTCATGACCATTTCCAACTGATTTTTTAGCACTTGCATTTTTGAAAGACTTTTTATGAGATCTGAATCTTGAAATTCATATTGGAGTTTCATGTCATTTACTCAGACTGTAGCAGCTCCAACTCAACTGAAAGTAGGCAGTTTATGGTAAAACCGTCATGTATTTTATGTTAGTGGTTACAAGGTGTTCTTTTCTGATTGTTAAGGAATTTTATGTTTCTTGCATAAGAAGTCTTCTCATTACATACAAGCACTTTGAGTACCTCAAACACTCAGTAACATATCATTGAGTTTTCTAGTTTCCATATAAAAAGAAATGTTAATTACAATGCAGCATGTGATATCTGCTATTGAAAACAGCAGTAAATGTACACATTTAAGAGCTGTTCAATTTGGGGTTTTTTGTGTAGGTACTGCTGAATATTTCTACAAAAGTAATATATAGCTTATAAGAAAAGTCTTAGTAGTAAAATAAACTTCTACCTTACAAAGTAAGATGAATAATATAATGAATAGTATGTTTCACAAATTTAGTGCATGAGGATGAATACAGACTTTACAGCTAAATTAAATCCATGCACTAAAAACTTATCTAGAGAGATTCTTGAATACAACTTACATTTTCTATTAGGTCACAAATGATAGCATTGTTGAAATATTCGATATGTGTCCATTCAATCCCCTATAAGAAAATATAAATAAACGTATGAACAGCAAAACAATGGTGGGAGCTTTTCCTCTAGCCAATTAAAATTATATTCCAGTTAACCATGGTATTACTTTCAAATTTAATTCTGCATGCTTACCAACAAGTTATTTATTAATTAAAAAAAACTGCAACCATCTACTCTTGACATTATCTGCACAAAATGAGTGTCCCCGCTCTCCCCATTCCTTTCCCCCACCCATGTCAGCTTCCCATGCACTCCCTGGCGCCAGGCCAGGCTCCTCCCGCCCGGCCCCGGGCTGCCCACGCTCCCAGTGGCCACAAGGAAATCAGCCCATGACACTGCAAGCTCCTGAGATCAAAATTTCTAAGCAATTCGTTGTTGGGATTTTTATTTTTTTTAATGGGAGGAAGAAAGAGGGCTAAATTTAGATAAGGCCATTTGAAAAATCCAGAGTATGACTGTTGTTCAGATGTTCTTAATATCCCAATTTTTTTTTTAATATAAGCAATAAAATTTCCAGGATGAGATGCCAATGCATCATGAGGTAGCATTGGTAGGACAAAGGAGTGAAAGGAGGAAAATATTAATTTCATTCTTGATTTGCACTCTGCAATACTTCTTACACTTTACTTTTCTCAGAGCATTTGAGATATCATTCAAGAACCAAATTGCAGTAATGATGGTTCACCACAGAATACAAACTTAAAAAGACATGCTGAAATTTCATGTCACCCTCAGGATCATAAGGCAGGAACTTTATGTAATTGAAAAAAATGTTTATACAGCAAAATGGTATCATCCAGTTTGAGTACAGACGGTGTGTGCCAGTTTTTACAGCTGGGAGCTGCTATGTTGTCTGAGCTCTGTGTATCATGTGGAGCACTGCAAAAACCTATTAAAACTTTAGCTTGATGTTCACTCACAGAATAACATCAAGCACCAGAGGCTGGGCTCCACAGGACATTTAAATTTATCCATAAAGCTCACATGGCTCCCTTCAATACTTATCTGAAAGAACACTAGAACCAAAATTCTGTTTCTTTCATGTTGTGTGCTATTATTTTCGCCACTCAATTCCCTTTGAAAAAGGACTGGCTGTGGCTGTTCTTGGGGTGCATCGCAGGCACTGCTGTGTAATCCAAAACACAGGCTGTGCGGTAAAGGCACTAACACCAGAAAGTGGTATTAGTGCTCTAATAAATCAATTAGCCCTTGCTCAGAACTGCCAGCCATTGTTGCCAATGAATGAATCAGAGCTGGGTCTGGTTTTTACCTGGAGAACCCATAATGCGACACAAATGTCAAACCAACATTTTTTGCTTAATGTAACTACCACATTGCCCCACACAAACATGCTCCATGTTAGCCCTGTGGTCAGAAAGTGCCTCTGTTCCCTGAAAAATTGTTCCAGCCTGCATGCCTGTGTATCTTTACAGGGACAACGGGAAGAGGGTAAGGAAAGATCCATTCAAGCATTACCTCTCGGATGTACTCCTCCTGCTCTTCTTTGAGGGTAAGTTCAATGAAGATCTGCTGCAACTTCTCATTACAGTAGTTGATAATGAATTGCTCAAAGCTGTTGTCCTGTCAGATGAAACATGTTTGAGTTTGCTTTGCGTAAACAGCCTGGAACCCAGCTGGAGCAAGTCACTGCAGCAGCTGCAGGTCAACAAGCCGCTGCATTAACTACTCCTTCCAGTTTTGTGATGTGATGGTTGGAGTAGTATTTGATTGAGATCACGATTAGTTTAGAAATTTTAGACCAAATCCTTCCTGGAGGCTTTGCCCATTGGGAGAGACAAAAATCTCTGTAGGTTTTATTCATGATTCCTCCATACTGATTCCTTTCCACAAGTCATAAGGACACCTGTGGTGTCAGGGAATAAACAATAAATGCTTTGCCTGCACTAATCTAACCCCAAATGTAAAATGTAGTCTCCTGCAGAGCCTGATAAATAAAATCATGACAGTAGAATTAGCTCTTTTCCACTCAGCAGTCAATAAAATACCCTATTTCCCTACAGAACAAGGCTCAAGCCGCTGTTCCAGTTGCAGCTGAGCCTGGGTTAAGAGATTATTGGCTCCCACCTCCTCCCTGCCAACAAACTGCCCCTTGAAACAATGGGAAACAAAAGAGCTTCATTGAATAAAATTCCTCTATCAGGCTAATTCATCTAAAACTGGGTTAGGGAGCAAGCAGATGTGTGATCCTTTGCAGAAGGGACTGGAGCAGACCCCCGCAGGAGGAGGCTCGGTGAGTGCCACAGCACAGGCTGTGACATGACATTATGCCTTTTTAAACTACCCAATAATCTGCTACGCAATACCTGGGAAGCCTAAATTACGCTGATAGAATTTTTATGATTGAAGGCAACTGCAATCATTTGAATGTTTGAATTAAGGATCTGGTTGCTAAATGAGATTAAGAACACACAAGCAGATTAGAAAATATTGAGGTAGCACAGATTACTTTTATCATTTTAGTTTTAAATGAAGCAAAATCATAGGTGATCGCCAAAATTCTTCAGCCACATCAAACGCTGCCCCTCTCACCAACCGCAATTATCACTCAGAGACTGCAAAACTTGCATAGCTCTAGATGAGAGAGTTAAAATTTGGCATGCAGCAAAATCAGCACTGCAAACAAGTCATACTTACTGCATTCTGTTGGAAAAGAAATTACATAAACTGCAGTCAGTACTTGTACTACTTCCATAACAAAGACAGAGTATATCTATTAGCATTTATTTAGCATACCAAGTAGATCAATCTTTGTATCACTGAAAATGCAAAGTACTACATAAATGTTATGTATTACATCTTTGTAGCTGAGTCTGTCTTTAGGTACTGTCTAAATATCAAATAAACCGAGGCTGAGACACATCAGAGCGTAACACAGAACAGTATATTGGCATTGCCCTGTCTCTAAATCACCATGCACTTTTTGCCCATATTTATAACCTTGGGTATCCAAATCTCAGCAAGCGGAGAGGAGAATGGGGAAGGGAATAGATCGTACTGGAGGAAGAATGTAAGTTTACTTGACACATTCAGATAAGGCCATCACTTCAGATATATTCAGTTTGAAGTAAAAGGACCCCAACTGTCACATCACCCAGACAAAGAGAAAGGGTAAAACACACTCTGCATCCTCCTGCCAGGCACATGCCACCCAATTCAGGGAGACTGCTTCTCCAAAAGACCAGGTTATTCTGATTAAAAGGGCTGCAGGACTTTTCACTCACAAATTATACAGGCTTGGTCATCAAAAGAGGATGGAAACTGAACAGAAAATCCTGCTAAATCAACTAACTGAAAGGTCATTAACAATACATTAAAGTAATTGCTAGATGTTTTCCTGATTTGCTGTGTATCTGTGATATTTATGGCTTGCCAAAAAAAAAAAGGCAAACCAAAATCCACAGAGTTCTCCACAAATCGCTCACTTTGAGCTATGAAATTCTATTTGACGTTGCCAAGCCACTGAAAATTGCTATTCCAGGAAAAAAGTTATTGAAGAGCTGCAGCAATGTTGTTCTTTATGAATGATGAAAAGGCTAAAACAGTTAATTATGGCAAAGAAAATGAGGGAAAACTTTTGAAATTACTGAAATTCTCACAACACTTAACTCTGAGCAGACCTGAAGATATTTGGAAAATTAAATACACTTCAGAAAGAGCGGTTTCCATTTACACATTTTAAAAAACCCTGTATGAAAAAAACAATTAGAGTGTTTATCTCTAAGCAATTCTGAGTAAGACAACAGAGGTTGTGCATTTATTCTCCCTTAATGAATATCTCTGATTTTTAATTATGTGAGGGCTCCACAAAGCATATACAAATGTTCACAAATGAATTGTCCCTCCCCCAGTATTTTAATGAAGGTCTTCTAGAAATGAGTACAACAGGACTGGAAGGGATCTAAAGGACTTCTGACATTTTTTTTTAGAAGGTGGTAGAGAATAACCCATCTGAGTGATAGCATTCTATGAAATCCACTCAGGAGACAGGCGCTGGAGGGACCCAGACATCAGAGACTACTTGCTCCTTATGCTAACCACTTGTATTATGTGGCAGAAGGGGGTTTGACCAACACAGAAGCAGTGCAGTCAGACTCAAAATCTGAGGAAGAGCTATCAAATATTCCTAGTAAATTTTAAGGGAAAAAAAATAAATTAAGACCGTATCTTCTCAAGGTGTCAGCTTCTCTTCCAGGCTGTAATTCTGCTACTTTTAATGTCAACGGCATCACTTCAATCCCTGCATTTTAATAGCAGTTTTCTAACTATGCCTTTGAAAGCACTGTGGAATACAAAATAAAACCTTCAGGGAATATAAAACCACACAGTCTCTCAAATTAAATAAAGGTGCTGGGAAAACAGAATGTCACCTGAGATAGGCTTAAAGTCATGTTGAATTTATAGATACAGCTCAACCAACCACCCTCAGCTTATCCTTTGAATCTTTTATCAGATGCAACACTAAATTTAGAGGAGTAGAAAAATTCACTGACAAAAATCAAAGCCTACTTCACCATGTTTCTCACTTCATAAAAAATGCTGTCTTGCTCATACCTTCATTCTTTATCAGCCTTCAAAGTGGTGGTCATCAGGGTGGCATTTCGTGAATAGCAAGTTTTGGACTCTAAAAAAATTCTTCTCCATGCAAAAATAGAGTGATTATATAGACTAGTGATAAAGTTCTATCTGTGAGCCACAGCTATTACATACAGGTGCTTGAAAGTCCTACTGAAAGTGTTCTTTGTTCCTTAATATTTTACCCAAGTTCTTTGAAAGATTCCACTTGTGTACCATGGAATCATCTGAAAAAAACATATATGGTTGTTCCTGATTGTATACACTTTTATACCAGTAAAATACCAATGTGAAACAGACAAAAGTATTTTTCACAAAAAAAAAAAAAAAAAAAAAAAAAAATCTCTTACTGGTCTCAGGCAGAAATGTCTCCATTAGATTTATAAAGAGAAAATATCTAAACCAGGGCATTTTCCTATCAGTGTTATCTACCTTCTAACCTTCTCTCCCCACACAGAATTCAAATTCACTTTTGAGTACCCAGTTTCCCATGACTTCCAAAGATAACATGGCAGCTAAGATACCTGCATAAAACTGAAAACTGGGTTTCATTTTCCATACTAGCAGGCAGGAATAAATTCTTACCTTCCACTTGCCTAATCAAGTCTAACTTTAGGTGTTCCATTTCTTGTGTCCTCTCCGCTGTTTCCCCCAAATTAAGCAGATGCTGTGGATCCAAACCCACAGACTCAGGAATACCTTTGTAGGTGTTGCTCAATATCTCCTCTTCCTATTCTTTCATCCCACCATTCTTGTTCAGAGCCAACTCAAAAATCTACACATTGCTCAGTCTGCAACCACACTGACAAAAAGGTGTCCAGCAACACTTCTTCAAACACATTATATGAACACATACAGCTAAAAACACACATGGGATGTGTTTAAAGGAAAAGCATATTTTAAAAGAAAATCTAAACATTTCAAGTCATGAGATTGTTGAAATCAACAGGACTGATGTCATTAAAATGAACTTTTACATCAGTGTGAGAAGGGAAAAAGACACACAGAGACTGACACTTCTCCTCTATCAGAAATAACCCCAGAAATTAAGTTTTTTTAAATATTAACACAGCTCCAGGCATCAGAAGTCTCTGACTGCCTCCTAACATAAGCAGGTGACCCCAAGTAGTTCCATCAGGCCCCTGGAGAAAAAGCCAGATGGCAAAAGTAATGATGATAAAGGACCAACATACTCACTTCACTGAGATGAATGGTGGAATGAAGGGTGAAACCAACCAGCAAATTCAATTTACATGCTACTGTGGTGTCTGGGGACAGGGGCTTTTATGTATGACCACACAAGCATAGGAGTTTATGAGATGAAACTAAGGAATATAAATGCTAGGAAGTTAAAATCAGCATAATGGAAAAATTGCATTTAAAGAAAATGAAAAAAGATACCATTTTAATCTCAGAAAGCAATGTCCCAGTTATAACGTGACTCAGTTCTAACAATTTTTCAAAATTTTTTGCAAATTTAGTAAAGGCATGTTATGAATATTTATCCCTTTCTTTTCTGTTTACATACACAAACATTTGAGCAATCAAGCTTATTTCCTTATTTTAGACTGCTCCGTGCTTTTGTGTAAATATCTCTACAGGCAAAGGACCAGAGAAGCACATCTTTTAATTATAAATATTCCACTATATGCAACAAAACCATGCTTCAGTGTATCTCATGGAAGCAAAAAAGATCTATGCCAAAGCTTCAGGGATTATCCATTTTCCATATCTGTGTAACTCAACCAACTTCAGCCCTTATTGTGTGCCAGGTGGAGAACCAGGCACTCAGAAATCCACCTTGCTCCCTGCAGTGCAGTCCAGGCACACAGGTCCCAACCAAATTTGGACTTAGAAGGGCAAGAAACTACAGTGAATCCAGTGATTCATGGCAAAACCCAGGTACAATCACTTCAACAAACTCAACCTGAAAAATTACAGTTGTGGAACAACAGGAATTACAAACAGGCAAGAACCTACTGTGTAATCAGAGCCATTCCTCTACTAAGACAGAAATAGCTGCTGTAGGGCAAAACATTATTCTCACAACCTGAAGCAGAGCACTTGTGAATTTTGCTCCAGCGTTTCAAGCATTTCCTCTGTTGCAAACAGCCAGCCAATGGGATTTACTCCATAAACCTGCATGTTGCAAAAAAAGCCTCTCTAAATACTTCTGTTATAATGTGATTAATTAAATGGTGATTAACTTCCTGGGATGCACCTCTGCTTTGAGCATCCTACCACTTAAGGAAATTACTGCTTTAACAGTATTCTAAAACCTCCCTGGCACCTAGGAGTCCAACCAAGGGTGCCTCTGTAAAGCTCCTCTCT
The DNA here is from genome assembly GCA_013400735.1 of Pomatostomus ruficeps. Lineage (NCBI taxonomy): Eukaryota > Metazoa > Chordata > Aves > Passeriformes > Timaliidae > Pomatostomus > Pomatostomus ruficeps. The sequence goes on from VYZT01002716.1 coordinate 753,643, forward strand.
TGCACAATGCTTGCCAGCAGAGGTAGTTGATCAATTACAGATTAAAATTTCAGTTTTCCTCTTTCCCACTAGGCTGGGCTTTGCCAGAAGGAGCAGAGGGCTGGGTACGCACATTTGGGCACTGCTGCTTGCCAGTGTAGGATAAACTTCTGGGCATCAGCAACGGGCTGAACAATTTTGAAATCTGTTGCAAGGTAGACAGCCTAGAAAAAAGCAGCTGGAAATTATGGTCTGGAGATTAAGGCAACTAATAAAACAACAGGTATCCATGGCTGAGTTAGAGCCAAAGTCAAGGTATGAAGAAAGGGTTCCCAGATTCTTTAAAAAAAAAAAGGGAAGATAAAATAAGATCCTGATAAGTCAATTTCCCCCTTAGAATTTTTTTCCCCCTAATATGACATCCTGCTAGCAAATAACTAGACCCTTCTGTAAAATAATCTTTGGGTGTGTGGGGGAAAGACCCTGATCCAGGAGCAATCTCTCAGAGCTCAGGATGCTCTGAAACTGTAATGTCCTTCATGTAATCAACAGGATAGAAAAAGGCAAAGCAACCAGCCAGCAACTGGACGAAGCTGTTGTACAGGTTTATGGTGAAAGTGGAAATACCTCCCCTACTTTTTCATACCTCAAACATCTCAGAAAGACATTTTCAATGATTACCACTCCTTATTTGGTTACCTCTCTCTAAAAACAGATAATTAACACAACTTTGAACTTGTTACTATAATGGAAATGTATTTTTCCTGTTTCTAACAGTTTCTTTCACTAGAGATATTGTCATTTTATCATTGTCCAGATGACAGCTTACATAGGACATGCAGCATGACCAAGCTTCTTTCTGTCACCTCAAGGGACTTCTATGCACAAGAAACCAGCTAATTGCCTTAAAGAAAATGAAGTGCTATCAAAATGCATCACAGACTGAGAAATGGACCTGGTTTTAATGTTGGGTGGCTTGTTTGGCTGCATTGCTGGTGATATTTTCATTTACTGGTGGATTTTACACAGGAAGTGGTGGGTTCTGCCATGTCTTTGCAGGTTCTTGTGTACCTGGAGCAAAATGAGTGTGTCAGATGCTGTCCCCAAAGACAAGGCAGTCACATCACCTCAGGTCACCCAAATGGAAACAGTCCCTCTCTGCAGCTCTATCGCCGCTGCAGCCCAGCTTCTTGTCAGGCTAAATACATGGAACAAACTGCTCCATCAAGGGACAGAGCAGAAAGTACTCACACTCTCACACTGCCTTCTCCAGGCCTGGCAGATTTCAACAATAAGCCCTGTCTGGCAGCCTTAACTTCCATAAAACTGCACTCCAAATCATTAACTCCATCATATGGACCAGCTGCAGAGCGGCGCCTGAATATTCAGAATAAAGCCTTGAAGCCAACTAGCACAGACAGACATTTCTGCCTCTGAAGGGCTGGGCAGGATGAAATACTCACACTCGCTCCATGACATTCATTTTTACCTACCCTACATCTCATCTCCACAGGAAATGCACACAACAGGAAACTCAACACCCAGAGCAAACGGGGCGAGCCTTCTGCTCTCCGCTGCAGAGCCCTGCCAGGCCCCGAACATCTGATCCTGCAGCCTTCTCCTCTTGCTCACAAACTCCACCCTTCCACAGCCCCGCCCCAACACTCTGCAGAAGCAGGTTCTGCCCAAAAATACGTAACCTAGCATGGAATAAAATGGAAACAGCCCCAAACCTACCCCAGGAAGCCTGGAATCAAGCTGATCCTAAAACTCCCAGTGCCACCAGCCATCCTCCCTACCCCATCTCAAATCTCAGTCTAGACTGCACGCCGACTGCGCACGCAGCCGCCCAAAACTGTGCACAAACATACTCGGAGCAATTAGTGTCAGGCTTCAGTCCACTGCCCAAACTCCAGCAGCACAGTTACACAACCAGCCCAGTCCTCCAGCCTGCATGGCCACGCTAATCCCGGTCCCTAAATCCTTGCCCACAGACAATTCATGCAGAGCCACCCAAAATTTCAGTGTTTCGCTTTGCAAACACCCAGTCCCAGCATTTGGCATACCACACAAGGCATGGCAGGATTCATAAATAAACACAGCTTTACAGCACCTATTTTGTGGATTGTGTAGCCAAGCTTGCTGATGACAGCTGCCAAACCCACAGAGACTGAGGATTATTGATAGATTTAAATTCCCTAATCTGAATTTTTAGACAGCCAAGTCCTTATATCTACTTTCTTGGATGGCTTTTGTGTTTGTCTGAAAAATGGGGTTTGTGTTTGATAAATATACTAGCAAAACCCAAATCCCAAAAAGTATATGCCAGCAGTATCAATAGGCCAGTTATCTTTTCTTTGTTAATTTCCAAGAAACCTGCAATTACCCTTGTAAATTAACTTCAGCTTAAATTACAGAAAATTATAGAAACCACAGTGAACAGTAAATAAATTAATCTTTCAACTATAGATGAAAAAAAACTCATTTAAAAGCATCAATTTGCTTATAATAGAACAAGACTGCTATTGTCATCAAGGAGGTGAAGTGTAGGATCTTTCAGAATGGTAAATCTGGATTTCTTTATTCACTCTTCTTACACAAGAAACTGTAGGATGATTCAAAGAATCACCCTGAACAGAAATGAGGCCTAAGAAATATTGTGCCCTACCCATTATGAAACAAAACAAAAACCTCAAAAACAAAGGAAAAAAAATTTAAATGTAAAAATCACCCTTCAGTAAACACACCCCTTGCTACTTATTTCAGGGGCATTGAGCTTCCTGTGTAAATATGATGCCTGTATATAAAACACTCCTGCTACACCTCCTGTGGGTTTTGGTACATTCTGTCTCCAGGGTACAAGGCCACTTCAGGCCAAAGGCCATGCACTGATGATAAACTCACCTAATTCCTGAGCAGAAACATGATTAATTAGGCCTTTCCACCCTCAGCACATCAAACAGCTTGCACGTTTAAAATGCAGGAGTTTAGAGGTGAAGCCTTTCAAGTGCGTTTTTGCCAACAAACATTCCTTGCAGAGCTGACATTAGTTCTAACTTTCAGGGACAGGTGTGAAAATCAAAATCTGACTTAAGAATTGGATTCAAGAGGGACCTGCACACTTTTAGTCATAGGTTTTAAGTAATTTATAATTAATGATGTGCTACTGCCATTAGCTACACCTCAGCTAATATTTGAATGTTTAGCTATCATGTTTACAAATATACCACACAATCCACAAAACACTCCAAATTCCACTGTATTTGTTATGCTATAAAACTTAAGACATTACTAAATTTTCCTTGACTTATATTGCTGCATAGTGTTAAAATTTTATTTATTGATTAGTTGCTTTAATACAATTAACTTTAAACAATAATTCAGTTATTTCTGTGATGCTGAACCAAGCTGCTTGGCTACTGTTCTCACCATAGGACTTCACTCATGAGAGTCACACCTTGGATGAACGCACTGATGAATTTGATCCTCAAGTCACAAGGCAAAACCTTCCCCACCTTTTCCAGGAAAACCAATACTCGGCATTTAAAGGAGTGAACAATAACTATCCACGTTATTTTAAAGCTTTTGAGAAAGCTACACTGTAATTCAGTATGACAGGTACGTGAAAAGAGCCCTGTTTTTTCATTCTTCTCCTGCACTCAGCCACTCACTCACGACTTTCTAGGATGCTGAATGTATAAAAGATGAAAATTACAAGTGAGAAACAGCCCTGTCTCTGGAACACCACCCCACAAACACAATGCCTCAGCTGGCTTTGTGTGCTGGTGCAAGCTTGTCTCCCACCTCATCGTGCATGTCCAAGCTAACCAAACCCAGAGGAGCCAGGGAAAACAAGAGTCCTGCCTGAGGATGCCAGCAGCACCACTCCAGTGCCAGCTTCCTAAAAGCTGCTCCAAGGACCAGCTCTAGAGAGACCTGGCACTGAGATCCCCATTCAGCCACCTGACCTCCTGCATGATATTTTCACAAATATGCTCTTCTGTTTAATGCAAACATCACGGCCTCGCTCAGCAAGCCCTTGAGGCAACTCTCAGCTGCCTTTTTCCTCTTCAGAGAGGCATTTCGATTTGCACATAGTTGGATGTTTTGCTTCTGAAATGAAACTTACACCATCCTCATATGAACAAACTTTTCTGGATTATTCCCATTTTCTACACAGTTTAAACACCCTTCCCAGATTTCTAAGAGGGATGTAGGGAAGTGGGTCAGGATTGCATGTTTTCTACTGATTTTTTTCTCCCCAGATGGGTTTCTAGTTTAAACACATACAGATTCCAACCAAGATCTATAAATCTCTTAACAAAAACTGTCAGAACAAGATTTATGAAAATGCCCTGTCCCTGGTGCTCTCTAACCCAATTAAAAACTCCTCATTGATTGTTTTGTTTCAAAATACCACCAGTCTAAAAATACTATTGTAAACAAATAGCAGAGAGCCAGAGATCTTTAGCTAGGAATAGGTACAGAGCATTTATCTAAGTGAATTGAGATGAAATGCAATATAAGTCCTTGTTTAATTTTGACAGGAGAAAAATGTATCATTTTTGTTGGTTTGTTGGGTTTTTTTTTCTCTCTCAGGATACACAGCTTGTTCAAAGACATCCACAAAACGCTTCAGGGCAGAAATGACAGTGCCACAGTTTTTCCTATGCTCAGAATGTATGTCACAACAAAATATATTTAGCTTATCCATCAGAAATATTTATTTATCTATGGTGTAAAAACACAATTTTGACTTCCATAATTTTTTGTTTCAATTTCCAGACATGTTAAGACATCTCTCTTTAGCTTACTTTTCTAGTGTGGTTGTTTTGGGGTTTTTTTGTCAGGAATGACACACTTGAGTCAAATTACATGTATTCTGAATTACATGTATTATGAATTCAGGAACAACTCTGTTAAGCTTTAATAACAACTCTCTCACTAAATGGTTACCATTATAAAGGTCTTACCTCAAAAATTTCAAAGCCATAGATGTCCAGCACTCCCATTACCTTCTTTCTCACTTTTGTTTGTGCCTTAAACAAAATTAAACATTGAGTCAGTCATCTGTACATTGCATACTTGGGACTCAGGAAAATGAATGTATCTCATAAGTAGGCTGTCAAATACTGCAAATTAAAATGTTAAGTATGGTTTCCCAAAACACACTTAATGTGAATATATTTATAAGCTTAAGAACAGAGCAGAGAATAATTTGTTGAGCTCTGATACAGCTATTTGTGTGTAGCAGTGTACAGCCAGGAAAAATGAAATTGGCAAATACAGTTTTACTGTCCACTTTAATTTAAAGGATTCCTATTGATTTTTTTACAAGCACAAAAGAACAATACCTTAATGCTCTCATTGATCCTGGTAACGAGCCAGGAGAACAGTCGACTGTATAAATTCTTAGCCAGAGCATCACGGGCATAATAAGCCTAAACAGAAGAAAGAAGAAAAATGTTATAAATGTTGGGCTGAACCAAACATTTTTCTGTTGCTGACACATCTTAAAGGTGCTGTGAACTGAGTAAAACCAGCACAGGGAGCAGTGGCTCTGCCCAGGCAAGCACAGGAGCCAGACCAGGGCTGCCAGGACACTTCAGCAGCACCAGCAGCATTTTGCTTGTTCTCCCCTCTGCCCTCCTGGCCACAGGCTGGCTGGAACAGCAGCCACAACCAGGGCACTCCAGCTTCTTCCTGCTCTTCCAGATGCCCACTGAAGACTCATCTCCCCCATCCTCATCCTAGGCAAAGGGACCTGAGCAGCTGCAGCTGGAGAAGCCACATTCCTGCTAGCCTGAGCTGATGAGACACAGGTGGCAGCCACCGTGGCTCTGCAGCATTATGGGAGATGAATTCACTCTGGCAGCAAAGGTTTTTCAGCAGCCCGGGGCCTACAGCTCACATGGAATTACAGCAGTTGCCCTAAATGAAAGCAGTCTGCCACAACACTTGCAGCATGTGCTTTGTGCAGGACTGCTTGTTTTTTCATTCTCTGCAACATCTGCCTATCCCTCATCTTTTGAAGGTAATTCACAGACAAAACCAAAGCACCCAGTATCTCTGAACATTTAGAAACCACTGAAGAAAAAGCACACTTGTGCTCGTGATTTATTCAGTGCATTCTATTAGTTGTAGTTTTTATTTCATGGTAGTTATGATTTAATCATCCAGAAAAAAATTGCCATTTAAAATTATTCTTGCCTTTAAAATCAAGACCTCAATCTTTTTACCTGAGCCACATTTAGTGTTGTTGAAACCTTCTCTTGTTTGGCCTCAACCGTCCGGAAGCTGAACGCTCTCTCCAATACAGACTGGTCTATACCTGTCAACTCGCAGATTTCCTTGAGTTCTAGGAAGAAAAAGCAAAGTGTAAATATCATTAATCCTTCCACATCACTGCTTTCCCTTCCCCAAAACGATCAGCTTTAAAGGAGTGTGCTATTTCCCCAAGACAGGTGCTCTTCAACATAAGTGTTCCCCATTCACGCTCTCTCCCCACCCTCCCGCCAAGCAAAGTTTTTAAAAATACGCAGGGATCAAGGAAAGAGAGTTACTGGTTTTGAAAGCACTTCCTATGCACTTATTTTTGAGAAGAAACTTTCCCTCCATTTATAGCAGACTGCTTTTCATAATGAAAAACTTTCAGATGAAAATGAACTTTCAAAATACATCAGCTGCAAAAATATCACCACATGAATCTGACATTACAGGCAGAGATACTGCAAAAGACCAAAAATCCTCCACTGCAGAAAAACCAAGCAGCTACAGAAACGCACAGAACCATTTAACATTTTAGAAAAAAGTGTTAATAAAGTGGAAAAAAAAAGAAAATAATCATTTTTGGAATTTCAAACAGAATGATTGAAATTTCACAGAATGCAGCCGGTATTTGCCTGAGGGTGAGCTCTGGAAACAATCTAATTTAATTCATATGTAAGGATACTGTATGTCTGCAGAAACTACAAAATTAATAATGACTTCAGACAAATTAGTGGCTTTCCTCCCATCACTAATCTCATCTTACCATTTTTATCTTTGATTTTACTTTCATCTAGGCCATTTGCACGAGATTCGGGCTTAAATTCAATATTTCCCAGTTTCAGAACGGCTGCCACTACTTCAAAAACCGACTGTGTTTCATGATCCATAAACCCAACAATCTGCATTGCATTCTGGAAAGAGGACAAATAAAATTATGAGATAAAAGCATCTACATTTAAACAGATCATACTCAAAAAATTCACCATTTATCTGTATTAGCATAAATTACAAATGTTTTATGAACACTTCTGCTGCTAAAAGTACATGGTATAATTCCTATGCTTAGATAAGTAAGTTTTTTAATACACAGGAGGTGTGAAAATGGAGCTGACATTCAGTCCAGTCCACTTCCAGGACTCATTCAGTATTTGGGTTTCTAAAACAGTGTACTTTTTTTAGCCATTTAATTTAGTTTGTAACCCAACCCAGTTTTTCTCAGTCAAATGAACTGGTACTCCTGTCTTCACAGACCAGTCACTTTTAGAACCTGAATGTGCATACACTGGATAACAAGGTCCTGTATTCATCTTGTCCCTGAGTACCATCAAGCAAAAACAGGACAGCAAATCATCTTGAGAATCATCCCAGTCCCCTTTTTCTTTCGGCCTGGTCAGCATCACCTGGTCCATGACGCTCAGTCACTGCTGTCGTCAGCCAATACACGATGTAACTTTTCCCAGGATCTGACCAAGGCATCTGGGCTTTTTATTTCTCTTCCTTTGTTTTCTTTTTGTTTGTTTCTTTTTGGATTGGGGGGTTTCGTTCGTTTCTTTTTTCTTTTTTTTATTCTTCTGGGGTTTTTTTGTCCTTTTTCTATTCCCATAAGAATACTCCAGAAACTTGATCCTATTTCCTAGTTGTATCCAAGATCCCTTGTGCAAGCACGCTTTATCCCATCATGAAGAGTGCCAGCACTCAGAAAACATGGCCCTCCCCGCCTGACCAAGGGCCATGAGAGCCCCGCACTGGTGTGGAGTGTCCAGCCAGCCCCTGCTCCTTCTTACCCTGACTGTCCTGAAGTTTGAAGCATCATCCACCCCATTCACTCTGGCAGAATCAAGGCCCAGGTAGTTGTATCTGCTGAAGTCCCTCTCCAGTTTGAGTTTGCCTAATAAATCAAATAAAAATATCATTAATAATAGCATCTTGCCAGTAGCAATTTTATCCCAGAACCAGCATTGTCAGGAACAGCTTGTTATTATTGGATTTTCTTCAAGGATCTTTTAATTATTAGCCTTCTGAATAAGAACAGGTTTTCTAATTTGTTTATAATACATTGCTAAGCCAATTCTGTTTCAGGTATCTGGATAATATCAAAGCATATGTTGACTTCAGGTATTACCAATGCCACTACCACCAATAATTTGAAAAATGAATCAACATCACCTTTCCCACAAAAGATGATGTGCATGGAATAGCACATTAAATATAAAGAAAATTTGTATCTGAAAATGACACAAGGGCAACACTTACAGAGAAACTCTTCTGATGCACCAGACAGGATCTGATAGAAAATGTGGAAGTTTCTTTCTCCTCTTGGCTGTTTAACAACACGAGACTTCTCTAGCAGATCTAAACAAACAAAAACCTCACAGGTCAGGGACAGACTGCTGGAGCAAAACCCTTTAAAATGAAGATAACCTTCCATCATTTTCTACTTCATTGCTTTACATCACCACCAGCAAACCAGAAGATGATAAATGGTAGGTATGAACCTTATCATAATATATCACATATCTCAAATATTTCTTTGAGCAAGTGGCAAGCCCAGTGTACTTTGTAAAGGCTGCAGTCTGTGAGCTGCAAAGAGAATTCAGGTCAGGGAGGCAATGTGCTCACAAGAGGTTAACTGATTTACAGGACCGCCACAAAATTAAGATAAGGTGAGGATGGGTGAAGGTTTGAAGAGGCAAAATGTTACCAGGGTAAGCGCATGAAAGATGGGTAACTGAGAAGGGGAGACCAAATAGAGAAAACACTTAAACTGAATAATTATGCAGCACTTTGTGATTTCAGGTGCATCAGACTATGAAATAATTCCCAGTGGGGCTGACAGAATATCCTGATATGTTTAAAGTGAAATGGAAAAGCAGCACTTTGAAAAGCATCAGTGCACTGATGGAGTGGCTTGACAGGCAGACTGCTCTCAGTGACAGACACGTTCCCAAGCTGTGCCCACAAGGGCAGGAACCCAGGCAGGCAGCTTGAGCAGGCTGACTTGTAACACCTTGCAACCACTTCACACTCAACAGCATATTTACCAGGGAGGGAACAATTCAAAGCTTGATCAGCCTGGACTGCACTGGAAGGCTGTGGTTCACAGAACTCCAGGAAAAGGAAGAGGAATGCAGGAAGAGAACATCTGGGCAGATATCAGTGTGACTTGCTGGTTTTGTACAAAACACATGGTTTTTTCCTTCTTTTCTCACTAGCACAACTACATTTCTCCAGAGAGCAAACACACACTTCCCATGTGTTTCTCTTAAGCTACGTATATTCAGTGAATTGGAAACAAAGACATTCAATGCCTCATTCCAAGCACACAGCAAAGAAGTCCCCATGCTTCTACCATGACACACCCACCACATCTCTCTCTGACTGGGGGTTAAGTTCTCTCTAAGCCTGTGCAAGAAGAAAGCTCCCAAACAGAACTGTCACTCTTCAGAACATCCACAGCGTGAGATGAGCTTTCACAAAGGTAAGACACAGGGAACACCAAGTCATTTTAAGGCTACATGGGGTTGTTAAACACTTTCTCCTGCTGGAATATACGGGGTGTATTCTACTACACCTTTTCTCAGATTTCCATTCCTGCTGAAACCGAGCCTGTTCAGTCTCAGCATTCTGGGATGCTAGAGGTGGCACTCAGGCCAGCAACCTTTGTGCTTCAATCCCCTCACCCCAGTCCCACCATGGAGGAGCAACTGGGGAGCCCCTGGCACAGCAGGGCTCAGCCTGAGGGAGGGTGGATCTGTCCCAGGGTTCCCCCCATGGAGAGAGGAGTGCAAGAGAGTGTGTTCCTATTTCTGCTGGCTACAGGCAGTGCACGGTGCCTGTGCTGCCCACTGTAATTACCTAATTACATCCCTTCTCATGGAATAGAAACCAAAGACCCTTCTGAAGGGCCTAAAGTAACTTTAACCCACAAAATTACACAAGCCTTCGGAGTCCCTCCTCCACATAAACTACAGCGAGTCGGGTTCAAAATTACTTTCTGCTCTAATAATTAGCCAGTGACAACAATGACAAAATTCAGACAGTATTATTAATCTTCTAATTGGCTAATAGTTGGACAAGTTTCAAGTGTGTACAGGCTGAGAGAGGTCAATCCCCCATCCAAGTGTTACTCCGTGGGCTGGGAAAGGCAAGGTGAGCAGCAGGCAGCTCAGAGTTGTGCTGGCTGTGAAGGTTCTCCAGGCAAGTGCTGGAATAGATCACAGCCAAATTTAATCTCAAAAAAATAAACAACTTCAGCTCCCACAGTGGCTACACACACTTCAGGAAATGGCTGTATTCTCAAAGGATATTGAAGCAATGTGGTTTGGCTTATTTGGGTTTAAAAATATTCTACCTATAAATTTACTCAAATGTCATAAAACCCAGCTATACATCCTGGCAAAATATTGTATGTAAGCCTTCTAATTACATGCATGCCTTCAGCAGATTTAAAAAACAGGTTCCTGAATGTATGTAAAATTACTTATGTTTAGGAGGCTGTTTTTGTTTTTTCACCAGTTTATCTTATTTATATATTTTTAGAAACAACAAAGTTAACTAATTAACAATCAGTTTTCAAAAGTCTTAACATTCCATATTCTGTCAGCCTTTATAATTGAGGAAAAAAGCTCCAGAAAGTCACTGTCAGAAAATCAGGTATTCTCCTTAACAAAGCAGCTGCTGCCAATTCTTTTTAAATCTGTGTTCACTTGGGTTTTTTTTCTTTCTATTCACACACAGACAGAAATCAGACTCGTAGGACAAATCCAGACCATCTGCCCACTTCTTCAGAAAACATCTTCCCTCTGTTTGCCCTAATTAGCATTTTAATAAATCGACTACATATATTTTCCTTAAAGCAACCACTGCACTGCCAGAAACTTTTGTTAGCTCCCACCCGATGCCCAGCTCTGTGGATCAAGCACTCCAAAGAGGAAAGACAAAGCTGTACCTCAGAGTGCTGCACGTGGCCACGCGGTGATTCTGCTGACAGCGGCGAGTGTGGACAGATGGTGCTCATCTATGCAAAAATCCACAGAACCAAAACCCCCCAAACTCTCTCTGCATTACATTTTGTTCCATGGTCTATATGAATTATGTATAGGGACTGTACAGAATTACCAGGAGAGCATGTACAGAACTACACATGGTGTGTTTATGGGTTAGGTGTTATTTCTGCATATTTAACAGTGCTTCTGCTTCAACAGGAACGTTTAATGTGCTGCATGCACCAAAGCAACGGGAAAAATTAAATTGCCTTGGGAAAGTTCAGCCTCGGAAACACTTCTTAAATCATCCTGAAGACCCATCAATTCAGATGACTCAAAAGCCAGCTACAGGCCTCAGGTTCTGAAGATTTTTTGTTATTCCTAGATATCACTGTTTAAATGCAAGAGATCTATCTATATGAGCACCCTGCTAAACAATTTGAGTTAACATAAAAGAAAAAAAAATTCTGAATACTTCTGCAAATGCACAGCTTTACACAATTTTTTTTTTTGGTTACTTGACCCATGAACTTGAGTGATGCAGAAAAATTTAGGATATTTGTATTTCTCCAAATATACTAGAAATCGAATCAACATTCACGAAAGGAGTAAGTAAACACTAAAAATAAAAAATGACACTACCTTGGTGCATTCTAAATAATCCAGAAGAAGTTTATTTCAGTCATAGTCTTTTCAGCTGGCCATGACCAAGGATCCTTTTAGCAGCTCAACCGAAGTTACAGAACATGTTCTAGTCACGGCAGCTTATCTCTACAGCCACATTATGTTTTCTCTTTTCCTACCTTGATTATCTAGCTGTCATCAATAAAAGGCATTGATTAAAAAGTTTCTCATGAACTTTTCCCTATTATTCCCACCAAGTTTATAATAATGTTCTCTTGGATAAACCAATCCATAATTGTGTCAATCAAAAACCACTACATGGGCAGTATGTGCATTGACAATGACTGCACAATTTTGAGAGTGTTAAATCCTCATTGTTCAAGTAATGAATGAATGATGTTTAAAAAATAAGCTAATCAAACTGTTTAGTTTGCTTTTTCAAACTCTTCCTAATTTAGGCAAAACCATTGCCGAAACAGTGGCAACCATGCTAAGAGGAACACCAAGGGAGATGCTGGAAAAAGTGAAGATTTAAAAAAAAAAATCATAAAGAAAATCAAAAAGAATGGGTATCTCTCCCCGTAATGTCTAACTGTCCAATTTGTGCAATATTTCCCTAAGCAAAGGAACTTTCCAACAGCAATCACATAACAGCTCAGGCTGTAGATTTCTCAGTAAGTGGGTGATTACTTCCAACTTTTAAAATGAATAAACAACTTGTAAAAAAGAATAAGTGCAAAGTTATCACTTTGCTAGCTTAAAAAAAAAAGTTGTTGCTTTAGATAAGCATCATAGGTTTCCTTCATGCTGTTGTTGGAAAAGATGGCAAAACAGGGCCCTCTCTTGTTGTTTGGACTCCAAGGACACTGTGCTGGTTAAAAATGGCTTTTCCAGATCAGGCATTGCATACACTTTACTGCACAACCTGCACCACTGTTGTCTCCTAGTTAATCATTAAATCTCTGAAGGGTTTAGGCAGATTTAGAAAGATTACCCAATGCTAAAAGACTAGTATTTTTCAGCAGGAAATTTCAGGTGAAACACAAAAATTTAAGATTTATAAAAATTCTGGGAAAGATATTGGAAGATCCATGCTTTTCAAAAGGTCTAAACTGTTGTAGGTGTGAAACATTTTGAGCTGTACTGTGCAAAACCACTTCAGCCATCGAATTTAGTACACAAAACCAGTCACAAAACTAACGAACCAAGTGTGTACACAAACACTGCCCTAAGAACAAAACAGGTGCAGCATCTGTGGACAAATAGTCATATTTTAGAGCTTAGAAAAGCTCTTGCAATTAGCACCTATTACTTCAAAAACCGAACATACCTATTTTTACATAAGATATATATTATTCTGTAATTAGAAGTGGAAAGGAAGCTACCATTCTCCTCTCTCATCCTCAGTAACAGAGTAGTTACGATAAACGGAAAACTAAGAATAGTATTGATTTTTTCTGTAATTTATTTCCACAATATTACACCCAGCTGAAAGCAACACTCCAACACTGCCTTTACTCAGAAGTGCTCTGGAAAAAAAGCCCTCTGAGTGCATAAGTGCTGCCAAGACTGTCCACTGCNCTACCTCCAATCCATGGTGATGTGTGAAAACATATAAATAAAGTCGGAGGGCTCTGCCCTCTCTCTTCCTGCTCTCTCTCCTGCTGCGTCTGTGTGTGTTCTTGTGTGGCTCTCCTTCGGGCCCTCGGCCTAGCAGGCCTGCCTGGGGAGTGCCATACACTGCAACAGCCGCAATTGTAAACACCCTGCAGGAGGGCAGAAAGAGCAGATAAAAAGACTTCATGCTTGATGAATTATGAAGACAAATCCTGATTTTGACTTAAACCAGACCCAATTCAGAAAGAGAACATGTAAATGCCATTTTCCTCTTTGCAGGGGCCATTTAAAGCAGCAACACACCTTTAAGCAGGGACTGATGTTTGCTACTGAACAGTGACGGGATTCCTACCGTCCCAGGTGGCAACACAGCCAGGGTTTCATGTTTAGCAATGCTCACAGGAGTAGTTTGGATTTCCTAACCCCACGCACATGGAACAGGTCACCCGTGAATGGACGGGCTGGCTGGCAGCTGGCTCCAGGACTGAGCACCTTACACGGGCTCCAGCATCTCCCACCCATTAGGAAAACGAGCTGGGGCCTCCACAGAAAGCTGACAAAAAGACAGGACTAACAACTCAGGCTCACAGCACACCTCAGCCAGCCTTCCTCACCCTCCTACTCACCCCCACATCTGCTGGTGGAGGATCAAACAGATGCAACACATGCTGCCTTATAGTCTAAGGGGAAAAAATTCCTGACTGAAGTAAAATGCTTAAAGTATGCATAAATCACATGCATTTCAAATTTTCCATTCCCAATTTCTTTTCATGACTGTTCATAGTGATGTAACAGTGTATCAATTTCCTTGGAAACCAGCACAGTCGGAAGATCAGACCTGCCATGCAACGTACATGAAATGAGACAGCACGGATTTTACACTGTTTAAACATTACATTATCTTCACTTTAGGGACATATCAGTTCTTTTTAGCTGCTACAAATTCCTTCCATTTCATGATTTCCATTCTGATTTTACTCAGATTTACCCTCCCGTTTACGGCACATTAAATGTTTGGGATCCATCAGCTGGACATTCCCACTGGCTGCAAACCGGACAGGCCAGACAAGCAGTGTGCACTGTCATCATAATTTCACCCTGTGACTCCATCCTGTGCATGGTTCACTCCTAGGTTGACCCTTCTCATTAAGAAGCAGGAGCTCATTGAAGGGCACCGGGAGAATGGCCCGAGGGAAGGTCACAGCAGCATCAGCCACTACAGGAAGGGTCACCACGGGCAGAGTGACCAGCCTTCCACAGAGCTTCACAGCATTCCAGAGCAGGACAGACCAGGCCATTCCAAAAGGGACCTTTCAGCCTAATGGGTCTCTGCTTATCTACACCAGTCTGATAAAATTAGTAGCTTATCTTCGTTACCATTCTTGCCGCCAAAATAACCTAGATGTTCATTCACCGTGTCTGCTTCGAGTCACTCACAGTAGGAAATACATCTTGGTGGCACAGGCTGTGGCACAAAAAGCCCACTACCTAAACTGATGTTTGGAAATCAAGCTGGTCAGAAACAACCATTAAAGTTTAATCAAAGCATTATGATGTCACCTTCACATCATATGAATACTAAACCAACAGATGGTCAGAAATCAAAGGATATTTAGTATATTTTCGTAATCATATTTTCCCTTTTAAAGATAGGAAACTTCAGCACTACTTGACTTCATGCTTGATGATTTATGAAGACAAATCCTGATTTTGACTTAAACTGGAGTGAATTCTGGGTGGTGTAAGACTTTAGGCTCCCAATATCTTCAGAATGGTGATACCTCACAGAGAAAGAAACATTTGTGTTGAAATGCACTGCTGCAGATGTGTGGAAAAGATCTAAGGCAGCACAACCAACTTGCTTTGAAACTGCAGAGAATTTAAAATCTCTTTTAAAGAGAGATGGATGGACTTCCAAATTTTGCAAACATTTAATCACAGATGGGATATATTAACGTGTTGCTACAGGAACTCAGTATTTACCTGTGACATACCCTGCCAAGTATGGGGTGTTTCATAGTTCAAAAAGGAACATCTTTTCCACAACAGGGCTTACACATCAGGTCTTTATTCTTAAATTGAATTTAATCTTCTTGCTATTACATATTTATTACATGTGACAAGACAGAAAGAATGCCTAAAATAGGCATATTTTAGATAGATCCAAAAATATGTCTGCCCTTTGATACATATGTCATCACATCACTACAATTACATGTAATGTTATAATTACACCGTGCAGCAATTTATGGGGCAGATAAACTACAGAGCAAGTATTTGGATTGCTTTTTGATATGACACAATATTTTAATTACATGACTCAGTGCAGTACTTTCAAAGACAGACTGTTAAATGTCCACTCTTACAAAGGAGGGTTCATTTTTATGTATCTATTTTGAATGCGAAATAAAAAGAAACAAATAACAGTCTTTTAGAACCTTTTTGTTCACATTTAATTATTATGAATTTATTATGTTTGGCCTCTAATTTTGTTGACTGCCAAATGTCAAAGCTAACAGACAGCCACAAACACTTACATAGTGACTGATTTGAATTTCAAGATCTACTCTGTCACAAAAATCATGCTCTTCAGGCACAGCCCCAAAAGGTGACCTGGTCCAGAAAAAATGTCTGCTCTCTAAAAAAAGCCAAAACCTACATTTATGTGCAAAATTCTTCACAGTGTTTTTAAAAAGTTTATGTTATATATGGAGAGTACGGTTCACCTTGGGTGAGTCTCATTATTTCACAACCAGTAAAATGCCAATGGAGTCAAAAGTCACATCTTTAGAAGCAGCAATGAATTTGGCTGAGTGGAAAGAGAGGTCAAGGCTAGGTCAGTGACACCTAGTATAGTCACTCACTGCCCTCTTCCTCCCCTTTTAAAAATAAGAAAACCAAACAAATATAGCTTTATATAGCACAGAGGAGGAATTTATTTTAAAAGCTGCACTTAAACCCTCAAAAAAAAAGCAAGTCAAACCATTCTGGGCTGCCATTCTGTTCCCAGCCTTTTTCCTCCCAACAGAGCGCTGGTCAGAATTTCTGAATTGCTACAGGTGTCATAAAACAACCTCCAAGGCTGCCTTTGCCTCCCTAAACTTAACAGATGTTCATCCTCTCTCATTACAAACCTTTTCCTACACTTTGAGGTGTACAAATTACTACAGAAGGCTTTGGTTCCAAGGAAACATTCTCATCTCGAGGTGATCTCCAGCACACTTTGCATCACCCTTGCAAATTACAGGACAGCACCACCTGGATATCATCTGCCATGAATACATGACCCATCAAACCGAGAAACACAACTAGTTCCAGGGAGCCAAGCAGAAAAATCCACATGCATCTGCCCCTAGTTTCAGAGACAATGCAGAGACCCACATACATCACTCAGTACCTTTGAAACAACACAGCAAATTCAGTATTCATGCTTACTTCTTCAAGTCTGGTTTCACTTACTCTAAGGTACATTATTCAGCACCATAATAGCAATAAAATTAAAAAGCAGAATTTATCACATAATGGAAAGAGATTCTATTAGACAAACACAGTTGATCTTTTCAATAATTCAATCATTTCCTTTTTATACAAAACATTTTAATCTGTGAATATGGTGATACCAAAAGGAATACTCACAGTTGCTTATAACTCCCCCAAGTGGGTCACCCTTGAAATCAAACTCAATATCCATGTATTTTCCCTGTGAAAGCAACAGATTTTAAGATTATAAGTTCTGTTTAAGAAAAACTGCCCAAGACATTGCTTAAATTAGTTGGTTTAAAGGTTAGAAGAGTGATCTGATGATCTCCTCTCAGGTTTTTGAAAAACAGAAAATTATTAATATCTTCCAAGACATTATCACAGCCAGGGATTTTTATGAAAACAGCTTTAACTGGGTCTGTAAAGTAACCCAGTAACTCGCTCACTTTCTACAGTTCTACATACATTACACAAACTTCCATCAGAGTGCCAGGAACACCAAACAATCCCTGCAGCGATTCAGGGATCACCATGCTTATTTACTGAAGGATGCAGGAAGAAATTATCTCGCAGGCAGCCCTCTTTTCTCAATGGGAGCTCTCAGAGCATGAACCGAGGCAGCTGAAGGAGAGCCACTCAGTCTGGCCTGAAGGAGCGGCTGGCAGCGTGCGCTGCTCAGAATCGCGGGACGTCTGTCCCCAAGCGCGTGCCTGCCTTGTAAAAGTGATGGATTTTTCCCACTGAACTCCTTCCCTCATAACTCGGGAGACCAGAGGCAACAATTAACGGGCTGTCACCGTGCAAGCAATTTCCATCCTGGCCGTGCTGGCGCAGTGTGCTGCCTTGACTTCTGCTTGGCTTTTCCACATCGCAGAAGATCGCTCTGGTCTTTGCCTCACTTTAATTTATTTGACAAGTGCTTTGTGGAGTAACAGCTACATTTAACAGCGACAAAACGGACAGACCCAAACTGTGCAGAAAAGGCAAAGGCAGCACTGCTCACATTGGCAAGGAAGTTAAGAAAGATAAAAGCTGCTGGGAGTAATTCAGCCAATTTCCACCCTCTGGTGCATACAGAACGGAGGACACCGTTCACTGCCAGGGGATGAGGCACTGGAAGAGGCTGCCCAGAGAAGCAGGGTGGGTTCAGGGCCAAGTTGGACAAGGCTCTGAGCAACCTGGTCCAGTGGAAGGTGTCCCTGCCCATGGCAGGGGCCTGGAATGAGATGGTCTTTAAGGTCCCTTCCAGCCCAAACCATTCTAGAGATTCTGTGACAAAAACAGCACATTGAAAAGCCTTGTGTTTATACTTCCTTACTCACTGCATTTAGGAAGAGATTGGATTGTGTTTATTTTTCTATTTCACTTTTTATTACAGAGCATAAAAAACCAAGCACTTTACACTGACTCACTCAAAGATACTTTCTAATTTACTGGGTATTTGGTCAAGATTGGCTAGACTCTACTTCAACTCTATTTTCCATGCTTCCAGATGGGGTAGCTAAATAGGACAGTACTTATACTGTCTTTTTCAAGGTTAATTCTAAGCTGATCCAAATTTCAGAGATAAAAAAATTAAATCAGATAATTAAATTTTCATTTCCCAATGACTGGGACAGCTGGGTGTTTCCAAAAGTATTTTTAGCTCTGTGTTTATAAGCAAGGACTTGAAAGGCAAAATAGTTGTTAGTTGCACTTTGTCCTGGAAAGACTGCTAGGCTGTCTGCTCATCATTTCTGCAGTGTCATGTTTGATAATTGCAGTGTTTCTACTATTTTTATTAAAATTTTTAAAAAATCTCTACAGGTGCACCAAATTTTGGCCCAGCCCTGCCCTTGTGATGAAGACCCCTTGCTCTGTTCACAATCAGAGGCAATGAGCTGCAGAAGGAACACTCATAAACATGGGGAACATCATCAACTCTTGAGAATTAGAAGGGAAGGGAAGGAAATCTCCCAAGTGGAAAAGAAAACTACTTTCCAGTCTCACAATGTCCAGCACTTTTATCCATTTGCTTTTACTCACAACACACCATTCTCCCAGTGTATCGACTTTCCTTTTGTTGTCAACTTCATGCATCTCACAACATTACTCTTCTGGACACAAGGGAGCAAATGACAGAACTGTATTCAGCTTTCTGATTTTAGCAAGAGAAACTGTGTTAAATACTCACACTTCTGAACCTCTCAACTCTAGCTTCAACTTTTCTGTTTTTCCAACTGTCAATTCTGATAATTTCACATTCAGTTTTATGCAAAAAAAGGCTGAATTCAAGCAGTTGATTATAAAGAACTTAAGCAAAAAAGAAACATTACAAATGTTTATATTAAAACTGAAATTGTGAACACATTTTGAAACGTTACAGAAAGCAAATGGGAACGTAAAGTAGTAATTTTAACCAAAAACATATACATATGAATGGAAAACAAGATCACCTGGAAAGATCTACTTGCTAAGCAGCCCACTTGCTGGACACATGGTCTCTAACACTAAAGCCACCAGTGCCAGAAAATTAAAGAATCCAGCTGCACTGCAATTATGTTTTCATCCGGTCACAGGCTGCCACATCCTAATTTTGTTTTTCTTTTTTAGCCTCTACTTTGATATTCAATTGAACTCTATGCCCATATCAGAAACCAACAAGATTTCTGGCAAGGAGGTGAAACACCTTTTAAGAGGGGTCACTGGCAGTGCCCTGCTAACACACTGGGGAAGGAGAACATGCTCCTGTGTACAAAATGAAATACTGATCATTGCTGAAGGTGTTTGTCTTCTTCAAACACCACGGTCCTCAGATAACTACAGGATAGCTCCCCAATTTATTCCTTTCCTCTTTACAGATGCCTTGATGGTTGATACATGGTAAAACAGAAATAACCAACAGCACAGCATGTTCCTTGAAAAGGACTGAAGAAAATACTCACAAATCTAGAGGAGTTGTCATTCCGCACAGTTTTGGCATTTCCAAAAGCTGGAGAAAGAGAAAAGCAAATATGACAACCAAATGTATCAGTGAAAAAAAAAAATGAAAATGCTAATATATCTAGTTCTGCTTATATATTTAAAGGAATTACAGACTTCTGAGAAATAATACCCTGTTCATTGTATGGGCATCAGTCTCTGGGGACAGAGTGTGACTAACATGATCATAAATGAGAAAAACCTATAGAAGTCCAAAGACGTTTAGTCTCAACACTTTCCTTGTTTAAAAAAGCAAAAGACAAACATACAAGAGGAAATGGTTCCAAAACAAAACTGCACCTGTATTAAGCATATATGCTTGGGTTTGAATCAACAAATTCATAATTTTATTACCCAAATAACTTTAAATACAGGAAATACTTCTTCCTCTTCATTTCAGAGAAAGAAATTAATCCCAGTTCCCAGAACAGAATCTGTTAAAAGCTGGAGGGCAGAAGTGAGGAAATTACAGAATGACACTTAAAAGTCATTTGCATAGGACAGATTAATCAATGCTTTGAAACTGATTTATTTACACCATTTCAATTCATTAATCCAACCTTAAGCTGAATATTCATCAGCTCAAATCAGTCCTTTTTACAAAGAAAGTTTGTGTTCAGCTTGATCTAAACTGGCTTTCTGAATAGTTTGGTTTGAATTTCTTTAGCTCAAGTTCTATGGCAATGAGAATTCTCTGAGAAAGGGCTTCCCAGGGCTACATTCAGATGGGCAGTCACCATCTGAGGGCATGAGCAGGACAAGAACTCAGACTGGAGGACAATTCAAGCTCTAAAACTCACACATTGTCCAAGCACATTGAGTCAAACAGGAGTGTCCCCTACATCATTAGGTACAGCACTCCTACTTCCAACAAGAAACTTTATTTATCCCAGTATTTATTTACATAGCATATATATTTTCGAAGATCAAGTCAAGTCAATGTTTTTTGGACAGAAATAAATACATGCCTTTAGGCTTCTACAAACTTGCATGAGTAGACTTATTCTTGACCAAAGAACTAGAGCCAAAATGAAAAGTTTGTTGATCCTAAAGGCCAGGATAAGTGAAAGAATTGTTTTTAAAATCTTTATGCCCTGCAATAAATCATCTTTTCAACAACCAAATCTGAGCTGCATTTTCTTAAACACAGTGCTGAACAGTAGAGTCTTTTATAACCGCATGGAGTCAAGCACAAATGTTCCATTATAAAGCATGAGACACATTCCTTGGTTTTCCCTAAAGTTCATTGTTTCTAAAAGTTAATTTACAGTAGCAACTGTAGTTTAAAAAAAATCCCATAAGATAAATTATGCATATGTAACGTTTGTGTCATTTTCTTGCACTGCAGTTTGACTGAAACAGAGCCACACAACCAAAGAAAAATAAACTTGACCACAAATGCTTAATTTCTGTCTAAAATCTATATAAGCAGCCAGGCTTGCTCAGTTTTTACTCCTTATGGAATAAGCTGGTGTCCTACCTTCCAAAAAAGCTAAACAGGCAGTCACCAGCACGTCAAGTAGAACAAATAGTACCTTAAAACGATAAGGCAATCTTCAGCAAGCTTAGCTGATTCCTCTTGCATTAAAACAAAGCTTCACAAACCAACAAGAAATCAAACACACTTGGCAGTCCCTGGGAAACAATCTAGCTTTGGCAAGAAAAGCCTCCACACCCACCATGCCATTTCTGTCCGTATCTGAAATCTGCTTCCAGAACAGCGATAAAGCAACACAGCTCTTCTCTGTGCATCCCAGACAATGGAAGGCTGCAATCCCCCCATTCAGCTTTAAGGGGAACACAGCTGATCATCAAAGAACGGCTTATCCAGCACTTCTATTATTCTTTAATAATGACATTTCATCCTTTCTTTACAAGTCTTTGCTTACAATTTCTGTTTTGTGTACAAAGATCACGTTTTAACCATCCAGTTCCTCACTTTCTTGCGTTCCTTTTTTTTTTTTACTTTTCCCTCTGTTCTCACTTGTAGAGTGCTTGTCCCCTATAGACTCTGATTCATCACATATAAGCAAGGCAATAAACAAAATCTTGACACTCAACAGCCTTTACAAACACCACATATGATCTGGCCACAATGCAAAATTTTCTTTTGACAACTGACTTTGTCTCAGCACCACTACAGCTTTGAGAATTCTGGGAAAGACTGAGCCAGGAATCAACACAATAGACCTAAGTAAGTCAATGCTAACCAAGGAACTTCTGAAGGCAATTATGCGACAATGGAACAAAACTGCAAGCTTTGAGGATCGTATATCCTATCTCCAGTAAAAAAAAAAAAAAAAAAAGATGATCCTGTTTCTGACAGCCAACATCTTTAAATTAAAATGACTAATTAAAAAAATAAAAGTCTTTCATGGGAAAGCAGGAATGGTAGTTGTCAGGAAGACAGGCCAACGGTCACCAGACCCAGGGAACAATAAGTCTGAGGAAACAACATGCATATGGATTGGCTTAGTTTTTTCTAAGATCCATTTCTTCATCCTTTTTTTTTTCCTGAAAGAGAAATAATGCCTTACAGAACTTGTTTGTTTACTAGAGACTATAATAATATGATTTGGAAGGAAATGAATCAGAGGGACTGAACTGAAGTCAAGTCTTTTGATATAGACAAGCATCATCAAGGCAGGGTTAGGAAAGGGTAAGCCCTCCGAGAGCAGCAGGAGGAGGCTGGGAAGTATGACTTAACTTCCTAAGCTCTTCCTTCATGAGGGAAACCATTTTCTTCTCAAGAAAACCTACACAAAACTGAATAAAATCTTGCAGCTGCATTCACATGAAGCATCTCGTATGGTTTTGGACACCAAATAACAACAAAACATCATCAGGCAAAGTTTTCCAAATCAGCTCAGCTGGAACACCAGTACACACACAGGCAATATGCTGGTACATACTCTGTGAGATTCTTACCTTCAAGGACTGGGTTTGACTGCAAAAGTTGTTCTTTCACTTGATTAACCTCTGCTCCTTTTCCACACACAGCAGCTACATACGACATGACAAGTTTGCTCGCCTCTGTGGGGGAGAGCCCAATAAAACAGTGATAAGCATTGGCAAAAAGGCCACAACATTATTTTACAGACTAAATCTCTGTCACATTTTCTCAGTGCCAGACAGGAACTGCGAGTACATTCATTTCAGTTTTCTCCTGCATTGTTGTGCCATCTGGAAATGCAGAAGGAGCATACCCTGCTATAAGACCCACACCATTACATCAGAAATCCTCTTGATTTAAATACCCAGAGCCTCTGCCCAAGCTAAAAACAGACACCACTGGATAGAGCACATTACCTGCTCCTTTTTCATTTAGCCTCAGTGAGAGGCATTGTTCAAGGCAACAACATTATCCCCTGCTGACATGTTGGAAATGTTTTAATCTAGCCTGAAAACAAACAGGCTCAGGCAGTTTCAAGACACAAAATTCAATCAGTTTATATCAGCAGACACACAACAAGTGCAAATGCACAACTCTTACACACATGATTACAACTCAAAGCTACAAGCGGCTGAGTAACTGCAACACCACACAACGTGCTGCAGTCTGTTTGAAAGTATAACCAACAGAGAAAGTGAAGCATTCATTTAAACAATGAAATGAATTTAGAGGTGCTTTTAACAAAGTCTGGAACAATTTTTGGACTCTCAAAGTGGGGTTCATATGGGTGTCAATCACCCATGATAGAAACAAATATTAGCTCATCCACCCAACCCTTATGTTTTTGCTGGTCAGGAAAAAGAGCAGCTGGAAAAGGATTACTGTTTATAAAGAGAGTCTGTGATGGTTACTATGATGCCAGATAGTGAAATTTGAGGCAGGATCGGCTGATATACAATGTAATTACTAACAGCTGGAAATCCTATCATTCAAGACTATGGTCATTAAAAAAATTATTACATTACATTTGTAACAGATCTTCAGAGACCTGTTACAAATTTAAGGGTCTCACTTCAAGAAAGAACTGACAGATGAGAAGTTATCCCTTGGATTTTGAGTTTTCCTATTTAATCAAATTTGTTTGTTAGCATTATATTACTATCCCATGTTGTAGAGGAAACTGAGACAACCTACCACACAGGAAACAAGCAAGGAGCAAGAACTATAGGTGTGTTTGTGTCCAGAAGGCTCCCACCGCCTTTATTTGTGCCTCAAACCCAGCTCTCCTTTTTGACTCTTCCCTTCAGAGCTTGGAATTACCAAATTATTTAATTTGAGGTATCTCCTAAAACAGTCTACATCTTTAAGCAGAGGCACTCAATCACTGAGAAAAACATGCACTGAGGCAGCAAAATAGCTATTATAATAGTTTATACACAATGACTTCAATGCAGGCTTTGAACATCAGTGAAAGAAAATAAAGGCCCTTTCTTTTATTAGGAACTCTGGCCCAAGAAAGACATCAGGAAGGGAATTATCACCCTAACATCTCCAAACATTTAAATACACCACTTGTTCTGGTGATGCACCATGTTTGCTTGCCCAGTGTTACTATCAGTTAACATTAAAAATATGCAGAAATACAAGAACTAAATCAGAAGTAAATAGAAAGACCCAACTAATGACAGTTCAGTTTCAGTTCTTCCAGGGCAAAAATGTCAAATATTCTGGCTACCAAAAATCTAAAACACACTTATATAGTGTATTTACTAAGAAGTTTGTTTCCTTAACTCCAGGAACTTCCTACCCACCCCACCCCTATTTTGTACTTACCTTTATAAAAAAGGAATAATTCATATTATGTCCCATATGGTTATAAAAATTACAGAACAGGCAAAATCTCTATACAAATCTAAATCTAATGTTTACATATAGACGCATTCAACAACTCAACCTCTGATTCACCTTTCAAATGTATAAATCAATAGTATGCGTACCTCAGTTGTATGAGGTACTTGATAATTCACAGTTTGTGAGGAAATCAAGACATTAAACAACACCAGTACAAGACTCTTTTCTAAAGTCTGAACTTCTAGACAGAATCTCAAATAATCATATTAATAAGAACTTGGGTTTTTTAATATACACTTCTACCGAACACATTTTCACATTATTGAATTGTAAATAGGGATTATATTACAAGACTTCAACACCTCTCAATTGGATGCCACTAATTAAAGAGCACCAAAGATGAAGTCTACACTCTATATTTTCACAAAAATCTTGGAAAGCAACTTCTTGTTACCTACTTTAAGTCTTGCTCAGAATAAGCATAAAAAGCTCCACATATTCTCAGATTTAAAGGAAAAAAATCTCTCAAATTACTTGGAGACAGATGTATGCCTTCCTACCCGCTGTCTCTTTTGCAAGTCACCTCTGTTTCAAATTGCTATCTTTGAAAATAACTGGCTTCTTTCTTTTTTAAGTCTACCTAAAATGTACTGCAGTTATGCAATCCTCACTTGGTTTGCAACCTTCCAGTTTAAAAACTAGCAGTCATTTTCAAGGAAATGTCAGCTTTGCCTAAGAAACTCAGTGTTCTGGCACCCAAGCCAATCTTAGCACTGCAGTTGAGCACAGTGTGCAAAAGGCAGATAAAATTTCCAAAGTAACCGGCTACTGTTATTTCTTTTCCTTAGATAAATAGCATAAACCAGTTTAAAGGCATGTATTTATTGAGAGACAAGTGGAAGTATCAAGTGTAGAAAACCCAGAACATTCTGTTTTCGATGTCTTCAAGTTTCCCACCAGGAGAGCCTAAATGTTTTCTGGCCCTTGCAATACTCTGTGACAAGTCAGCATTACTTTGGTGTGACTCTGGATACTGATGAGGACACTGTACTAATGTGAGATGGGAATTCAACATGGTGACAGTGTGAAAAAACTGTTTTGTGTGAGTTCACACCTGCAGCAACAAGTGTGACAGCACTCGCTTTCTGCAATGGCCAAACACCAAGAGTTACTGACAGCTCTCAACTCTTGCAGACTCCAGCATCCCTTTGCAAGACTCTGAACAACCCTGAAGGTTTTTTAATCAGATCCAAACTGCTCCTTACCGGTTTTCCCAGCTCCACTCTCTCCTGTAATAAGGATGCATTGGTCTTTGTCCTGGTCCCTTAAAGACCTGTAAGCTTCATCAGACAGAGCAAAGCTGCAAAGGAAGAAAGAGCCAATTGAGAATTAGAAAAAAACCCCAAACTACCAAATACCAATGATAATTACAATCTGTCCTTCACACATCCAGGGAAAAAAAAAAACAAACAAACAAAAAAAAAAACCACAACAAAAAACCAAAACCCTCCAAGTGCTAAAGTTCCATAAGTGGTGAAGCATTCACTTTTCAGAACACAAAGACCCACAGAAGCAAAATGGATACTTTTTCTCGGAGGCTTACTCAGACCTCCTCCACGAAGAAGCAAAGATAGTCTTGAAGTTTTTCTAAAGATAGCAAAGTCAAAACAAAATAACAGAATTTTAGGGAAATGTAGCTATCTTGCTTCATTGAACAAAATGTCATAATCTTCACTGAAAAAATGTCAATGCATCATCAGAACGTGTTCTGTCTGAAGACGTCTCTAAGATAAAGGAAACAGGAGAACCCTGAGCAATAACTACACCATAAGCTGCAATTTCTACTCAGTAAGAAGAAATCTCACAACCTTATAAAACACTGAGCATTTTAAGCCTTTAGGTATAGCTGGACAATTCTGCATGAATATGTAGTATTATTTCCCACTAACTGTGTTCTTAACCCAGTAAGTGTGATGTCATGTAGGGAACCTAAAGAATATAGTAAGAGCCAACAGATTCCCTGTACTAAAAATGTCTTTTCCTGGAGCTCAGAATATCATGACCCTGAAACTCCTGGGCTGCAATTTGAATCCAGATGTGCTTTGCTGCCATGCAGCAATATATAGTTTGAAGAAATGCAGATGTCTTACTTATATTTAGTTTTCTTTAGTAGCAATTTTGAGCCAGCATAAAGATTTTCTTTCAACTGCATTTTTCAATTAATGGAATGAAGTACTCTGGAAACTAAGCATTTTCCCTTGGAAAAACTTAAACAAGTAGTATCTGAAAAAGGACACAAAGGCAAAATCCAAATAAAAAGGCACACATGCATTACCCAATTAAAGAAAAAATATGATATTCAAACATGGCATATTTTTACATGAAATAAACAGCTGTTCAACAGACCAAGAGCATTATTAGATTACTGCATCTAGTAAAATGGTTAGTGTTTCTATGTATTCAAAAGTGGATATTGTTTATTATTTACACCAAACAAATCATGTTTGAAAAGCAGAAATTAACTCTTAGGTCAACATAAGATGAAGAATCATTGCAGGTTCAATGCACTTTTTAGAAACTTGATTCTTTATTCTACAACAGTTCAGGAGCTTTGCATTCAGCTGATAACTGCAAACAGATCAAGTATTTGTCTTGGACAGCGTAGCTATATGATGCTTTTTTTCACAGGCAACCACAGCCCCTTTATAGAAAAGCAAGCTCTTTGTCATGACCCCAGTTAGGGGAAGCAGGAACAGCACAATGCAAGTAGTGAGAGCCACGCAGGGCCTTTTCTAGAGGCTCTTATTGCTGCAGTTTGAAAGCTTCAAATATTAAATCTATATATCCTCAAAGTAGTCCATATTTATTGCTACCACTGTCCCTGCACTCCAGGTCTCTCTCTCCAAAATGTTTATGAAGAGCATGACATATTTTCTCCAATATATCATCAGGTGTACGTGCAACACCATTTCCACTTTCTCATCCCTCACCTGGATGAGACTCATCTCATAGCTGCTCTCTGGGGTTTTGTGTTTGTTTGGCTTTATGGTCACATCCCATTACCAGCCCAGCCACCCTGCACGAGACCAGGCTTACCATGCGAGGGGCACTCTGAAAGACTTGGACAATGGGTAAATGAAATCCCTCGCAGCTCCTTTGATAGTAAGCAGTAACACCCTCCCCTGCTCTGCAGGGCCTGCCAAGGATGCCCATGCCATGGTTTCCCCCTGCCTGTGTCCCTCCCATCTCTCTCCTGCAGCACATCTGCCTCCTCAGCTCCAGGACCCGCCCAGGGCTCCACCTCTCACTGCCTCTCTCGCCAACCTACTTTGTCCAAGGCACTAAATTACATTTCTTCTCTCTGCACAGATGGCTGGGCCATCCACTTAACACCCGTGATCAAAGGTCATTAACTCCTTTTGATACATATCCCACTGAACCCGGAGCAAGGCTGAGCTCTCAAACCTTAATACTGCTGTGCTGATTGAAGCATTTGAACCCAGTAGTTCAGCTGGAGGTGAAAATGTGTTTACAAGAGAGTAGCAGGCTGTAATGTTTTTAGCATTACAACAAAGTCATATTGTGATGCGGCCAACATGCTGGAGAACTAGCAAAAAAAAAAAAAAATATTCTGTTGCTGCTGCTGAGAGACTGTGACACAATTTCTGGCACTCATTTTACTGTTTAGAATCCAAACTACAGTAGCAATAACACTTTACCAGACTCTCTTCGAGGACATATTTAGGAAATTAATAATATTTGTTGAATGTTGCTGCAGACACACTTGTAATTTGAAAAGTACAACAGCACTCAGAAAAGCTTATTCCAGCACAGACTATTTTCCTTTTTGCAAGGAAAAAATTAAGAGCAACAGGATGAAGATGAAAGAAATAAACTGCACTGAGCATTCAAGGGCCATTTGAGACAAACTTTAACAATAATGCTGTGATTTACACAGGTTCGACTGAGGGAAACTGTCTTTCAGCAAGAAGAAAAGACTCTGAAATATTTTTCAAAATACAGAATGGGATGGCTCATTCTGTGCCTCTTGTCCTTCAAACAATCTTGGCCATCAACTAGTTTTTCACTGTTGAAATTATTTCCTTGGCAGGAGTTTCACACTGGAAAATGAAATCAGCATCAAGCACAGAGAAAGTATTCTCTGTTGATATACTGAGTTATGAGTTAATCAGCTTAGTACCCATTCATCTTTTCTAATACACTGCATTTAAGTTTCTCAACAGCCTCTGTCAAAACGTATTTTACTGCTTGATGTATTTATTAACTCTGTCTGCACCACATAGTTAGAGACACCACACGTTTTCTCCTTCCTCCACAGAGAAACTGAGAGTCTAATGCTGCAATGAGGTCTCTGAAGTTGGAGAAGAGAGGGGGATTTCATCCACTTTTGGTTTAATCCAATCTAGTCAGAGATGCCTGGCATACACTGTCATTTCCTCCAATCTACACAACCCACAAAGCCTAATACTCCACCAGAATATCAAATATTATCTACTACAGACAAAAGAAAAAATAAGTCAACTAGTTTCAAAAGAAGTTTTGCATAAGTACTTATCAAAAGCAACCCAGTAGAAGTGTTCTGAAATCTGCCACTGATGTTTCAACCACTGTTTCAACAATCCAGTTGGAGGAAGAATAACCAAGAGTCTATTTAAACAACCAAGACTCGTCTTTCCGGCACTGCATAAAGAGCATTAGCACATTTATGTCAGTCTGAGCAAAGATCTTTATCTCAGAGAAAAAGATAGATCTATTCAGATGTCATGTTGACTTTCACGGCACAACATTACACCTCACAGTCCTTCCTATTATCAACATCTGTCTTTACAGTAACAGAAAACCCAAACAAAAACAAACTTTGGGTCTTTTAGTTCAAACTCTATCTGATAAAAAAATATAATTTCATGCTATTCCCTATTTGTTAAAAAATCATTTCATTTAAGGTCATTTAAGTTTAACACATATTAATGATCTACAGACCACGAAGAATCCTAGTCTTTTCCTTTTAGCAACATGGAGACATTGCTCTGTAAAGTCAACATTTGCAACCATAGATTTAAACCACATACCACTCTTCAAGCCACCTCACAATTACAGAGCCTAAGCAAAATTTTAGAACAGTTTAAAAAGCAGTTATAAACCATGTGTTTCGAATTAGCTGATGAGTGTGTCAGCAGTGTCAGTTACCATACCTTATAATAAGCTCTCCTTTGATTTTTAGGTTTTCATGGAGGAAGATGACATTCTCTTACCACAACAAACACAGAAATATTTACTGGAGTTCTTTTTTAGCTAAGACGTAACTAGAGAAGCAATTTGAAATTGAAACACCACCCACACCTAGCTCAGTGAGAAGGCTCTGCTTTTTTGTAGCGTGGCCAGTTCAGCCACAAGCTCCAGATGGCCAGATCTGTCACAAAGTCCTAACCCAAAAATTGAACAAAGGGAAACAGCACAGCCCTCCAAGGGGGATTTCCAAAGGGCTCTGGCAATTTCCAGCATCTCAGCAGCACCTCTGTACCTAAACAGAACACTGCGGTCAGGAAGGGACAAGAGCAAAGGTCCCACCTGCTCGCCCTGAAACAAGCAGGGTGCTGCATGTGAGCACTCCAGACTGCACCCACAATTACAGCAGCCGTAAAAACCTCGCTCTTAGAGTCAAAAATTGAGCCCATAGGAACAGCTTCTCTACCATCTTTTCCCTTCAAGCCAAACTCACCAGGATCAGTATTTTCCAGATACTGGTACTTCTTTCTGCAGTCATTTTCATTCTTCCCTTCATTTTCCTCAGCATTCTCAATTAAAAGTAATTAGGTAACACTATTTTAAATTCTCTCCAATTGCTCTTCTCAGGCACTAATAGAGCCAATTCACTTCTTCACCAGCTGTTACTTTGATTCAGAGATTCTCGGTCCCCATTTCAGAACATCTATTGCTTAATCTTGGCTATTGGCTGACAACTCGTTTGCTCTTTTCAAAGGAAATTAGGAAAACCTCCTTTCTCAACTGTTCCAATTCCTCATGAAGCAGAGTCCTGGTACCAGGGCTCAACTGCTCAGGTACCAGGATTCATTTCTGCTCAAATATGTCTAAGGACACTGGCAGGATGCTAAAGGCCAGTGCTTATCAAAAACTATATACCCTGCTATATCAAAAAGAACAGCATTTATGTGTAAATTGTGCATGCACTTTATATATAAATTTTACATTAAATGTAATTTAATTATTTCAAGGTCAGTTAGGAGTATCATTTAATTTCCTTCCTTCTCTTTCTGGATGCATAGGAGTGCTCAGTAGCAGGGTAACAGTAAACAAATTATTTCTTTCTCTCATGACATGCAGTGGGAAGTTATCAGAATTACAGTTTGTTCTGGTATAAAAATTCTAACAACCTGAGCTAGGAAGAGTAGAAGCAGATTTTATAAAGTGCTTTGAGGCTTTACGTTGTAAATCACCACTGTTTGCTATATATATTCCCCCACCCATTGAAGCTCAGTGGAAAATTCACCATTCATGAAAAGCAACTGTAAGAGATTATTTATAGTATTAGCTCATAGTGCAGAATCACTTAATTGCCCTAAGGATAAAAAGTGTACTCCCATTTTCCATAATTACAAACTGTCTCATGTTCAGCACTTTGACACACTTGAAAAGAAAAGGTTGATTAGCCTGCCACTGGAGTGAATAAAGTAACAGCTGAATTGATGGAGCATCAGCTAGGATAGACCTTCACAGGCAAGCAGCTGTTCTTTCAAAAATGCCAGTCAGGGAAAAAAAATAAAACAAATTTAAACACTAGGATAAAGAGGTGTGCTAGACAGATGGAAAGCCTTTGCTCCTATTCATATCCTCCATTTTTATTTTCCTGGTGAGCACAGAAACCTGTTTCATCAACAATACTGTGTAGTAATACACACAGCAGAGGGGTGCCTCCTGCACAGGCCTCCCCACCTCATTATTCACGTGAGCCTCTGTGACGCTGTTAGATGCAGAATAAAGCCTAAAGCTGTGCAAATCAGCCCATTTGATTTGTAGGAAGCAGCCGTCATTTACAGAAGGAAGGGACAGAGAAAAAGGGAGGGGGAAGAGGACAAAGCCACCCTTGATTTTCAAGAGTAAAACACTTCAGTACACGGGCTGATATTAAGCCAGAGAGATTTATTTTCTGGCAGACTGGGAATATAATATACCCTCTGATGCTCATACGTACGCTGCAGGTTTAGCAGAAGACTTGTCTCAGACCAACAATCTGAGGTCTGGATGAAAAGAAAAAAGTTCTTGCTGAAAATGTTGTCTTTCTCAGACTGAAGCAGAATTAGACATGTTCAGTAGACTTCAACTCCAAAACCTCCCTACAGAGAGGTTCAGACAATGCTTCTTCCCAAAATACTGTGCCTGCACAACCTCCCGGCTCACCAAAGCCGGACCCTTTCCCCTCTTGCAGGATGGCACACATTTCCACTCTAAGAGATTCTTTAGCAGTTTTGATCACTTCCTTTTGCTGAAAGCCCAAAAGAAATTATTTTTCTTTTTTTAAAAACCAACTGTGATCTTTCTCCAGCACTGTACAGAAAAGCCAAAAATGTAGCCATTGATTTTCTGCCTATTTCAACAACATCTAAGGCATCTTGTTAGAGCTCACATTAATGTGACGGAAAACAAGAAGAGCCTTTTACCAGCAGCCTGGGACCCAGCTGTTGCCTTACTTTTCTTCAACCAGTGCAAAAGAGGGTCTCTGTAGCTGAGGATGACAATGCCACTTTCCAATCCAGACTACAAAATAAATTCCCCCTCTGAGTTTTAGCAGGCCTGGCAAGCATGTCCACATGCCATCCCACAGCTCAGTCCTGTCAGCTGGCAGTGAAATACACCCAGCAGAACATCAAGAGAGTGCCCTGGGCATGGGTCCAGGGTTGGGTCCTCCAAAGGAATGCAGGATGGAAGCAGAGGGGAGCAGCAGGCAGTACCCTGGTGCTGCAGATAACCAAGCCAGCAGGCCTGTCCCCTGTCCCGGTGACAGGTTTGCCATGGAACACCAGGTTGTGTGGGTACTCCAGGGCACATCAAACTGAACTGACATGGACCAGAGCCAGCTGTGCACACCATAAACACCTGCAGCTGCACACAAACGGCAGGGATGACTCGTGACTAGGTCTGCCTAAAGAAGGGAACTAAAATAGTGAATTCCTATTTGGAGCAGGTACTTGTCAGTCAAAGTGAAGATATACATAGATCAAGGTGGGGCAGGGGAGCAAGTATCTCCTTCCTTTCCAGAAGAGCAGCTTGGCTTGGATTCCCTCTTGACTAGTCCCATTTTCCTTGAAATTACATCAGCCAGCTGGATGGCACATAACCATCACCTCCTCACCCCTGCTAACACTCAGCCTGTGGGTCCAGCATGAACCAGTGACTCCCAGTTCCACAGCATTAACCAGATGAATCTGTAATCCAAACAACCTCTCACCCCAAACACCAGGCTGCGTTACCCAAGGCAGACAACCAGCTCCTACACTGTCCCACAGGAGGACACAGACAGGCCTCCCACAGACCTGTCAGTCTGCTGTCATGTGCTCTGCAAAGATTTCAAGTTTCTGGAGGGAAAAGGCATTCCTGTTTACAGAATCAATAATTTTATTGGGCTATGATATCCTCGAAGGGAAGTACAGGAAGTGTTTTCTATTGTTTCATCAAAAATCAGATTTAATTAGATGTTTATTTGCTGGGATGAATCAGCAATTGCATGCTTGGTTTAATGACTGCCTAAACCAGCCAAGTCCTTACACTCTGTGTTTTTACTGCAAAACTATAGGTTGAAGCTTCCTGGTTGCCTTATTCTGCACCAGAAGCTGAAGGTTTTTCCCTGAACTACCATCCCAAATGCACTACAGGAGCCTGCAGACACCAGGGGGGAAGCAGCTTCACGGCACAGCAGAAATACTGATAACAAGCTCCTCATTTTTCTCCACAGACCTCCTGAAGCTTTCCAGTGCCTGAGGCTGGGCTTGTAAAATTTGGGATTTATTCCACCTCTCTGCTTCAAATGGAGCAGCAAGGGGTCAGACAGCTGAACAGTAAGGGAAGAGAAGGGCAAACTGATTTGCCATGCTTGGCTTCTGTCAGAGTTTAACTAGAGGGCAAAAAATTATTTAAAATCCCGGTTCACTGTTTCATCTGTGCAGAAGCAGATTTGAATTGCACGTCTGAGCAGTAAACATGCATGTGGAACTGAAGGGCTGGTGGGACAGGGAGGAAAAAGGGAGCAGGAGAAAACAGACAGTCCCTTTCTGCATTGAAATACAGAGACTCTCTACATTTTTACAGAAGACTGAATTAGTTTCTGTACCTAATACAGCATGTGTCCAAAAAAAAGGGAAGTTCACTTGTCAAACACATGTTCAAATCATGTCAGGTTTGACCAAATTTTACATAAAAGAAATCTTTTTCTGCAGAACAAGAAATGCTTTCATTATGCTGCTACATCATGAGAATAGCATGCTATCAGTAAACTCCCCCCAAAAAACTATAATTCATCTTGTCTTAGCTCGCTACAAAGAAAAGGTTTTCCGTCAAAATAAAATAATGCAAAACAATTAGTCCTCATTTTTAAAATACAGGTAGTGGTTTAAAAAGGGTCCCTACAATTATTCACAGCTATTTCAGAAACAACAGGCCCAGACTACAGGCTGAGATACTTAGAAGACAAAACTCTATAATCCTATTCGAGGAACAATGACCATTATAACTTGGCTCTTCCTGTACAGATGGGAATACATTGTTAGTTGTTTTTCTCTTTTTCTTTTTTAATTTATTATTTTAAAAGGATGTATCTTTGGGACTTACAGGGTGTGCTTGTCCCAAGTCAGTGGCAGAGCACTGATTTGATCCATTCAAAAATGCCAGTGACTTCTTGATCTCACAAATGAAACCACAACAGGGCTATACTGGTTGTAGGGTTTTCCCGGGGCAGAGAGGGGCAAAGTGCTGTTCTTATGATTTCACATGAAAAAATGTTCGGCAAATAGTGCTCCATGTCTCTGCCCCAAAAAACATTCTCCTGCTTCGCAAATAGAAAATCCTGTGCTTTTTTTTGGCAGCCCTAGGAAGCATCCTGAAGTCAGAAGGCAGAAATAAGTAATTTCCTCCTGATGCAGTGACAGCAGAGATACAGCAAGTCAAATTTTGGAACCATGCAGGGTTTATTGATACCATGTGTTCATGCAGGGACTTTTCTCACTGCAAATAATTTTATTGCAGAACTATCAGTGCTTTCCAAAAGAATTTGTTCTACTTTGCTAACTCGAGAAAGGGATATAAATTTATTCCTTTATTCTAAAGTAAAGAAACATGTTCCAGCACTCAGGGAGAGAAAAACATCAGAGTGAGAAGCACAGTTTCACATACGCACTGCACAGAAAGGGACATGTTTTAAAAGGTCTCACCTCACAGGACTATAATCCAGCACAACTAAACTCCAGTGTGCATATACCTGAGAGTTCATGTGAAAATGAGATCCTGGAGTGACTTCATAGCTCTGTCTGGTAAGACAGGTAAATAGATGTCAGCCATGCATTAGTGCAGCACACTGCAGTGGAATGCAACAGTTTGCGGCCAGAAAAAATGCCAAGCACTCCACCAAATTCATATCACAGTACTGGAGAAACAGAATCACAGAATCATAGGATGACTTGGGCTGGAAGGGACCTTAAAGATCCTCTCATTCCAGCCCCTCTGCCATGGGCAGGGACACCTTTGCTAGACAAGGCTGCTCTAAACCCTATCCAGCTGGCCTTGAACACGTCGAGGGATGGGGCATCCACAGCTTCTCTGGGCAACTGTTCCAGTCTCTCACCACCCTCATAGTAAAGAATTTCTTCCTGATATCCAATCTAAACCTACTCTCAGACTGAAGCCAGTTCCCCTTGAAGTGTCACTCCATGCTCTTGTCAAAAGTCCCTTTCCATCTTTCTTGTGGGCTCTGTTCAGGAGCTGGAAGGCTGTAATTATGTCACCCCAAAGTCTCTTCTCCAGGCTGAACAGTCCCAAATCTCTTAGCCTTTCCTCATAGGAGAGGTGCTCCATCCCTCTGATCATCTGGACTCCTTCCAGCAGGTCCATGTCCTTGATGTGCCGAGAAGCCCGGAGCTGGATGCAGCACTGCAGTGGGGTCTCTTCAGAGCAGGGCAGAGGGGCAACAGGAGTATTCCCACATCCTTAGAGCTATTTGTAAGCTAAAGCAAGTTGCCAATCTCCAGATTTGAAATCCAGGCTCTGTAACAAAAGCTAGAATGCAGCTGCCCACAAGTTTATCAGAGACAACAGAGGCAGAACTGCAAATAAAAGTAATTCACTTATCTGGAAAACATCTGAAAGGCAATGTCAACACTATGTAATTACATAGTTATGCTGCTACTCTACACAGAGGTGTTACTGAATCCTTTTTGATTTTGCAAGTAACTGTTAAGTTCTCAAACCAAATAGTTTGTTAAGAAGTTAAGAAGCCTTATGCAACTTAATTTCTGCCTCCCAGCTCTTTTCCAAATAAAGTCCCTGCCATGAACCCCTGGGCAAAGCAGGCACTAAAGCTTATCTGAGCTTCTGAGAGCTTGTTAGCTCAGGTACAACACTGAGCTAACATGTCTATCTAGTCTATTAAATTGCATTTGCTCAAGTTTGTGAATGAGATTTGTGGATATATGTCCAAAATTATCTTTCTATGAATGGTCAGAGCAAGAAATGGAAAGCCTCCTTCAGACTGCTCAAACACGAGGCTCTAGTTCAGCCCACATGGAGTATTTCCTGCAATAATCCACGGCATCTACATCCTTGGGTGGAAGATTGATGCTCAAGGAGCTTGTCAACTGCACACATTTGTTTTCACCCTCATTACATCCTCACTAGGAATCAGCTTGGAGTAATTAAGATCAGCTGCAGCTTGAACTCCACGAGGTTTAGCAACTAAAAATCGTTTCTGCAGTAAGTAAAACGGAAACAGTGTATACAAGAAAAATGCAGATTTAAACTAATTTACTGAAATGACCACAATTAAACTGTCTTTGTAGTTCAGACCTTTGTTTGTAAACCCGAGTCGCAGCTCTCTTATCTATTCAAAACATAAGTAAAAGATTATTCAGCGTGCTAGACTGTAAATATTAAGACTATATTTCCTGATTCCTAACATGAAAAAGTTTATCTTTAATAGCTCAAACTAATTAACCATGATGTACCCAGAGTTGAATAAAACAGAGCCTTTTGCATAATGGTGCTGATAAAAAGAGATTGAATGGGAAATGATCTGCTGCTAGGAGTGGTACAATATCTGAAATTTTACTAGAGTTTCTTTAAGGCTTTAAACATTAGCCTTATTTCTGCTGCATCGAAAATCACGACAAAGGCTCTTAACAGAGCAGATGGGCATTTTCTGGTGTGCTCTAAATTGCTTAAAGGGAAAAAAAAAAGAAGAAAAAAAGACAACCATTAAACACAATGAGACACTTCCAATGAAAGGACAACAGCTGTTCTTACTTGCAATTTGAAATCCCAGATCTTAAAGAGAGTACTAGGCTGCCAGTGCAGGAAAGGCATAATGAAAATTCTGGTCCGTGTACACGCAATGCATGAAATGGGATTTGTCTCCTTTTTTACAGGGTGTCTACCTGTCCTCGCTTTTCAGACTGCATTTAAGAAGCAAAACATGGCAGCATCTCCTTTTTAAGTATAACTCATTATTTTCAGTGTGCAAAAAGTCCCAAAATTCTAATGAAAGGAAATATGAAGCTATTGAACATTCTACTTTATGTGACAATGTAAATTAGTTTTTTAAAATCTCAGTATTTTATGTCCTAAAAATATCAATGGCATAATATGAATGCTAGACAGAACAATCCAGTTCCAGGAAAATGAGAGAAATGGGATCTGGCAAAAAAATTACCATTAGTTTAGACTGCTGAAGCATTTACACAGATCCCCACCTTTTTTTTTTTCTTTTTTTCTTAATTATCTTTGGTCTAATAATCTAGCCAAACTCCAAACTTTTCTGTGCTTACAAATAAACAGAGACTATAACAAATATGCTCACATGCAAAAAAAAAAAAGAACAAGAGAGAGAGAGAGATTGTCACAGATAACTAAAAACATTTGACTCTCCATCCCCGACATGACTGAAGTCAAATGTGAAGTATGTTGTGTACAGGGGTACAAGTAAACATTTGAAAACAGTTCTGAAAACAAAGTTATTCTGTTGAGGCTCTAAGCCAGCAGTTAATTCATGAAGGATGCTCCAAGATTATTTCCCTTTGTGCACCATGACAACAATTACAGAGCTGCAGAAGCATCTGGAACAGATCTCAAGTTAAGTGCTTCCCTTACAAACTTACGGTGTTTTAAAGGTACCCAAACTCTTGCATTTTTAGAAGCTTCCCCATGAAGCCCCCTGGGCACGTGAGTGTTGGCCAGGACCACATGCAGCTCTCCGAAGGAGCCGCTGATGGATGAGCAGGCTCTCCTGGAGCCAAGTGGGTCATTCCCAGAGAGGGGCCTCCGGCAGTAGGACCCCAGGAGCTGTGACTGCCAGCACTGCCAGCTGGTGTGGCTGTGGACACTCAAACGGTTCATGAGCCAGCAGAACTGGTGCTTTTGAAGACCTTTATCAGGGCAGAACATGCTGCTGCAGCTCCTGAGAGACCGAGAGATGAGGGAGGGTGAGACCAGAGGCAGAGCACTCTCCATCTTCTGGGGTATTTTGGGAGGCAGTTTTGCCTTGATGCTTTTTATATCCCCTGAGGTCTCTATATATACTCCTTCCTAGGCCAGGGAGTGTTTAAATGCCACAAGGGCACAGAAATCCACCCTGGCTCCACACAGACCAAGCAGCCCTGTCAGCCCCAGCCCACCTGCGTGAAGCTCTGCTGCTACACAGCATCATCCATTCTCATCTTGGACATCCCATGTCCTGGACACCAGCTGGAGAAGGACAGCACCAGTGCCATGAAGAAAGAACTTAAAGGACCTTTTCATTTCTTAATTTAGACAGAGCTACTTAGAGGACTGATGGAAGGGCTCATTCCACCAAACTTTGGAATCCAGGCTAAATGTCACTCCAGAATATTCTGAAAATTAAAATAAAGCACAACATTCATATATACACTGCTTTTTCAGGCTGTTTATACTTGTTGGGCATTGGGTACATTTTTGGAGCTTCCTTACAACTGCACATCCTGCAATAAATCAGTTCCTGTATTATTGTGCATTATTAGAAAATTTCATGCAATCTAAAAGCAGCAGCAAACAAGCAACGACTGTTCTTGTCAATAAGGCTAGATCCACCTCTGGAGCACTGGGGCAAGATGGCTGCATTATGTGCTATCCAAACCCACTAAAACAGCCCTGCCCAAATTTCAGGAAAAGCTAAATTTGTTGTTGCATGTGGGAGAAACCCTGCTTTATACCCTAAGCCAAACTGGTAAATCAGTCC
Source organism: Pomatostomus ruficeps (assembly GCA_013400735.1). Lineage (NCBI taxonomy): Eukaryota > Metazoa > Chordata > Aves > Passeriformes > Timaliidae > Pomatostomus > Pomatostomus ruficeps. The sequence goes on from VYZT01002716.1 coordinate 792,794, forward strand.
CAAAATGCTCTTCAGAGGTCAGATGGCCGCTTCAATATGGCCACATCACAACTGCCTTCCTCAGAACTTTCGTTTCCTCAGAAGGACTTCGGAGGTCTCCTACCAAGCGTAAAATGTAGGAAACTGTATCCCATGATTGGTGTGAGAGAACACGGCAACAGAAGAGGCTCCTCTCAGGCATGAAGCCCTTCTGGCTCTCGAAGCAAATGTGATGCTCCATCCCCTCTTCACCTCTATCCCTGAGGGACTGACACTCATGGGCACACCACATCCAGCGCTGCCTCTCTGCAGAGGTTAAGAGTATTAGAAGTCTGACCCCTACCAAAAAGAGACTTCAATGTTCTCTGTAGGGCACCACCCCCCTCTTGTTCTTGCAATTCATTCCGAGCATGGGTTTAACAACTAGGTAGTGACAGTCCTCCCTAATTGCTATTTATGGTTTCCACCAGTCATAGATGTTCCCTCCCTGCCCAGTGGTCAATTTTGCCAACTAACCTCTGCAGTGACCATCTTCCCTCCGCTATAAATCTCTTCTGAAGGCAGAACTCTGCTAAGCCACACGAACAAGTCCAAAGACCAAGTCTCTGGAGAAGCCAGGAATTATTAGGAATAAGAGCAAAATGTCTGTAAAAGTGGATACTGCAAGGTGAAGAAAACCATAGTGGGGTGGTTAAAAAAAAATGAAAAAAAGAAAAAGGAAGAAAATTAAGATTAGGAAAGTACAAACTGAAACAGAAATGTTAAAATAAACAATGAAGGACACTTGATGTCACAGGCTCTCATCCCACCATCATCTTCTTCAACAAATAAAGACTGCTACTATGTATCTTACCACTCTGCTGCCTATGGGGAAAAGCTTAGTTTTACATACAGGTAAAATCCATCCTTCGCAGCTGGGGCTTTATCACACCCTTCAGACAAAAAAAATAAATTCTTTACATCATAGAGGAAAAAGAGTTACTGAAACCTGGGTGTTCCTGAAGACATGTAATCCTGTAACACCAGCAAAGAAAAGAAAAAAAAAAAAAAAGAAAAAAAAAGAGCCAAAAGTGAAGCTATGCCTTCTATATTCACCATCTACATTGGCTCAAAACTTGAAAAGGAAACAGCAAATTGTATCTATTGCCAGAGTAACTGCAGACATCCACAGGATAATGATTTGTCCCAATAATTATCTATTATGACAATAATTGAAACAAGGAACATTAATAAGTTCCTTATTATTGCATTTTAACAGGTATCAAGTTGATCTATTTGTGCTTGTATCCTACATAAAGTCAAACTGGTTTTCTGGAGTTGCCTGAATAAGTTTAATTCTCTCTAAATTTGAAAGGTTTACATGCATAAGTATTCAGAAAACTTCAGAAATGTCTGATTTAAAAGAATTAATAGCACGTAAAACATACAGCAAATTGTCTAAGTGGAATTCAATAGGTGTCTGATAAAAGCCACCTCCAGATTTTTACTGCTGCCCTAAAAACTTCAGTGCAAAAAAAATGCACAGGAACAAAACTCTTACTTGAATGTAGCTGCCCATTAACAGCACAGCTGCCACTTTTACTTTGTCCCTCAACTCAAAATGATCGGTAATTCTTTTAGAGCAAGCAGGTAAGGCATCTCAGAGCATAAAGGGGAGCAAAAAGCTATGTGCCACCCTCCCTGCCAGGGACAGAGAGCTGCTAGTAGCCAGGAGACAAAGTTAAAACAGAAAATGCAAGAAAGCACCTACTCTCCAACCCCTTAATGCAAATCTGTTTCTGGAAGGAAAGTGATACAGCATGATAGTTACAAATATGTGTGATGATAATCTATTTGATTTCCCATTGCATTCACTTCAAAGATGCCAGCAGCTGCCTTTGTCACTGGTGAAAATCAATGTAAAATAGCAAGATAGACAGCTTGGTTTGCTCCCATGACCAGCTCAGCCACAAGGTAAGCAAAGCAGCAATTACATCAACTGAAAGAGTAATTACATCAACTGGGAGAGCAGAACAGAAGTGTAGGGACTGCACAAATCCAGCAGCAAACTGTTTGAACACTGAAATGTCATACCCTGCCCTGCCAAGTCAGAGACAAGTTTGATCCTGCCTTGCAGATAAAGACAAAACCAGCAAGATTACCAACCTTAAAACAAAAACAACAACCCAACAATTAAAAAGCTTGGTAAACTTCCTATTACACCTAAGCAAATAGCCACAGACTGTGAAAACAAGCATTCCAAGAGACCTAGAAAAATAACACTTTTGTGTTATGGTGCCACAACAAGAGTAGTGCAGGAGCGCACTCAGAGAGGAATGAAGTATTAAAATAAAACCTCTTGGATCAAATTTTATCAGCTACAACGCTACCCAAAATCACCTGAGCAGAAAATTTCTCTCAGCAATTCAGTTTAGCTGCCCATTCAAAGAGTGACTGTGGCCCTACTCTAGTTCCCAGAGATCATTAAAAAAAAAAATAACCAACAGAAAAACAAACCCTGTCCAAGCCCTGCAATTAAGTGTTAACTGGCGTCACTGAAAGCATCAGTCACTCTCACAGACGCTCTTGAGGAAACACCTAACAGGGGACGAGGTGTTCCCTCCCTCCTTTTCCAGATTAGGGCTAACAAAACACCTGAACAGATTTTCACTCCCTTAAGTGTGTTTCCTCCAGTGACCATACACGGCAGGAAATCTCCAGGCAGGGATTTCCTTCGTGTCATTGTAAACTTCTGTCTCTTTTTCTTTCTGTTTTCCTGTGCTCACCAAGCCTGCACTTCAGCTGGGTCTGTTGGCATCCTCAGCCCTCCCTACCCATCACACTGAGGCACACGAGTGCCTCCGGCCTACGCAGGTCACCCGAAACTCCTGGAAAATAAATAAAACACACTGTAGGTTCCTCGTTCTCCAGGAGCTCCCACATGGAGCTGTACCTGTGAGAACATCCCATGGCAGACTGCTCGAGAGATGCTGACACTTAAATCCTGGGCTTCCCAAACCTGAATGTCCTCTCCAAAACTGCAGGCATTGGAGAATGGGAACTGTCACACCAACAGGCAATGGAAGAGTTTTGGTGCCATACTGACCTAGTTTCTATAGGAAACTCAAACCAAACCACTGCTAGAATATTTTTTTTAATTAATTGCTTGCATTTTTCCAGGTAGCACTAGCACCAAAGTTACATTATTTGTACAAAAGTGATGTTGAAATAAGAAACACACTATATCTAATTACATTTGTAGACACACTTTCTAGGTTGGATGCATTAGTTCCCTTCTAAAGAGTCAATTTTACTTTGCTCAGGATCACACAACAGGAGCCAAAAGTCCTTCCCAAGGCGCACCTCAATGGTGCAGTGGGCTTACCCACAATCAATTCTTCTGAAGAGGCCATGGCTCCACAGAGATTTACACATCAAAGGAAACTAAGTATGTACATTTCCACAAATCAATGTAGGGTTTTTACCCCCGTGGCAGAACAAACGCCACAAACTGCAATTTGTCTCACAGCATCTCTTCATTAAACTTCCTGAGCAGCTAAAAAAACCACCTTGAAGATTGCAAGGTCTCTGTGGAAGCGCAGCAATCTCCCTAGACATGCCTGAATCCTGCTTTTAGCAGTGGCCTACTGCTGCCAGGGCAGTCAACCCTAGAATTAGCTGCAAGCTCCAAGGACAGGATGATGCCAGCTCCATCCCAAACCCAGCTCTTGGTCTGTCCTGACCAGCGGGGCAGGCAAGCACAGTGCTGGTGAACAGCCCAGGCTTGGCTCCAGCAGGACCGTGTGGCCACCCTGCAAGCTGAACTCATGATCTATTAACCAGCATTCCAGGTCCAGCTCCACGTTCGCAGCAGACAGCTGGACTGGAACAAATCCTTAGGTACAGCACAAGGCGCTGCACATTAAAGGGGATGAAAAGTTGTTTAGGCTTGCCAGGGATGGCATAAGGCAGCCTACATAGCACTTATTTTATACACCTACAATACTTTCCAAATATCTCTTAAAGATGGTGAGAAGTTTACCAATTTTAGCAGAGCCAAAAGTGACTCTCTTGATTCTGCAACTCCCATAACCATAAGAGACAGGTGGCAAGGGAAGCAAGGTCACCATTAAGTAAGATCATTTTGTATTTCTACAGTTTGGAAATGCTGTATCAGTAATAGAAACCATAACAAAGATTATTTCCTAATCCTGTATTTTTAAAGGTATTTTGTCCACTTAGCAGATGTCAGAAGACAAAAGGCTCACACAGAAGCAATACAAAATAACAAAAATTTGTGAAGAGATCATATCTGTCCAAAATAAACTAGGCTTACACTTTCTTGACTTGGGACTCTACCCAAACTTGCAAGGAAAATCTATTACTACCAAGCAGTTGAGATCTCCTGACAAAAGTTACAAGTCAATATTTTCTCACTTCAATCTCCTTCTCTTAAAGTGGATTTCTAGTGTTTGGGCTCCAGAAGTCCTTGCTGTGAGATGGGAACCTGACCACACAATTATTGTCATTAGCGATGAATTATGTTTATGAAATACTTTTCTACCAAGTTAAGACTCTCATAATACACACAAGCATGACTGTTGACCATTTCTGTTCTGGAAACCATCTCCCAAGAGAGACACAAAAATGTGGCGATCAATATATTACTATGTATTTGACTCAAGGTGTAACCAAGTACATATACTGACTTTCAGAATGTCACACAAACTTTAACTCACAGATTTTATTTTTAAAATACTCCATCATTTGACAGCAAATTTTATGCAGCTGAACAAAATCAGCAGAGCAGAAAGTTCTTTTAGCAAGGAATTGTGTCAATTTAGCAGGCAATTGTGCTTGCTAAACAAAACTGTGAAGAAAGAAAACCTGAATTCAGCCAGAGTTCAGATCCAAGCGGTCCAAGAAGTACCAGAAACTTATTTGATCTGATTATTGGGCTGTTTGCATTTCAGAAAATGCATCTGGAAGAGTGACAGATGAAGTGTTAAGGCAAAAAATTAATCAGAATAAAATAACTTCCAGAACACTTTCTACACAAAATTTTCATTTAATCTAAAAGCTAACACAGAAGGAAGATGCATAAATGTACTGCCCTGTCTAGACACACTTATCCAACCACTGATTGCTCAAGTCAGACTCCTGAATTTGTGGCTGCAGAGTCAGGTGCAACCTCACAACCAGCTGGAAACACTTCTCCATCCCAGCATCCTGCTGAGGGGAGGAACAGCTGGCTTTAGCCTCACTACTACCACTGGCAAGATAAAATCATTACTGCAACAAGGAGATCTTGAAGATCACGCACCCCACACCTGCCAACAGCACCTTGTCCTATTATTCACCCTATTTTAGTCTTGAAATTTGCATTATGCATTTGTGGTGCTCTGACTGTCCTCTATGAATGGGCTCATTTCCACCCAGCACAGAGAAGAGCTTTAATTTTCCAACAGTTACCATTCAGACATATCCAACAGCTTCTGCATTCATCATGAGAGGGGTTTTTTTCTTTTCTGCATTGCACAAAGATAAATAAAGAGTTTCAGATATCAAAAGTAACACTATATGATTCAAACATATTTAACACCTCGAGGCTTGCAGGAGGCAATCTGGACTTTGAAAGAAACAGATTTCCTTGAAAACAGACTGCTTACTTTACAGTGCTGTAATACTGGCTACTGCTAACAGTTAAGGGGAAATGTTCTGAAATGTACATACCAGGGCCTAAATGCCTGAAAGAGAAAGAGTAACTCATTTTAACTTCATTTTAAAATATGGATGAGCTAATAAAAATTCATTTTGGGGGAGTGGTGGTGTGATTTTCATTTTGCTTGCTTTAATCAACAGATCTTTTGAGGAGAGAGACAGCTGGTACCATCTGTTCCAGGACAGAATGAAAACTAAAATTTCTTTGCTGTACTTACATGTGAGGACTGAGTTCATAAAAGTTTCGGTTTCTGTATTCCTCCACTTTCTCTGGAGTATAAATGGGTAGAGATCTGTAGGGGTTTATTGATATCACCACACTGCCAATGTATGTCTGTTGAAGGAAAAGAGAAAATTATTGTGGATTTTTCTTTTTTAACATACTTTTGCTGCTTATGTATTATTTGCCCATTAATACTTTTGTGAAAACAAACAAACAAAAAAAGGCCTAATTGCAGCAATGAATAAATATGTTCATACATTCTGAAACACCTTTTAGATACTCTCTCTGTTGGGCACCAAGCAGCTCTTTCTGAAAGCCTCTTATGAACATTTTCTAAAAGAAAGCCCAATCGTACTATATTTCTGTGACTAATTCAGCTGGGGGAGGGAAAGGCAAAAGGACACAGATGTGCACAAAGAACCGACTCCATCTGCATGGCAAGTATCACAGCAGCTTTGCTGCAGACCTTGGGCACCCACATCAAACCCCATAAGGCAAGACAGGAGTTGCACTGGGCCCCTCTACCCAAGGAGGAACTTTATGTCACCTTGTCAAAGCCTCAGGCACAGAAGTAACCTGACCAGCCTCTGCCAGGTTTCTGTCAAAGGAGAAATTTACTTTCAGGGTTCAAGCCAGACAAAGTCCTGCCATGGTTCCTCAGCAGACGAGAAGTGCAATTTTTATTTCCAGGTTCTAAACATACTCACCACTCCCCTTGGAAAGGAAAGGGAGAAATGTGTTGTTTTACTCTGTTAGATCCCCTTCCCTGCTGGCCTGAGGGAAGACCAGTTCTGTATACCATGACTACCATGTCTGTTCATGAAACAATTAACTTGAATTCCTTATGCCTACAGTCAGATATCCCACAGCTTTCTGTACCTCCCTCCAGCGCCAAGGGCTGCAATTAAATGCACTGAGTGGCAAAAAATGCCAAAGCCCCTTTCCATCCTGCCTGCAGATACCGACCACAGATTAATAAAACCCCAAGTGTTTGGTATCTCTTTCCACAACTGTGAAATAAAGAAATAACACCTGATGAAACATGGTTTTCCAGTAACCAGAGTCCCCTGGGAGATGTAAATGCTCTACACAAAAGCCACAGGTCACCATTACTTTGATTATGTTTGCAGTAACTATAGAAGAAAAAAAATACAATAGCTTTTTAAATGTGCTATGATTCTAAAGGGCTTCTGTGCAGTGATATCTCAGCACCTGACAATCACTATTTGGATTTTCCCCCACAACATTTCTTAGAGAAAAGTTCTGTCATTTCCAGTTTTAAATGGGAGGAGAGACATGAGGAGCCCAAGCTACTGACCCACGTGTTCAGTAGAGCACCAAATTATGGCCAAAGCTGCAACAACACATGAAAAATATTAATTGTTGCAACCCTTCCATATCTATATTTCATGTCTAAAGCAATCTCCTGCTAAATGCTACTAAATTTGGTCCTAAGCAGAAAGTGAGGAGAGGAATATTTCCCATTTTCCACTGCACGCATATGCACAGGCAAGCTGTGAAACTCACATGGCATTTTCTGTCCCAAACTGGGTGGAACAAACCAGACTGCAGTGATAAAACAAGTGGCATGAGGCCTCCAGAGACTCTCGCAGATCATCCTTGGAGTGTTCACTGCTCCTGGGATGGATCAGAAACAGCCACCGCAGACAATTCACTGTACAACAGCCGCCACAAGGAAACACGGGAAGTATTTCACTTGTTGGGCTGGAGATTCACCATTTCTAAGCAACACACACTTCCTCCTCTCCCTTCAACTGGCCAGAAACCTCCTGTAAAACATTTCCCCCCAGGTATTCAAGCCCAGTACAGAGCCAACATCCCAGGACAGGCTGGTTTCACCCCAAAAGCCTGTGCCCAGTGCTGTGAGGGGGAGTGAGGCTTCACCATGGCACAGGGACAGCTCCAGCCTGCCCTGCACCACAACCCAGAGGGAAGTGCCCCCAAACATTCAGATGTGAGATCAATCCAAAATAATTAAGAGTTTTGCTCCTTTCAAGCACACAGCACAGTGTGTACTTATGTACACGTTCTTCAAATAAAGAAGAAATTGTTCTAGTTTTGTGGTCATCCTCCCCCTATGGAGGAAAGCATTTTCCAGCTATGTCTAATCTCTTTGGCTGAAAGAGATGAAAATGCAGAAATTGCCTTTCTACAGTGTTTACTTTGCTCTCTCTCAACACATGCGGCCTTGGCAACTTGCAAGTCTACAGATTGCTGGCAAGAGTAATAGATGCCCAAGAGTAAGAAGCTTTCTAGTCTTCCCAAGTGCATGGATACGCCAATTAGGACTCTTCTCTGATAAAACATTAATAAATTGTTTCCTCCTAAATCTTAGGAATTTGTGAGTTCAGCCGGTTGTGAAAGCAGTGTTACAAAGTATCAGAAGCAGAAGAGAGATAAAGGCCAAATCTTGAACATTGTATTTTGAAACACAAATTCTTTGGAATACAAAGACTTGCCCCTATTCTGCCACCATAAGAGCATACAATTTAGTTCCTTGAAGTATCCTGGGACGTTAAGATAAAGAAAGATGACTGAAAGTGACAACCTTGATTTTTAATTTTGAATACAGCCTTTTAAATGAGATTTATTTAGAACCATGTCTTCATAGCTAAGTACTGCTTAGACAATGTATTTTGGGAAATCAAGTCAACTCTTTATTGTCAGACACAAACAAATATGGACCATTTCCTAAAATACTAATATTTCAAAAGGTCAAATGGCTATATTGAAACAAAGACATACTCCAATCCATTTTAAACACCAAGCCAAAGTGTGCCAAGAAGTCATTGGGTTTGTTGCAAAGCTGCTTACAAGAACTAATACATTTCCTCTTCTCAACATGCCAATCTCTCAAAGCTGATGCCTAATAGCTACTTGCTACTGGTGGTCTGTGAGATTCCACATTACAGGGATAAACAGATCCGGAAAATAGCTTTCCCACATAACATCTGTCTTCCCACCAGAACTCTATTATAAACAAACAAAATAAATGGCTTAAATCCTTGAGCGAGCGACAAGCACAGAAACATTCCAGCGCTGAAAGCAGAACATCCAAGAGTAGTGGGAGACCATACCACAGCACCCCAGGGACAAAAGAGATTCTTGAATTTCCTTGCTTAAGGACAAAAATGAAACCCCAGAAGAGTGGCCTCGTGATGATGGATGCACAGAATACAGCCAGGAGGTTTGATTTCTTTCTTGGTTTGACATGGGCTTGTTATACAAGTTTGGATGAGATCTGCTGTCTCCTCAAGTTTTGCTAACTAGGCTCTTGATAATACTCCTTCCTCCCAACTTCTACTTTATTGCAACTCACAAAGGCAAATTCTGTGTCTGCTCAGAACACAAAGCAAAAGGACTCTCATTCATCATTTCCCAGTGCACCTCTCATGTAGCATGGCAACACTGCAATGGGCTAAAACTTCAGAACAGAGCATTCAAATTTTTATCAGGTTAAATGACAACACGTTCTGCATTTTTCATCAAACAACACATACAACTCATTCCTGCTCAGTTAAGGGGTTAACACCTTGAGCAGGAAGAAAATTCCAAATTCCAATTCAACTGGAAAAGCAGTTAATGTTTGTTACACATCACTTCTAAATACTGGTCCAGATGCAATGACCAAGACTCTTTGATGTCCCACTTTCTCCCCCTAGGACTGGAAGCCAATGTAACCACTTAGGGCAAGATATTAGTGCTTCTTCAAGTTTATAGGCACCATGCAAGGCCTTCTGAGCCTTTCTAACCCAAGCAGAGTAGCTTCAGAAAAAGCCTCAAATAGCAAGATGATAACAAGGCTCAGTCCTTGAGAGAAATGTACAGGCAGCAGCCTCTTCCCAGTCAAGCGCTGGGGAAAGTTATTGCTATAAACTGGACATTTTCAGCTGGTGGTTGCAGAAACCTTACAGTGAGCCCAGTGAAAGGTCCCCAAACACCTCTGCAGTCAGGGTGCACAAGCACTACAGTGAAATCTGAGACACAGGGTAGAGGCAGTGCAGGCCAACCCAAGAAGGGGGTCCTTTAGAAGAGCACTAGTACAACCCTGGGATACAGTACATTAATAAAGCTATTTTTCCTCCTGTCTAAGTTAGACTTGCAATGTCCCAAGGGCCAGAAGAGAGAAGATTGCATCTGCAGAAGCCAGGGAACTCTAGTGACGCCAGTTGAGGCTGCAGCACAGAAGTGGCACATGTGTCGTAGGAGTCTGCTCCATATCCTTAAACCTTTTCTGGATCTGTGGCAATCTCTGCAAAGCAATCTTCTGCTGAGTTTAAGATCATTAGACATCTACACAGACTTGCTGCAAGCGTTCTGGAATTGTGCCCTACATCCCTTTTGTCAGCTCTGCTAAAAACAAACTCCCTGCTTCTTACCTCTTGCAGCCTGTAACAGCCCAGAGAAATTGCTGCTGCACACAAGTCAGTCCTGCTGTAAAATGCCCCAAGTGCTAATGTACCTTGCAAGTGCACTAAATTCCCAGGGGCCAACAAGGTTTCTCTGTATTTATTTAATTTGTTAAACATTGGAGCACAGAAATAGAAAACAAAGAAATTTTAGTAAAATAAGATTGCTAGTGTGGATTCTTCCATTTATGCAGGTCAGTTTTAATACTCCAGATATATATAATGCACATTCCTTTTGTAATGACTATGCTCAAATAATCATTTGGTTCCTACTGAAGAGTTTCAGATCTTGCCACCAAAACTATTCATTGAAATGAAAGACAATGAAGTAAGATCAAAGAAAAGTGTGACTAGATTTTATTGGAATTAACCCAAAACCAAGGCTTGCCCAGCACTGTTTTCATTGTGGTGGGGGAGGGCTGTGTTTTGGTTTTGTGGGTTTTTTTTTAACGTGACACATAAAAATTATATTTCTAATATAATACTCATTTTCCTTTGTATTTGCTTGACCTACTGCAGTTCTGGATCTTGCCAACTCATAAGCACGTGTGCTGCTGCGTGTTCAGAACAGCTGAGGCCAAGGAGACGGCAGAGGAAGCCTGTACTTACATGTTCTAAGTTTTTTGAGCTGTCTCAATCTCAAATAAAGCCTGGCAAATTTAAAACTGCAACTTCATAATGAAGTTTCCCATTTTAATAAACATTACCAGCTAGATCAGTACTGTATTAAAATATCACCTATTATTTGAACAATCACGTGTGCTCAAATTTGTTTTACATCGTGGTTGGCCACAACAAAAGAGTTAAATGCACTGTGCTTCTGGTCCATTGTGTTTTTTCAGGTTGGAAACACAAAGTTGCAAGAGACAATGGTTGGAAAGAGTAAGGAAAAGAGTAACATCAAGACTAAAATCAAAACCACCTGAGCCCATTGCTGTTTCTGAGGCTTTGATTTACCCTATTCATGTGTATGGCAATGGAGGTGTTTGTATTGCTTGGTGGAGAGGGATGGGCTGCGTACTTGAAAAAGACAAACAAACAAACAAGCATTTCATCCTGTAACACTCCGGCACCGTTCCACAACTGCACACACAAAATAAACTCCACCTGTGATCCAAGCCGAGCAGCTGCACTTCAGGTTGAAGCAATGCTGGGCTAAAGCTGCTTGTGCTTCAGTGAGCTGGGAGCTTGAGCAGAGAAAAGATATAACTGGATTTCTGAACAAACACAGCCTATTCTCCATGATGATGAAAACTCTCTTGCTCAAGCCCACCTTCCTGGAAACAGCCTTTTAGTCCCAGAAATATAGTGGACAAAGTCTGTGTGTTGCAATAGAAAAAAACCCCAATCCTGGTAAGTTACTGTATGTGCTTCATGCAGTTATTAACCAGGATAGGCAGCCTTGTAAAACCTGGAGGGGATAGTAAAGGCTGTAAAAAAAAAACTACCTAGAAGAGCAGTGGATGAGTTCCTGAAATTGAGAAGGGAAAAACAAAAACAAAAAAAAAAAAAATCAAAGAAAATAAGAAACGGAGGAGATAAAAGAACAGTCCTGTACCAAGTACATTAATGGCTGATATAATCACCCAAGAAACAAAGCTCAAACAGGTCACAAGAAGACAGAAGCCTATAACTATATCCCAAAGCAAACAACCATGGCACAGGCAAGCTATGTCAAAGAAGATAACCACACTGATCAAAGGTTCTTCAATATGGGCTTGACCCTGCAAGCCACCATGCAAGCAGCAGCAGTCTGGACAAGCTATGGGCAACCTGCTCTGGCCAGAATCAAGCCCTTCACTGCACTGCACCCTGTTTGGGATCCAAGCCCTGAAGCAGAGTGGATCATCTGCCAGGGAAAAACACCCACACAGCAAGTTGGAGCGAGTGCTTGAGGTGGATGCGTGAACACAGATTATCAGGTTTCTCTTCTGAGTTTCTTGAGGGCACAGAAATCTCTGCCCAGCTCAGGGAACATTGCTGCTAAGCTCAATGTCATTATGGCAAACTCGAGTGTTATTACTAATGAAGCAGACTAATCCTCTCTGCTGGTCTCCTCTTTGGCTGCATTGGGATGATTTATACAAACAGAATTCCTGCACAGGATGCAAATATAGGCAAAAACTGTAAAAGACTGATGAGGAAGTCAACCCAAAGGTGACATGAGAGATTTTCAAGACAGGGTTTAAATAGCCCCAAACATCAGTGTTTGCCCACTTTTCAAAAGATAAAGACCTGTTTTCACAAGCAAACAGTAGCTGGAGATTGGATATGTCTGTGCCAAGAAATCACTGGTGAAAACATTAGCGAGATAATTCATTCAAAAATGTTCCATTATTTCTGTATGAACAAAATGCAGGGGAGGAGAAGGCGAACCTTCTGCCATGTTGCAGCCAAGGCTACCTATGCTCTTCAGGGTGAAAGCCGTTTTATTGCACTTGGACACTTTTGCGTCTATTTCTGTCATTTGTCAATCTGTCATTAATCTTTTTTTTGTTCTTTTGTGTTTTTGTTTCATATAACATGCACCAAAACTATCAGTAAATGCCCCAAATGTCATCATCACCTTAGTGAAGAAATACACAGTATTTTGAGGCAAAGCCAACACTACAACCAGAGGCATTTCCTACACTTTCTCCTCTCTTTTTTCAAAGCATCACATCAGAGGCAAAAAAGAAAGGGGACGAAAGGACCACTAGACACAGTCCACCAAATGCATACAGTTTTCTCTGATCCTTATTACTGTTTTCTTACTCCTTTATGCAAATACTGCATGCAGCCCTACAAACAGTGCCTCAAATACAAGGCTCAGCATCGTAGGAGCCTTTCAAAAAGGAAAGGAAACAAAGCACTGCCTTGAGATAAATAACTCTCCTCCCACAAAGCACTTCAAGGTAAAATGCAGCCAACCTGCTGCCTGTGAAAATCTTTACTCCTGACTCTGGGCAAGTTATAAAGTTTGTTTTGCCAGAGCAGGCTGATGTGAAGGGCCAGAGGACCCACAGGATTTTTATCTAGATAACAATCAAAGCAAGATTTGCAGGGAGGCAGAATACTTCTCAGGCCACAAGATATCACAGCAAAAGATGTGCCTTGGGCACACAAGCCTTTCTTCACATCTGAAGAAGCAGCAGGCTTCAAGGTCCTAGCCTGTGGCAGCTGCAACAATATTATTACTACAACTCAGTAGCTTCCCTCAAAGGGCAGAACTGCTGAGGCACTGATGGGAAAATTGCTCAAATTGACACAGGCATTCCCCAAGGGAGGAAGAGAAGGAGATGGGAGGAAACTCAGGTCCCCTGGGCTCCCATCACAGGCAGACAGATGGCTGCTCTGATCCAGCTCTCAAGCCATCCTGCCTTTAAGGAGCTGGTAAGCCACCACACCTGCCTCTCCTCAAACTCCCAAAGGAAAACCAGCAGCCCAGGCTGGACTTGCTGGATAAACACAAGTAAATACACGAAAGTACAAGAGAGCAGGGTCAGACCTGGCAGGAGGAAGGACTCTTCTGTGTGTTGCTGAAGGAGCAGCAGAGCACAGTCCTGCTACCAGCCAGCACACGCAGAGCTAGGACATACCCAAAAACCTCAGGGGACAACAACCTTCATCAAAACCCAGCAAAAGACCCCACCTGGCCTCAACAACATTTTAAAGATTAACATGATCATGCTGGCATCAGAAGGTAATGAAAATGAGAATAAAACTGAACTTCAACAGTCACTCAGCTACTACTACCACACATTTTCCCAGCAAGCCGCATTTGTGTTTCCCAATACCACAAGGCTCTCCTTCACAGCAGGAATGGGATGCTCACACAAGGCTGATGCAGACCAGGACAATTGGTCTCCTTCACATAATTCTGTTCCCTACCCTGTTTTTGTAAATGTAGCATCTGGAATACCAGGTATGAGTGCAGCAGGAACAAAGCCACTGTGCTTGACAGCAATTCAGTAAAGTCTAAAATAATCTAGGGTAGCTGACAAAGGAATGAATCAGTAATATAGGCAGACACAGTGGAGAAAAGGCAAGTCAAAACCAAAAAGGCTACCCCTAAAATACTAAAGCAATAGAGATCAACAGGAAGCAGCTCAGTCCATGAGGCAAGCATGCCACAAGAGCCATGCCAGCAGAAGGCAGCCACAAGGATGGTACCTCAAACAGATAAAATGGAGTTATTACCCTGGAATGCCAAATATGTAATGTTTCAGTGATAAAACAACAAATGTTCAGTAACAGAAGACTGCTGCTGCCCAAAGCAGCCCACAAACTCTGCGCAGCAGAAAATACAAATTAAACGCTGACATCAGAGAAAGATTCTGTTTTGTTGTAAGAACAAAAAGCAAACAAACACTTTCTTGTAAGGAACAAAGTGTTGACCTCTGCAAATTTGGGAAGACTTCAAGAAACAACATAACTGTGGGGAAAAATGTGCAGGGCAGCAGAATAAAGCCGTATCTGACCTCTAAAGGCTGACTCCTGTGAGCCTACGCAGCTCTACTCCCCTCCAGACTCCTCACGCCTCCCTCGACACTTCCACATGCCTCACAAAGCAACAAACCCAGCATAAAAATAAGTTTCAGACCAATACAAATACTACATTTTATCCAAAATCTCTACCATTCATGAGCCACTGTAAATGCATATATAGACGGATTCCCCCTCCCATTTGTCAGCATCCCAAACTACAAAGGAAAAATAATCGCTGAGCTGGATTGGGTGAGCATATTTCAGCCAACTTAGAAAAAAAAAAGACTTTAAAAGACTTTATGAGAGGGAGTTCAACAGAACAAGTCAAAATTTCATCAATCACACACAAACTGAACTTTATGAATGTATTTAAAGTTTTCCATGCGGTCTGTAGGTCACACATTTTAACCACACAAACTGCTCCCTGAAACCTTCAAGTAACCAACATTGTGGGATTCTTTCCTACTTGCTAATGCATTGCCCATGAGCCACACTTTACTTTGTAAAGTTAACGAAAGACTCCCACGGGCTTTTGTTACCAATAGTTACAGAAAAGAACTTTTGTGGAACAGCGATGCAAATTTTATCAATGCAAAGTTTAAGAGTTGCAAAAACAATATAATAAACAATTACAGCTTTCTAATGAGATTTTTCTTGGTCAGACATACCACAGACATTTCCAGACATGACTAAACTCTAAGATTCCCATATCCAATTAACACATGTGTTACCCAACAAACCCTCCCCCCCAAAGCCACTCAGCATGAGATTACTGCAGAATTTGATGGTCTTTAGCAGAATATTTGGCCTGACTCCAGCTCCACCAGCCTTCATGCTTATTTTTAGAGGCACAGCCTCCAGCTTTGCGCTCTAGTATGTAACACAACACCCAAGTCTATTAAACTTTCCACCAAACACACATAAAACTGAACAACAGGTAATCAAGCCACAGTCTGTTCCCTCACTGTTGGGAGGGAACTCATTGCCCTGTCTGCACCACGGCATGAAACCCTGCCACTGTTCTTGAAGGGCTTACAGCAAACATGCCTGGGATGATCCAAAGGACCACCAGAGGATCCAGATCTGAATGTTTTTGCCAGGGAAGCTCTTATGGAGAAGATCTAGAGTTTCAAAGGGGCAAATGGAGCTGGCACTAGGATCTCTAACATCAAACATTCAGCATCAAACAAAACTGGGAAAGAGACTAGAAAAGACCAAAAAAAATCTTCTACTGGAATAAGCCCAACTATCTTGTCATCTTTGGCTATGGGGAGGGGAGAGGTTTGGAACTCTTCACTGATGGCTCGATCTGACTCTCACACTTCATAGAATCACAGAAGAGTTTGGGGTGGAAGGAATGTTTAAAGATCTGTAGTCCAATCCCCTCTGCAATGAGCAGGGACATCTCCAACGGGTCAGGTTGCTCAGAGCCCATCCCCATGTTGACCTTGAATGTTTCCAGGGATGGGGCACCTACCACCTCTCTGGACAACCTGTTACAATGTTTCACTGTCCACATCATTAAATATTTTCTTGCTTATTATCTAGTCTAAATCTATCCTCT
>VYZT01002722.1:409-27073 GCA_013400735.1 Pomatostomus ruficeps
GATCCCTGGGGGACACAACTGGTGACTGGCCACCAGGTGGCTGTGGCACCATTCACTACAACTCTCCAGGCCTGGCCATCCAGACAGTTCTTAACCCATAGAAGAGCGAACCTGTCCAAGCCAAGGACTGCAACTTTTCCACAAGAATGCTTTGGGAGATAGTGTTGAAGACTTTGCTGAAGTCCAGGTAGACAACATCCATAGCCTTCCCTGTATCCACCAGATGGGTCATCTGGTCATAAAAGGAGATCAGGCCAGACAGGACCTGCCCCACCTAAATCTACATCGCTGGGTCTGATCCCCTGGCCATCCCGTAGGTGCTGTGTGACAGCACTCAAGATGATCTGTTCCATAACCTTGCTGGGCACTGAGGTCAGGCTGACAGCCCTCTAGTTTTTTAGACCCTTCTTCCAGCCGTTCTTGTTGATATGTCACATTGGCACCTCCAGGTATCTGGCATCTTCCCAGTGAGCCAGGATTGATGGTCAATGAAAGAGAGTGTCTCTATGAGCTCATCCACCAGCTCCCTCATCACTTTAGGATGGATCCTATCTGGTCCCGTAGACTTGTGAGCATCTAAGTGGCTCAGCAGGTCTCTGCTTCTGTCTGGACTACAGGGGGGCTGTTCTATGTTCTATCCCTGTCTACTAGCTCAGGTGTCCAATTGCTTCTCCCTAGAGCAATGTTCTTAGGAGAAATTCTGTGAAATTCTGGCCTTGCAGAATATATGCCTGAATTTCCTTTTCCTGTCAGCCCTATAAATCTGCTCTGATTCAGTAGGTTACTAGTCTCCATGGTTAGATGGTTAGACACCTTTTTCCTTCAAAACTGATGAATCTGGGTCTAATTTGCCAAAGTCATTGAATCGTGTTTCACTTTAAACTTAGTGAATCTCCTGCTGGAGGCAAACCTACATTTAAGTAACACAAGGGTGTATCATGTAAGTGGACCTTTACATCTTCTTTAGCTCAAATGGAGCCAGGTAGATGTTCTGGCCCAAGAATAGTTTTTAAAAAGTTGTTATATTAAAGGTCCAGTGACTGAAGCTCTTGAGTAGAAGAGGTCTGAATGTGCAGAATCTATAAAATACCTTCCAAAATGTCAGCCATGAACATGAAGATGCTTAAATGAGTAGGTGCTCCTGGATGCTTCTCTTTTGGGTAATGACTGTGTTCCTAAGTGTCAGCACCGAAATGGGTTTGCTTGTGGTGGGAATTTTGCCTTAGCACTCCCTTTGTGGCTACAAAGCAGAGTTGGGAGGATGATGACCTTCAGCAAGACACTCAGGGTAGTATTTCCACACAAGGATCCTTGATGTTAAGACTCAAAAGTCAAAGGAGGATTTCTTTGCTTTGGGCTCTGTCATCTCAGGTGATTTGATATGATGTTCCCTAAGTGTGAAAACAAATTTGTATTTCTTTTTTTTTTTTGAAATGCCTGTGCAACTGTACTCGAAAGAGGGCAGCTGAATTAGGCAGTGGGGTTTGACCCCAACCTGGGATTTTAGGCAAGCAAAAAAGAAACTACTGTCCAATTAAACTGTAGAGCTCTGGGAATTTCAGCTAAGCAGAAATGTAACTACCCAGGCTGGAAGGTGACCAAAAGACCAGGACTAACATCCCTCCCATGTTGTGAAATATGTTGTTTTTCTGCACTCAGGGCTTCAATTTCATGTCTCATCTGAAAGATGAGTAGGACAGCAGTCACTAGAAGCTATTTCCACTGTACAGTCCTGAGAGCTGGTTTAGACACACTTGAGAGTGACAGAAATGGAGAGGGGGAAAGAGGCATTCATCTAGGACAGTAGTGATGGACCCTTTGATAATGCTGCTCCCTCAGTAGAGGAGATTCTTCATGCAATGTCTAAGCAGAGAGGGTTGCTGCAGGTACTCCACAGGTCTCCGGAGCTGTTAATTTATTTGGAGGGGAAGCTTGATTTAGGTTTTATTTGCCCATACACCACTTACCAGGTGTCTCTCAGAGCTGAAGTTATTGCTTTCCACAGGGCAACAGAATCATTGAGTCCTGGTGTCACTGTACACAATTCTAATTAGGAAGAACTCAATATATAACCCAGGTGTTAGTATGCCTCTCGAATCAAAGCCAGATATCTGAGAAACCTAAACTTAAAAGCAGAGTTCTTCAAACACTTCTGCATTTTTCAGCTCAGTCTATGAATGATAAAAGTCCTCACAAAACCATTTACCTTCCTTAATGCATTATGAAGTGGAAGGTATTGTTATACCAACAGACTAGAAATTCTTTCCCACTATTTAGGACTACGAAAGCAATAAATAATTCTTTTTTTTGTTTATTTGAAGAAAAACTAAAAATCCAGAATCCAAAAGAAAATGTTGTAATTTTCCTCTTTCCAATAAGAGTAACATGGTTTGGAAGATTAGGTATGTCTCGTTTCATATTAACTAAAAATATACTTCCCCTGAAAATATCCTTACATAAAAAAAGGCATAATTTTTAAAATAAATTATAGTTACTATTAAGAAAACCTTTGGTAGCTGCAGCATAGAGCCCCATGAATGATTTTTCCTTTCAGTTAAATGAGCAAGGATGAAAATAAGAAAAGTGGAATTATTCCAGAGTCATAAAGTGAATTGACAATTGGCAAAGCAAGGTAGCATCTCAGCCAGGTGGGGAGATGCTTCAGGACTGCTCACAAGAGCTCCACACCCTTTGGCAGCTCAGGATGTGTATATGAACAGCCTATGATGACTTGGAAGAAAAAGAGGTGTTGAGGAAGGGCTGGCAAGCTGGGCAGATACATTTCAGCTGTTCATGTGACACAGAAGAACATTTTCATGGCACTGCATTGCCAACAGCCCGCACAGGATTGTGCATCCCAGATCACTGTCATCCTGCAAGGCTAGAATAGTGTAAACCGTGTTGCTGAACTGAGATAGTAAAAGATTTGAATTCTTGCAGGATATTTAAACTGAAGATCTCCAAGCACTTTCCAGCCATGGGTTGGACCAGATGAGCTTTAAAGGTGTCTTCTAACCCAAATTTTCTATGATTCCTTAGTTAATCGAGAAAATATCCTGCTTTCAGGGAGGTATCACCTATGCTTTAATACAGAGAAACAGATGTTCAACTGAAATGGTGTAGATTCAGTGAAGCTGTCCTGTGTTTTGGTGAAATAAGAAGTTGGTTTATGTTGAAGGATCTGCCCTTGCTGCATTTCACTCCACTAAGACTGAAACATGCCACCTTCACAACCATTATTCCTGTGAACACCAACCAAACAGACCTTTGGGATGGGAAGTTGAGCATGCTCTTCTGTGTGATTTCAGTTGCCAGTGGATATCTGAGGCAAAGACATTGGTGTCTTCACATTCATGAATTTGTATGAGTTTCAATTGAGAGTCTTATTTGAAAGTCATTGTTTTGATCTGAATACATCTTTGTCCTCTAAAGATTAATTTTGAGCTTTGCAAAATGAATGTGTATAATAACTACTGCATCACTTAATGCTATGTTTTGGATAGGGATAGCAATCTACCAGATACCAAAGTTTTTCTGTTTTCCTCACAAAAATGTGTGTTACCAATGCAGACCACACACCTGAGCAAGGCTGGGAAGGAGTGAATTAAAAGGGAAAAAATGAGAAGCATCCAGAGTGATTTAATGCTGATCCAGAGCCTACTTAACTACGTAGGAAGTTCCCACTGATATAAATGAGGCTTAGATCAAAAGATACAGGAAGGGAAAAGGAGGAAGAAAGAAAAGCCTCCAAAGCAAGCAGAGAGGTAAAGACAATGCTGACATCCTTAATCCTTATTAGAGGAAGGTGGTGATGCCCAATGGAGCTACCTCCAGTAGGCCAGGAACTCCCTTGGTAGGCAGGCACCATTTTCTGTCTCCCAGGCTGGAGGCTTATCAGTGTCTCTGATATCCCAGAAAGGTCATTGTTTGTGAATTGTTTCAGCCCCTCCAAGTATTAATCTTACCCAGACTAGACAAGAGTTGAGTGGAACAAGAATTGCAGGGGCTGCTGTTATCACCAGGACCCAGGCAACTTTCAGCAGTCGCATGATCCTGTTCCTGCTTTCCCATGGCCACTTCCATGGCTGCTGATTAATACCTGACTCCCCCTGGACCTGTGACAGGATGGATGGGTGCCAATTAAATATTTTCTTTCTAGAATGAAGTAATGTCACTCAGGAGCAGTTAGCACTTGTATCCCATTTGGAGGCAGGGAATGCTGTGGGTCAGAGGGAGCAGAGAAGCCCAGGGAAGATGTTCAGTGATGCTTCTCTTGTTCGACAAGTCACTTCAGTGTCCTGGTGGATGATTGTGTGGTTTTGGAGATGTAACCAGAGAAGTGAAGGCCATCTTTGGTGCCTGCATGCTTCACACTCCCTGTCAGGCAGCTGGGCTGCCTGGATTTCTACTCTGGGACCCAGAAAAATGATTAATTAGGTAATTTATGAAACTAGGGGAGAGGTAGGGAACACAGTCTTACAATTTTGTTTTTTATAAGAAGGATTAAGGGAAATTATGGCAACACTGGGAAACTGTTTTCCCAAAGCTTGTAGAACCAGCAGTCTTGATTGAGGTGGTGTCATGGGGTCTATGAGCTTTACTCCCCCTCCATCCAGAAACCACTGCCCAAAGGAAAGCAAAGCTGAGCTATCAAGTCATTGGACTTTCGCGGTGGAAATGGCTGCAACCATTTAACATGTAGGTATTACAAATCCACTGCTTTTTTCATCCTAAAGGACAACACACACCTTTGTAAATGGTGTTTAAGTAGCATATTCAAAAAGTCATTCATTACTGGAAAGAGAGCCAGGCCTGCTGCTGGTGAGTTATGAGTAGATTCCTAAGGTATTACTATTTTTTAATAAAAGGAATGGGTGTGCTGTGTTTTGCCCTGAGTTAAACAAGCCAGCCTCTGTGTTGCACAAAGCCATTGCAAAGGCGTGTGTGTTCTTTAGAGAGTTCAAGATCAATGGAAAAGAGAAAAAAAAAGGGTCAGAGTCAATGTCTCCATTTTCATCCATCAGCTTCTCTAACATCAGTAGTGTAAAACCAGGCCTCAGCCTTCTGCATTAATTTGGACAGGTGGACTGGCAGTGATGGTACCTCACTCTGCACCAGACTTAGTGACTTTGGGCAACTAACTTTCGAGCAAAATCAGGTACAAATCATGAAGGACATTTAGATGGTGGAGTTTCATCAACTTCCAGCCTGGATTACCTTTGAAAATGTCTTCTTTATGTTTCTGCGGTCAAGTAAAAGAAAAATAATGGATTTTTCATTTCCTATTTTAGATTCAAGAAGAGAAGGCTCAAGGGGAGAGCTCATGGCTCTCTATGACTATCTGAAAGGAGGTTATAGAGAGGTGGGGACTGGTATTTTCTACTATGCCTGCAGTGGAAGACCAGAGGAAATGGCCTTAAGCTGAGACAGGGGAGATCCAGATTGGGATATTAGAAAAAAATCACAGTTAGGGTAGTCAGGCATTAGAATAGGTTGCTCTGGTGGAGTCACCACCCCTGGAGGTGTTTAAGAGGCCTCTGGATCTGGCACTGGGTGCTGTGGTTTAGGAGTTACAATGGTGGTGCTGAGTTGATAGCTGGACTTAAAGAACTCTTCCAATTTTGATGATTCTAGGATTCTGTGATTCTGTTTACCTTGACAGCCTGAGGGGGTCAGTGACTCTATCTCTACTGACTCTCACAGCGTGGCTTTTATTAATTGACGACTTGAGCCCATGTCGGAATCTCAATGAGAGTAAATTTTGTTGGTTAATTAACACTTAGAATTGTGGTCTGTTTAATTGTTATCTCTTTATACTATGGGTTTGTCTCTGGTTCTGTTTATGTTACTAGCATGTCTTGAAGATATTTTTGGGAAGTGAGGTGGTGAACTGAAGGCTTCAAGCTTGATGTTCTTAATTCTGTATTTTCCAGATATCAATAAATATTAAGATTTAGATTCTCAAATATTCACTGATTATTAGTTCTTTACTGGAACCAGGAACAAGAACTGCTGTCACTTGGCTAAGAACAGGCTAAACATATAGATTAATTATGTAAAAGACTAGTTTACACCCAGACTTCTTTTGCTTCTCTCTTTTGTCTTGTCTATTAAAGAGACATTCAGATGTTCTAATTGCAGCCATTTTGGGCACCAATTCTAAACCCTCAGCTACAGAAGACAGTCTCTCTCAGGTCCCAAACCCTCTCCATCAACTGTAACAAAAGTGTAGATGACCTTGAAGTTTTATACTTTGACTGACACTTTGAAGTAATTCATTCAGCCAGGTTTACCCTGGCCTTTAGTTAGCGAACTTCTGAGTGTAGGAACTGTCCTGTCAGAGGTTTTTATGGTGTCTAGCACAGAGCAGTCTCCTCTAGGAACAACAGTAACCACATTTCCAACAGTAGTAGTCTGAGAGGATGTCTACTAGAGTTTCTAGGAGGGTGAAAAGAATGTTCTAGTTGCTGTAAGATCTGCAAACATGAAGCTGTGGCTCTACGCAACCAGCTCACAGATTTGAATGACTTCCTGAAGAATGTGTCTTGCTGGAAATGGAATGCACTACAAGTTTTAAACAGCAGCCTGACTACCCCAACTTTATGGAAATGACAAACCCTTCTGTGCACTAAAGGCTACCATGAGCCTGAGGGGAGAAGGGGAGCATGCAGCTGGATGTGTATGCGTATTTGTGAAGAAGGGAGGAGCGATGAGGAAAGTTTCTCCTATGAAAGAAATTATCTAATTTGAATCAAGTCCCTCATGGGAAGAGCTGTGACAGAGGCTGCTCTGTTCCTGTTAATTTTCACAGTGCAGCTGTCAGCGGGTCTGTAAATAGTACTCTGCGAAGCCAACACTTCCTATCCACACATCAACCATTCAATTAACAGAAGAACAGAAGAAGGAAATAAAGTGCACCACAGCCTTCTATCACGGCTTTGATGTTTTCCAGCAATTTATGAAAGTGTACACAAATCTAATTACAAGCCCCACTGCTTCCCATTTACATGGAGCTCCTCAAGTTCAGAGCTGTTTATATCAAAATAATTGTTAAAAATACCTCAGCTGATCTACAGCGTTGTGGCCCCCCACTCACCGGAGCCACCAGGCTGCTCCTCCCAGGGAGTTCCTGCCGACTCAGCACTTTGGTGCAGCTTGCTCCCGCAAACTCTGCTTCCCCAGCGCTCTGCGAGCACAGTGCCCGGGCTACAGCTTCATTGTACCCGCAAAGGCCCATTTTCCTCCTTTTCTCCCCCTGCTCAGAGCTCCTTTTGCAGACTCTGTGTTGCTTTCCCCTCCACCCCTAATTCACCTGAATATTCCTCTGCTGTGTCGGTGGGGGATGAGCAGAGCTGCTCAGCCGGTTTCCGCAGTGGGTCTGTGTCTGAAGGCAACTTCACAGAGCTTTGCAGAGTTGTAGCTGCACCGCGGGAATGCACAGCAATAACAGCAACAGTCATTAGTGGGAGATGGGGGTGGTTGCCTTGGTGGGATGCCTGAGCATCCAAAGCTGGGAAGATGAGAACCAGTGTGCCATTTGCCATTAGTTTGAAAGAGGCCACTGCACAGGACAAAGACACTTGTAAGTCCTGGTTTAGTGCCTGGCATCCCTGCCCATGCCAGGGTGTTGGAACTAGATGATCTTTAGGGTCCCTTCCTACCCAAACCATTCTGTGATTCTGTGATTCTTGGGGCAGTTTTTGATAATCTTATGTTCAAGTCACTCTTACCTTATAAGTCAAACAGGTGACAAATTCCTTTAACTTAAGTAATGGAAAAAATCTCCTACAGCATGAGGGGATAGATAGTACATTGTCGAAGGAAAGAAGACAATTCTTTTACCTGACTATTACCCATGTTTGGCTGGGAATTTCTGTGCTATGGGTGTACTTCCAAAGAACGTGATGGGCAAACGCTTGAAATTAACCTCATTCAAGGTGTTATGCCATTCATGTTTTCTTGATTAATAAAAAGTGTATAATACAACAACTAGAGATCTAATCCACATGTCATCTAACAACACTGAGCAATAATTGCATAATTTGATACGGGTGGTTCCTGACTGGAGATTTGAAGTTGGTTTTGTCATTTTGTCATTTGTGTTTATAAAAACTGCACAGAAAAATATTGAAATGAAGCCCCCAAGTTAACAAAGTTATGCATTGCAATACTTCTCTTTTTTCAAAGTTCAACTAAACTGAATTTTTCCCTGAAAGGCAGATGTCTATTCAGTGCTTGTATCCAAGTCTCACATTTTCCCTTTTCACGAAACCAAAGATTCCATCTGAAAAGTAATTTTTATGGAAGATGTTCAGCCAGTCATAGATAGACTTGGGATGGTATTGCCTGGATGCAGAAGAAATGCAGTGCTTTGACCAAGTTGCTGCAGGCTTCTGTAGTAAAAAAAAAAAGAGGATTTGGCCTGTGTGGTGGGGGAAGCCACTTTACAGAAGTCTGGAGGTCTTAATGGTCTTAAACATAATTAATTAAAGAAAGATACAGAATTAACATAGTGCTGACAATTAGCGTATTAAGCAAATTCGCAGCACATCTAATGAAACAGGAGTCAGGGGATTCTGCTGCAGGATGCTTGGTTTCTGAATCCCAGATTGCTTTATTTGGGAAAAAAACATCCAGGACAGCTTTCAGATCTCCTCGCATTGGATAGGAAGTTAAGTATTCACTCTAAGCTGCACTGGTTTTAGCTTTAGTTTTTAAGCAGTATTGGTCCCTTTTTCATTCTAAGTTGCACTTTGGGTGAAGAACCAGTATTTTGGAGCTGGAGGACCATAGCAAACTCGAGCCTAAAATTAGCTAAAAAGCACATTTCTATTTGGGCTTGCCTATTAGTTTGCCTATTAGTTTGACAGGTTTCAAAATCTATTTCTGTAAAATAAAATTTCTCCAGAGGTATGTATTTCCCTCTATTGATTATAATAGAAACTTAGATGACAAACTTAAATGACAACCTCAGATATAAGTTTCTTAACTTCTGGATGTCTCAAATTAGGTTAGATGAGTCCCACCTCACATGTTCAGTCTAAGTCTGTTATTGAGTTAGCTATTATAATGGCACAGGCATGCCCAGAAGGTGATATTGCCCATCCTAGTACAGATAGAGGGAAGAATGCACAAGTCTCTGGAAATGTCTCTTTTTCCTCTGTGCAGGAATCCTTGAAGATATTCAGAAAAAATCACAAACTTTCAGACTGTTAAACCTCAGTCAAACAAATCACATTCCTCGCTCCTTCTCATGCCTGTGCAGGAAATCCACACAATAACAGTACCTTTCTACCCCTTTCAGGAATGAATTAATGACCGAAGAAATTTTGAGTTGCCACAGTGGGTGAGATGGTGAAAAGGGTGCAACAGTACTGTATTTTTTAACCCTGTGTAGTTTCTGGGAAGGATAATGGCTGCTGTGACTTAAGTGTGCATGATTCTGCTCCTCTACTCCACTCCCTTGAGACCCCTCCTGCAGTGCTGCATCCAGCCCTGGGGCCCCAGATATAAGAAGGACATGGACCTGTTGGATTGAGTCCAGAGGAGGCCCCAAAGATGCTCAGAGGCCTGGAACACCTCTCTTGTGAAGACAGGCTGAGACAGCTGGTGTTGTTCAGTGGTGGAGAAGAGAAGGGCTACAAGAAACCTGAAGAAGGGTTTTTGACAAGGGCCTGGAGTGAGAGTACAAGGAGGAATGGCTTCAGACTGAAAGACACCAGGCTTAGGTCAGCTATGAGGAAGAAATTTGTTACTGTGAGGGTGGTGAGGCAGTGGAACACGTGCTCAGAGAAGCTGTGGATGCTCCATCCGTGGTAGTGACCAAGGCCTGATTGGATAAGGCCTTGAGCAATCTGGTCCAGTCAAAATTGTCTCTAGTCATGCTAGTGGACATGTAGATGATCTTTAAGGTCCATTTCAACCCAAACCATTCTATAATAGTTCTATGAAGTGTTGAGAAAGGTTTGTTCTGTGTGGGTGAATGGACAAGGCCACATCTTAGGTTTGTAGGATGTGTTCTGCAGAATGACTCTTCAAGATTTGGTGGTTGCCCAGATATGAAGTCATGGGGAGAAGGAGAAAACCAAGCTGAAGATGATGCCTAGGAAGGAGCATGACTGATACGTAGGATGCTATTGTCCACAGTGATTGAGAACGGAGGTGGAGAAAAGACAGGTTTTGGGTGGACAAGTTCAAGAGCTCTGTTTTATACATATTGAGCTTGTTCTGACAGCTAAATATCCACCAGGAGATGCCAGAGAGACAGACCAAGATTTTGGTTTGGAGAGGAGTCAGTTCTGAAGAGAGAAGTTAGATCTGCAAGCTGTCACTACAGCAACAGCAGCTGAATTTGTGTTGGTGGATAAGGCTGTTAGGGACAAGGCTTGGATGAGGAAGGAAGAGAGTGATATGATGAGACCTGTTTATGTCCCCATATGGATAGGAAACAGAGACAGGAGGGGATGGAGTAATCAAATCTAAAAGTACAGGACATATAATTGCTATAAATATATTATAAATACAAGCCAAATACATGAAAATTATGATCTCTTATAAAATATGATACAGAGATCCAGTAAAACACTTTCATAAAGTTGATGAGCTGATAGAAAATATGAACTAAAAAGACAAAAAAAGAAGCTCTCGTGACAGGTAGATATTGAAGGAACTTTATGCCTGCTCAAAAGTAAGGCATTTTGGGTAGCTTATTTTTAAAGGAAGTTGATTGTGTAAAAATTGGAAAGATTTAGACTTGGTGGATGGACCCTTAGGAGAAACAAGTGCCTTGCTTAAAGAAATGGGCATGTAGTGGATACTGGTCAGGCAGCTGTCCAAGGTAAGGTTAATTAAAAAAAAACAAGAAAAGAACTTTCATAAAAGAAAGTTGCCTTTTGAAACTATTAGGCAACATATGTTGTGTGAACAAGAAGTCACAGTAGAGCAATAATCCTGACAGCTGTGGAGAAACAGGAATCTGCCGCAGGAACGAACAGCTCGAGACCTGACAAGAATGATGATGGATGCCCTGTTGGTGGTACAAGAGGACAAACCAAGAGATGCTGAAATTGGCTGAACCATAGGAACAGCGTTGAGTTGGCATTGCAACCGGACAAATGAGGCCAATCCTAGCGGCGAGAGGAATGGAAGGGGGCCGAAGGAAGATGGCAGCAATGCCCCTCTCCTTCCCAAGGACGATGGGCTGCGTCAGCATCTCACCACGAGGTGGCTGCATTTCCCTGTGAACATAGAAGTAAGTCCTGAACGACGCCGCACACCACGGAGTACCGAGAAAAGGAGAACGGGCACAGAGATCCTGGCAGGATTTGGCCTATCTCATTCGAAGAGCCTTAGAAATTTTGAGCCACTGTGGGAAAACCTGTTGTGCTGCACGTCTTCATTGAGTGTTGGTCACTCTGCAGGTCCTCACAGGTCTGCAAAGGCATGATAGCAGTGTTGCACCTGCTTGTAGCTCATGGGAGACACAAGACACTGTCATGTAACTTAGCTTATAATGAAGAGGAGGAAATTAATTTCCTCCTTGCCTTTCCTGTGAACTTGAAGTATGTACCGTGAGGTTCAGCCAGTCCATGGAAACTTGTGAAGCCGTGAAAACTTGATTCTGAGTCTGGGATGGGCATCTAGAAAAGGTTAAATTGTGGTATTTTTAAGATGCCTGGGTCTGGCTATTCAAGAATATTTCTGTAACAGGTGTTTGGGTCAGATAAGGCGAGAAGAGAAATGGTCACATAAAATTGACCCATGAAATGGCCAAATTCTCAGGCGTTTTGTCTATCCTAAGCTCAGATGATACCACCAGCATGGAGCCATAAGTTGTTTCCAGCTGGTTGTGAGATGAGTATATTTTTGTTATTCAAAGTGTTCTGAAAGTGGTAGGGGAAAGGGCTGAGGAAGAATAACGATTTTTGTGTATACTAGATCTAGATAAAATCTTCAACTTTCCTTGGGTGTTGTCTTCTCATGCCTTCCTCTCACCTTTGTCATAAGTATTTGCAGGATTTTTGGGATGGGGGCTGACTTTTTATTAAACTTTTTTGTGGTACCACACCCTACTGAATTGAAATTCCTGATGCCAGCTTATAGACACTATCACTTTGGGTCAAAATTTGAAAGAAAGTCACTAAAAGTACCTCTTTACCCTGCCTCAGGAAAGATGTCAACAATATATCAGTATGGGATGTCAGCATGAAGCCCAACATCTGGTTTTATTAGAAGGGGCCTTTTAGGAAGAGACTCTTAAAAGTACTTATGCGCTTCAAAAAATGGAGACCCCATCTTTGAGGAGACTTTTTTGGTAGCATCACTGGTAAACATGTACCATTTTGAAACTGATTTGTCTAAGATGGTCTTCTAAAAAGTGAGATCTTGATGGTTTGCTAGTTTTAGAAACCTTCTAAAGAATTTTCCATTTTCATGCCTGCAAAGATCTAGAGAAAGTCTGTTGGGCCCACTTTAAACTTATTTGGATAAATTAATGAATTTACATTGGAGTCTCTTACTGAAAGGGAGATTTTACACTCTGAAATATTTTTAATTGAGCTTTTTTGTATCTTTTCCAAGTTGTCAGCATGCTTCTTAGCCTTCCATGATTTACACTGTGAATAATTAGTAATAAAAATAATACATTATTATAATAAACCAAAACAAGTTGTACCAGATTTTCTTCTCCTACTGAAAGTGGAATGCCTTACATTCTTCTGTCTCATGATGTTGTACAAATATCTATTTGTATAGAAAATACAACCCCATTTCTATTTTCTTGAACAATCAGTCTTCAAGCCCTGTGTGACTAGGAATTTGTGCAAGTAGAATGATCCCTCAGATGCTTCCTGGAAGATCCAGTAATTGGTCTGACACAGTTTCAAAGAGCAGGTGTACTGGACCACACTTATGCCTAGGCTGGTGCTTTTGTGGAAGCAGTGAAAGGCACACATCACTGTGTGATTTGTCTCTAGCTCCTACTACCATGATGTGAACATGCTGCTCTCTGATGAATGCTGGCAAAAAGTTCTTTATCCTTTGCCTAGAGGCAGGGACTCTGAGAAGGGAAAACAAAGAAACCCTTAGACACCAGTTTCTACTTGATTCATCACTCTGAAACTTGAAAGGTTGCCCTCCTGGTGTGCCTGACCCAAAGTTTTTGGCATGTATGAGCCATATGTCTTTTTTTCACATCATCAAAACTGTTCGTAGCAAAACACAGAACCCGTTGGGGTTCTGTGCCTGTGAGGAATGACACTGTCATTCCAGCCTTTCCACTGATGAGTTAAGCACACCCAAGGCCCTGGGCCTTCCTGGATGATGAGTTGCAGAGCACAGATAAATCATTTCTCCTCCTCAATCAGGCCACAGGGCAGCCAGGGCTGGCCCGCCTCTCACTAGCCCACGTTACAGAACTACTCACCGGCATTGTCTGGCTGCCATGCAAGGCATTGATGGCAGCTTGGGCCTCTGCATGTGAAGAGTATTTCACAAATGCACACCCTGGAAGAGGAAAAAGAAGAGTGTAAGGAAGTTTGCATGGATGCCATGAAAGTCTGTCTAGCTAAGATACTTAGTCCTTTACTGTCCTCAGAAGTGGCCAATAAACATGGTTGTGAAGAAAGTATAACAAAAAAATGTGTCCTGGTTCTTTCCAGAATCCAGGCATCAGCAGCCTGAGGACCTCTTAAGGCTAAGCTGCTTCCAGAATTCCCACACTGCTTGTAATAATCACTGACAGACACAAACTCAGCAAGTACATCTTGAATCATGTTTTGACCTCCACAGCTTTCCGTGGCAGAATCTTGCACAAATTTTGCAATTTATTGGGTGATAAAGCTGTTTCTTTTATTTGTATTAGACTTAACTCTGAGTGTTCCTCCCTCTGTGGTTATGAGAAACAGTATGGAAGCATGTGGAAGTTATTGGAAAGCTACACATGCTTAGTACAAGCAACCAGAGGACAAATGTACAGAAGGCATTCAAGTTACTCCAAACCCACGAGGTACCTTATCATATGACTGCCTGGTAGAGCTCTGTGACAGACTGCCCAGAGCTTGTCTTGGCTCCAAGCCACTTTGGTCTGGCAAAGCATGAGACACCTTCTGGTGAAGTAGTAGGGGTGGGAGAGGTAGCCATGTGTTGATTACCATCCTGCCACCACTAAAACTTGAATCTTAGTTTTTCATAGCTGCAAAGTCAGTGCCTGCATAGGTGTTTTCGTCTGGACATTAGAGAAATGTGGGCAGTGTTTCTCTGGCCTATATTGCTGTGTGGGGGATCTCCCACCGAACTCTTACATAAGGTTTTAGGGCAGAAAGGTGCATTTATGGATATGTGCTGGAGTGCAGAAATGATCAACACTTCGAAGGGTTACATGAACATCTAGGGTGGAGGAAAGTATTGCCAACAGTCCTAACTACAAGCAAACTGACTCAGACAGAAGAAGGGTAATTTCCTTATGCTAAGGTGTTTTTTGGAACAGATTGGGAGAGATGTGAGAAGTTTTGGCTTCCATCCCCTTCTATTACTACCAAAGACTTTTGAGCTTTTAATCAATTTGCAAAGCCCTCTCGGTTTCCCTGAAGGAGTGCAGATTGCAGCTCAGGGAATGCCAGTCCTGACAGTGGGATGGCTCCTCTTCAGCCCCTTTGCAGCATCTTTAGAAGGTCTTCACACGCTTTTGGATCCCTACAGTGCAGGGTGAAAAATGAAGCAATAGAACTTGCAAACTAGAAGAATGAACCTCAAAGGTCCCTAAAAGCATCACTGCAGGCTGATAGAAGTGAGATTGAAGAAAGTAGTGATAGCCCCTTCTAAAAATAATATACATATATAAAATATCTTACAGTTAAGAGCTGTTCACTTTGTGTCACCGTCTCAGCACTGTGCTCAGGCTGTATTTCAGGAAAGGCCCAATGATTATTGCTAATAGTTGGATCTAATTTATAAGCAGCTGAGAGAAGACAGTCATGAGAAAATGAGATAGATAAACTTCAGCTGGAGACAATAGGAATCAATTTTGACATAATCCCAGCCCAGCATTCTGGGGCTCCTCAGATACTGTCTTCTCCTTCATTAATCAGAGATAATCCAGAATTAGGGTGTTTAATTATTTGCAGAGATTCGTTTTTACTTTCTGCCACTAAAAAGAAGATGCTGATTAGCAAATACACAAAAGCTTTCCACTTCCAGTCACCAATTTCATTTAGAGAAGGATTTTTGGCTGTGGTGTTGTTGTCATGTTGAAGGCTTCACTCTTTTCAGGTGAAGCACCCCTGTACTGAGGGTCCTGATGGATCAGTAGAGCTGGATAAAGGTGGGAATGAAGGGAGTAGCAGGCATTTATCTTGTTTAATGCCCAGGATGCTAATAGCAAGACAAGTGAAAACTCTGCTTTTACTGGTATATATGGCAAGGCAATAGAGGATCCCAACACTGTCCTTTTCATTTGTGCATTCAGTGGGATGGCTTCTGTACACAACATCAAAAACCTACATAATCTTCTTTCCCGTTGTCACCAGAACTGACTCCAGGAGCTGGTGAGCTGAGGATGTGAGTTATGTCACTCTTCTCAGAACAATGGTGCCTTTTCGACAGGAGCAACTCTGGAGTGTGAAGGGATTTTGACACACACTGAGATATAACCTCTGCTGAACAGGGTGATACATGTGCTCAAGTTTTTATTGTTCCTTTGCTTCCAGACTAGAGCTGGAAGGGCTGCCCTGACTGTTTTGTCAGTTTGGAGAAAACTGCAGGATCAGTCCCTAGGATTATAATTGCAGAGGGTGGGTAAAGACTCTACTTGTGGAGGGTGGTGTTGGAAATTTTTACTTTCTGAGTTATTGAGGTAGGCTGCTGAATGGGAGAAACATAAAAAGGCAAAAAGAATAGTTGCACAGAGAGCAGCAGCACTGAAGACTCTGTGGGTCCTTCTGGATCCACTTCAGCTCCCTCACCTAAGAACTCTTGCACTCCTGGCTGAGCACTAGTGAGCTTTACCTGGAGGGGGGCAGAATCACTCCATCCTCTCCCAGGAAAGACAGATGCTGTATTCCCCTTCAGGCTGAGAAGTTCCTCAGTCCCAGCTCTTCTGCCACTTGGTTACCTGCTCCAGCCTGTTCCCAGCGCTGTGACTCATGCAGGAGGCATTTCTGCAGACCCTGAAGGCCATGCCCCATGGCTCAGGAGAGCACCCACAGCTTCAGGAAAGGCTCAGACAGGTTTTTGGCTATGACTGGACTGTGATGGCATTAAACTGGGAAGCTGCAATCCAGCTTCTGAGAACAGTGCTTGCACTGAGCTATCTGAAGGGTGTAGAGGCTCACCACAGGGGCACCTGGTGGCCTGGGTACGATTTAAGTGTATGGGATCTGACTGCTATCTGGAATTCAGACAATCTGCTTAAATCTCAACTTACACAGAATTTAAGCCTTATGGGTTTTACCCAAAATAAGTAGCTCACAAGCAATGTGTGTCACATATTGGTTTCTAGCAGACGGAAAACATTACAGACTGGGAATAACTTTGTGGGAGTTGTGGCTTGCCTGACTGTCTCCTAAGATAAGGGCACTAGCCTTAAGTTTTCCATTGGATTGACTGCTCTGTGTGAGTGTATGCATGCATGAAACCGTGCGTGTGTAAATTAGGATCTTCACATTCTCAGTAAATAGCAACAGCAAATGGAAGCTGGTAATATTAACTCTGTCAAGGCTCAGTATTGATCCTGAACAGCTCAGTGAAACGTCAGCCTGAGACTGCAGCCTGCTAGCACTAATAATTAAACCGGTTAGCAATATGGAGCTGCCACTCAGATTCTGTCTTATAATGAAATTGTTTTAGAAGGGAAAAAAATAGATAGAGCAAGTATGAAGACAAGCCTGTGAGTTGGATCTCCTTTGGAATTTGTTTCTTACAGAACTCAGACTTTATTGCCTTTATTGTGACTCTGTTTAACTCTGTCATTAGATTTCATTCCAGGTGGAAGCCGATATATTTTTATTTTTGCTTTTTCTCAATTTACTGATTTGTTCAGTGAATGACATGCTTAACTGTCTGCTGTTATGATTGGAGGTCCTGTAGGGTATCCTAGCCTACTGCTTCTCAGTGGGGCAGCCCCTGTCTTTGGGTGTTATGGAACTGAAATAACCACACAATTGAAGAAAGGTGCCCACAGCTTATTTTCAGCTATTTATATCAGGAGGGCTGAGCTGTGCTGATGTGTATTGAACAGATATGAGGCTGGTGTGAAGTAATTTTTTTGGCCACCAGTGATTTTATGGAATAACAATATCTTTCTCCAGTGCATCACTGTGATTTGAATTTTTTGCCTCCCTGTTGCAGAAATGTGCTGGTTGATGTTGTCACTTGTCAATATATCCAGTGAGATAAGAACTGTGTCGGCAGAACTGTCCTCTTCTCTAGTGTTGCACGTGCCAACAGAGTTTACGCTATATTATATGGAATCAATATTTAATGGACACATTATACCGCCAAGAGAAGAGAGTTTCCTACTCAGATTGAAGTTACTTAGTCTAGAGACTGATGGTGGAAAAATATGACCTTCCTCCACAAGAGAGAAGCCTCATTCTCACACCTGGGCTGTAGCAGATCTTTTGTGCTGTCCAGGTAACAGAAAGTGGCGGAAGGGGGAAGGGCACCTAGTTTTGCAATGAAGCATTTGTGTGTTTCAAACAATAAATGCGTAAGGAGTGTAATATTTAAACTAGCACCTGTACCCTTGCAGCTACAGTCACTGGCTGGTACAAGTCCATGCAATGACCAGGTGAAGAAGGGAAAGACCTGGGGATGGTGATTGAGAGATAAGCAGAGTTGATG
The DNA here is from genome assembly GCA_013400735.1 of Pomatostomus ruficeps. Classification (NCBI taxonomy): domain Eukaryota; kingdom Metazoa; phylum Chordata; class Aves; order Passeriformes; family Timaliidae; genus Pomatostomus; species Pomatostomus ruficeps. Next base: position 18,248 of record VYZT01002722.1, read on the forward strand.
ATGGAGCCAGTGAGTCAAGATGTAAAGCACCAATCCTGGCTCTTTTTAAAGAAAGAATTGTCCTGCTCATTGGGATGGGGAGAGCACATCTTGAGTGAATGTAAAGGCCCTGTTCAGAGGGGAGTCTCTGCCCAAGCAGTAACAGGCACCAGTTTGCACATGGTGAGACATAGCCCCTTGGAGACATGTGTTTTAAAATGCAGCAGCTTTTTCCTGTCATGCACAAGCAGAGAGTGAACAGTAAAGTAAAACTGTGACCTCTCCTAGAGTTAGAGATGCTGTTCTGGCCGCTACATGATACTTTTGTCACATCAGAAAATGATATATACCTGAAGACCAGGGTCTAGCTCAACACAAGCCATCCCCTACCTTTGCTGTTGCCATCGGGTCCCCGAAGGATTGTGCACTCCTCAATGTTGCCAAACGCCTCGAATAGCCTGCGCACATCATCTTCTGACTGCTGCTTATTAAGCATGCCCACAAAGAGTTTTCTGTCTTCTGGAACAAAATAAAGAGATGCTTACCATATTTCAGGAGGGATGTGAAAGCCAAGATGGCTCAGTATCACATGCAAAACAAACGGTGACTTCACTGAGGTGACACATCTCAGAAGCTGGTAGTCTTTTCAGGTGGCTGGCTTGAAAAACCTTAACAGCTTCTGACTTCCCATGAGCACTTGAAAATAATCCAGTGAATTTTAGAAAAGCCAAACCAACAAACAACAAAGAAAAATGGTTTGGTTATATAAAAAATCTTTATCTGCCTCTTAAAATCTAGGCACCAAAGTATTCCAAATCAGCTCCTTCTGATCAGTTTTTGCAGTCAGTTTGCAGTAACTGAAATGACAACATTGCTCAGATTGCAATCCAAGAGGAATATGTATAAATATAGCATATAGAAACCAAGTCCAGATGAAAAATAACATAAGTCAGTAGCCCTTACAATACTAAATAAGTTGCAGGAAAAAATGTTTAACATAAGCTTTTAAAATCAGGATATAACGGAAGTCACAGCCTGTAAACTGGAAATGTGTCATTCATGCCCACTCAGAGACAAGTATCTACAAGTTTGGATGAGATTTTTAATATATTTATAAGGTTCATTTGAAATAAGCCCAAAGTTTTTGAAACTTAAATTGTTTTTTGAGACATAAAGTTAACTTATATGATTACTAATATCTGAGATAGCTCAGGCAGGTGGTATTTCATGCCAAAGCAGGACGTTTTCTGCTAGTGGATAATTGTATTTTGAACAAGGATGCTCAGTGTGACCCAGCACCGTGCACTCACAGCCCAAAGAGCTGCATCCAGAGCACCATGGGCAGCAGGGGAGGGAGGGGATTCTGCCCCTCTGCCCCGCTCTGGTGAGACCCACCTGGAGCACTGCATCCAGCTCTGGGGCCCCAGCACAGGAAGGACAGGGACCTGCTGGAGTAAGTCCAGAGCAGGGATTGGAACTAGATCATCTTCAGGGTCCCTTTCAACCCAAATGATTCTATGATTTATGCTTGCTCTTATGCCAAGTTTGGGGCTCTTCATGAGACACCTCCAGAAAATATTGGTGAAAAAAAGCTAATGATTGTCAGAAAGATCTCAGAGGAGGTTGAGTGATGCCTCTGAATCAGGATTCTGTTCAGAGACTACTACCATTACACCAAGAAAAAAAGGAAATTTACATAGTTTACATTGTGTATGTAAACAGATCATATGCACGATTCATAAATGTCTTATTTATGATTCATTAAACACTATGTAAGTTGTGAACCAAGAGGGTTTTTTCAGAGCACATTACAGAGCAGACGTAACTAATTTGAATAAATATGTGTAAATATCTAAATAATTTTATTTTTTATTTAATTTATTTTTTGAATGTAGAGGTTAACCTAAAACTGAATAAAAAAGTGGTTTGCAATAACCCTTTTCTGGCTGACTAATTGGGCAATTCATGTCACTTTTGTTCACAGAGAAATCACTGGTATAGGCAATCTGTTCTTCTTCAACCAGTGTTTGATCAAAATTCCCCTTTCCAAGATGCACCTGCACCTTGGAAAATTACTTTACCTGGATGTGAATAATTTTTCATGCAGTGACTATTGAATGAGGATATTAGGAGTTTTCAACCCTGCAGTCAAGTTATCCACGACAATGAAAGGTGTGCTGCCCACAGAAAAGCAGGAGTTATGTTGTCTTCAGCTAGGCTGCTGGACTGGTAGGAAAAATAGGTTTAGGGAGATACATGTGCACTTCTGATAGGTGAGAAAAACAGAAATAGCCTTCTGCTAGACATTTTAAAGCAAGAAATATTCCTACTTTATGTTGGAACTGATTAAGAAGAGAGGTATTCTGAGGTCTTTGCTGCCTACACAAAGTTCAGATTGTAGTGGTGCACAAAACCCTACCTAACACCATGCAGCTTGTAGGTTGTCCCCACCTCACAAGAAGGTGATTTGGACATGTGAAATGTTTGTTTACCCAATGGCCAAAGTGTCCTGCAAAAGCAAGTCCAAGATGTGAGGTACAAGCCTTAGAGAGGCAGCTACTGAAGTTCACTGTGTGGTCTTGGGGGTATCTTTCAGTCTAGGGAGTGACAGAGCCTTAGGAAAAGAGTCCAGTCCAAAGTCCAAAGGGTTTCCAGATATTGGAAGAAAATGCACCCAGCAAATGGGACCAGCTGTCCTGCAAGATATTTTAAGATGGGGGCAGATCCACCTGAAAAAGCTAGGAACATGGATGGCAAAAGGTTTTGCCTAGAAACTTTGTGTCTGTTAAATACTTCCAGCACAACAGAAGAGCATTGTATTGTACTTTATACAGCTTCCCCTGTTTCAAATAAGCTGCATCAGCAAACTCCTATAGCTGTGTAACTGTTTTCACCAGACTTTTGGCTAATATAAATGTATCATTTAAAAAAAAAATCACATCCCTCCTCTGTCAGCAAAACTCTAGTCTGGAACTGGCCTGAAACTGCCTTGTCTGGTCTAGTTTATGCAAAGCTAAAACCAGGTATTTCAGGAACCACTCAAATTATTATTTTTACTTCCCCCCACCCTACACCTTTGCAGTAGATGGGGACTGTACTGGCTGGCAGATGATGTGGTGCTTTGTTGTGGTGTGCTCTTGGCCAGGTTTCGGTTGTTCCTCATGGCCTGACACTGCAGTCTCCCCCTGCTCCCCTTGGTATCTGCTTTCTCCCCCTGGAGGGCTCTGTATTTTGCAATCCTATACAAAGCCTGCCAAATTCAAACCCTACACTCCTTTCCCATAGGATATTTGTATCCTCCCCGCCCCCTCACGTTGGTATATATGTAACTGTAACACACCGTGCCAGTGCTTCCCTGGCATGATCCTGGTGCCCGAATAAACCATCTGGGAAGCTCCTCTGTTTGTCTCTCCTTCCTCGGCGCGCCTGTAACATCGGTGGACTAGGTGAAACCCTGCCAGACCTTCGTCAGCCCTCCTGTGCTTCAGAGCAGCCCGGCCAGCCCCTAGAACTGTGAGTGGATGCCTGGTGCCCCTACCAGCAGTATTACGGCAGTGTTTTGGTGAGCTGCCCACAAGGTGGTCATCAGACCACCAGGATCAGGCTCTGTCAAAGGTGAGGATCACCTTCCCCAGGAGCTGCTGGTCCAGGGAAGATGGCATGAAGGGGATCCCCATATACAGCCACTGCTTGGACATCACCTCCAACCCTATCTCCAAGCCAGCATCCTGCCTTCCTCCTGAAAAACAGCACCTTGTGTAGTCAGGGGAATCATTTGTTATATCTGCCACCTCAGAATTCTACACAATCACACACTAGGCTGATAAAAAATGAGTCGATTTAACAAGTTTTTTTACTTTTAGTAGTTTCTGTAACAAAGTGCTGCATTTGCCTCTCACATCCCAGCTCTTTCAGGGAATGCAACACTGTGTTTTAGCAATACCCCTTACACATCCTGAGTAGAAAGAGAGAGGAAAGAGTCCAGCAGAAGGGACCATACAATGTGTTCCAGGTGTTGGCTAATGAGTTTATCCTTTAATAGTCTTTTATGAGCCTCTTACACCCTGGCCATCATCATACACAACTCTTCCATGTCCCAGACAAAAAACTGACATGCTATGCACCAAGACAACTACTTCTGATTTGTCAATATGTCTAAACAAGGCCATGAGGTTGCAAGGATAAAATGAAGAGGGGACGTACTGGTGTCATCAAGGGTGTTGAGCATGTGTGCACACCACAGGGGTGCACCCCACGCAGATTTTGCTTTCTGCCGCTTGCTAATAAATCTTAAATTGATTGTAATTGGGCTCTGGCAAGTTTTTCGCCGCAATTACTTATAACACTCCCCACCAGACGTTTCCAGTATTTTCTAATGAGATTTGAGGGCACTACATCCTGCAAAAATCAGAGTTTTAGGCTGCACAGAAACCTGGAGCAGTCCTACATTGTGCTGTCCCTAAGCTTGCCTGCCTGCAGGACCAGTCTCTACCACCACAGTCCACCCATATCACTGACCTGAGTCCCACGCTTCCTCCTTCTGCAGTGAGACATTGTTCCAACTCTATGTGTCTCAGGACCCACATCTGAATTTCAGAGCACTGGGCAGACTCAGTCCCCCATCTCCTCCATTGCCAGGCTCAACACTCACCACCATTTCAGACTGTGGGACTGCGGGGTGAAAAACCTTCAGGCCAGGCTTCCTAAGACCTGAGTCCCAGGGCAAAGTGAACACACAGTCAAGGAGAACAGAAATATCCCTGTCCAGGGCAGAAGATAAGGGCAAAACGAGATCAGGCATGAGCCCATGATCTGGGACATCCCTAACATGAGCTGTGGGCATGACCTTGTGCTCCAGCCTAAACTGGCCTGTGGCCACAGAGAGGGAGTTGTACTTTGCAGTACCACACAGTCTTGCCCAATGGAGATAGGCAGCCCTGAGGAGTATCCTCCATCCCCTCCCTGTGAGGGGAATGAAGACAATGTTCTTACTCAACATGTCTAAGAACAGGTGATGAAAGAAGCCTATTCATGTAGTCTCCTCATGACCACACATGGCTGTGCATCAAGTTCACATCTGAGTGTCTTCCCTTTGCTTTTGTGAGGAACAACCTGTCCAAATTCTGTCTGTTATGTTCTCCCAAGTGACTATTTCAGTTTCTACCTCATCTGAGGACACCCCATTAACCTCACTGCAGGGACAGCCCTAAAACCAGCAGCACTATGAGCAGTGACACTGCCCTGCAGTGTCGTAACTGAATATGGTGTCCATGTAAACCTCTTCTTCTCATATTTTTGTCTTCCCTCATTATTGTACACTCCATTATCAGTCTTTTTTCACAAGCTGAGTCCATCATGTCTGCTTCACCATGGAAATATCTAACTATGGGTGGATATTTTTGTTTGTGGTAGCACCCAGGAGAGCCAAGGAGGTTTTTGTTGCTGGACTCTGATAATACTGAAAATTAAGTTCCTACCAGGTCTACCCTATTTTGCCATAAAAAAATCACAACAATGACAGAAGGTAGCACCCTGAGATCCTCACAGGCAGACAAGAAGGGAGAGAAAGACCACAGCAGTAGCAAATCAGAGTTCCCAGAGATGTCCCGTTGGTGACATATACAATGTCCCTGTGGAACCAGGCTTCCCTCTTCCTGATCACTCAGCCAGTGATGAGGGCTTGTGCCTGTCAGGAAAAGCTGGCTGCAAGGCACCGTGGTGAAGAAATGCAACTTGCCAGATAAATATACAGCATCTCTAAACCTCCCTGCAGTGTTTATATACAGCCTTGGCACCTTCCCCAGTGCAAATAGGGGTTAAATTCTTCCCTGTTCTATTTGTATTTAAATGTTATGTTTCCATGATAAGTGTAAGGCAGAGGTGTCAGATGGGCCTGGACAGAGGAGACGGCACACATGAAAGCTGAAATAATAGAGTGCTACAAACCACGTGCTGAGAGGAGATGAGAAGGGGGGACACAGGAGTGAGGGGGAGAAGGGAGAGGATGGGCACTAATTAAAGAGACAGAAGGGACAATGAGATGCAGGATGTTTGACCCTCTGCAGAGCAAGAGGACAAGAACAAGAATCACAGCAATTGTGGAGGGACTGGGGGAAAATTAGGGTCACTCTCAGGGAGACGTGACACAAGATTGTGTTTATCCAAATAGCTCTCATTAATGTATGTGTGCGTGGGGGTACATTTAGGTAAGAGTATATAAATACACTTCTGTTCTCGTATTCCTCATGCAAAAGAAAGAGGCTGAATCCTTGTATTGGGAAAGTGCAAACCAGCTTTACCATCTAGAAAGTGGCTTCCAAGGCCTTGGAAATAAAGAGGGACAGATTTACCATCTCTGTGTCCCAGGCTAATTTATATAGCTAATAATTATTTGTCCCTGCTGCTGTTCCCCTCCTTCCCAAACATGGCTTGCACACGTAGAGGGGGAGCAGCTGCAGTGCCCTAGTCCTGGCACCGGAAAAGCCTTTAAGCTTCTCTCCTTGGCACCATGACACAACAAACAAGCAGCCTAGAGAAGTTTGCTGTGCAGGTGTGGGTGAGAAGAAAAGCCAGTGCATAGGACCAAGTGGCACCAGAGGATGCAAGAAGCAGAATGGATCTTTCTTGCCCACTCTCCTGATTCATCTTTGGTAGAGAAGGAAGAGGAGATAGCACTGAGGGTGTTCACCACATACATAGAGTCATAGAATGGTTTGGTTTGGGAGGGACCTTTAAAGGTCATTTGTTCCAAGCCCTTGGCAGTGAGCAGGGACATCTTCAGCTATAGGAGGTTGCTCAGGGCCTTGTTCAACAGGATTTTGAAAGTTTCCAGGAATGAGGAATCTACTACCCATCTGGGCAGCCTATTCCAGTGTTTTACCACCTTCTTGGTAAAAAAAGTGTTCCTTGTATCTGGTGTGAATCTGCTCTTTTTTGTTTGAAAAGCAGCGGCCCTTATCCTATTGGTATTGGTTATATTCAGAAGTGTGTCCTCACCTCTCTTACAAGTACCCTAAAGTATTGAGATGTCAATAAGCTCTGCCTGGAGCCTTCTCTTCTCCAGTCTATCAATCCCAATACCCTCAGCCTGTCTCCATAGCAGAGGTGCTCCAGTCCCCTGATCATCTCTGTGGTCTTCTTTGGATATTTTACGACAGGTTCATGCCCTTCTTATGGTGGGAGACCCAGAGCTGGATGTAGCACTCTGTGTGGGGTCTCACAAAGACAGAACAGAGGGGCAGAATCACCTCCCTCAAATTTCTTTTGATGCAGTCCAGGAGAGGGTTGGTTTCTGGGCTGCAGGAGCCCATTGCTGCTCATGTCAAGCCTTTCATCCAGCAGAACCCCGAAGTCCGAGCAGTAGGATCAGGAATATGCCAAAGTCACTGTGGTGAAAAAGAGCTATAAGCCTGGGTTTCTTTCAGACAGTCATTACCAAGGAATCCTCTGCAAGCCAAAGAAGAAAGAAGGAGCTAGAGGGCAGAAGGATGAGTTGCAGATGTCCTGAAAGTTATGAAAGTTTGGTTTGAGCTCTGAACTCAAATCTACAAGCTCAAACATGTCACTCTCTCAAGACAGAGCTCTCCACCACTCCCCTTAACCTGTGCTAATCAGTTGATCAATAGGCTAAAAGTAGGGCATTTCCCAGGGCCTGGGCTTCTCACTCCTATTGCCATTTTCACAGCAGTCCTACAGCTACGTGATGATGATTACCACCCTTTCCACAAGGGAAGTGATTATGAATTCTGTTGTAGCTAATTGTAAATTAGCTAATTATCTTCTCCATGGTACCTTTCTGGAAAATACATGAACCTTGTAAAATAGAGGTGTTTCAAAATTTAGGATGGGGGAAAAAGCCAACCAGATTGAAAAGCCCAACCCTCTCTTGAAACAACAGAAACATACTGCTACCTAACTCCAAACAATAGCAAAAAAACCCTCTTTCCATGTGCAGTGGCTCCTATTTGGCCCCTTTCCTGGCCCCTTTCCTGTCCTCTTCCCCATATCAAATAACACCCTCAAGGGGCTAATTCTGCTGCAGGCTTTAAAATGTTTGCTGAGTTCACCTCTTCCTTGCAGCTGGGTATTGTGGGGCATCCCTAATCACATCTTAGCAGGAGTGGTTTCTTTGTACTGATCTCTCCCCCTCCTTCCTCCCTGGTTTGCTTTTACTTAACAGATCCTTTATATCCCATACGTTAGCAGATATGACTGCACAGCTGCTGGTCTCCAGCTGCTGGAGACAGAGGCTTCAAGACACCCCGGCTAGAGAGAATAACAGCTAATCTGAACATCTGTGTGATGGGGACAAGCGCAAATGAATATAAGCCCAGGTGTGGGAGTGTAATTCTCCTGAGCAAAGAAGGAAGCTTCATCCCACAGGTGTGTTACTCTCCACTGCTGCATGTCAAAAACTTAGTTTGAAGGATTTCTCTTACTTAATTGCTTGGCTGCACTCTAAGCCTTGACTTGGACAGAGATCCTGTAAATAGTGAAAGAACAGCTGAACAAGAGATGGAGGGTCTGTCTGACTCTGCTGTCTCTGGCAACAGCCAGTTGTGGATGTCTAGGGAAGAGTAAAAGAACAAGGAATTTTGTTAATCCCCCCAAATGTTCTCTTAGAATTCAGTTCTGTGCAGTTCAGGGAATTCCAGAGTATGCAGTGTTTTGTTTTAGAGGTGGTTTTTTTCATGTGTAGTAGTTTCTGAAGTGTCTTTCTTTGATGTAATTGTTCAGTGGACTTTTGAACCTGTGTGTGCTTGCAAGCATCCAGCACATCCTTCAGTGAGACATTCCAAAGCTTAAGCATGCACTGAGTTAGGAACCTCTTCCTTCTGCTTATTTTAA
>VYZT01002724.1:0-20308 GCA_013400735.1 Pomatostomus ruficeps
AATTTTGAAGCATGGAAACAGTTCGCATGTAGATGATTAGAGATTATTCCAGTGTTCTGTACAATTAAGCATATGCTTTCTGGTTTTGGTTCAGGATTTTAAAAACATATTGGAGAGGGAAGGTGGAACACCTTGCCTAAAATTGCCTAGTGGTGCTGTTGAGATCTAAGCCAGGAACACAACACAGATTCCCTGTGCCATACTAACAGACTTTGCCAGTATTTTGGATACCATAACTAGGTTAAGCCAAGGACAGAAATGACACTAAGGGCTGACCTGGTCTTTTGTATCAGTCACAGAACTGCCAGCTTCTACCACACCTTCAGCCCTTCCTAATTGCCAGGCACAGGGAATTGTTGCCATCCCAGCATCACTTGCTACAGCAAGGCACAAGCAGACCAGATTTCTGGAGAGTACTGAGGACAATATTTTGATATACAATCAAGGACCTAAATAAGAAAAATATTCTACGGATCTGCTATTCATACGTAAGGAAGAACCCATCAGGTATGAGAAGATGCAGAACAGCCTTGGCCACTGAGATAATTCGATGGTGGATTTTTAAGACCAAAAGTAAGTGGGTAAGGTAAGCAGCAGAATTACAATATTGGAGAGAGCTGGCTTTCATTTGCTCAGGAATCTGGTTGGCAAGATCACACATGAGATGGCCCTGGTGAGCAAAGGGGTCCGGGAGACCTCTTTGACTTTAAGGATAAGCAGACATAAACCACAAATGCGATACATTCTGATATGCAGGAAGTTGAAAAAGAGTGGCAGAAGATCACATGGAGGAAGAAAACCCTTCTGACCAACTTCAAGGAGAAGTATCCTTAAGGCAGAAGAGAGGTGGTCTGCCTGGGAGAAACAGACATTGCTCAAGCATGCAGGAATGCAGTTAGGAAAACTGAAGTTCAGCTGGAGCTGGAACAGTGAGGGATATACAAGACAACAAGTGAAAGGTTTCTGCAGCAAGAAAGGCTTCTGTAAGTCTTTTGGTGCTAAAAAAGACTTAGAACAAACAACATTGTCAGAACAAACAACATCCTCTTCTTTCCCCTCATCAGCGAAGCCAGTCATCTCATCAGAGAAGGCAATCAGATCACCTGGGCATGTTTTGTCCTTGATGAAAACAGTCACCTTCTTATTCCCCATATGCCTGGAAGTGGCTCCCAGAGGATCTTCCCAAAGAACTGAAGTTAGGCTGACCAGCCTTTTTCCCTCCTGGGACCACTATTCAACCGAACAGGGAACCTAGTGGTCAAAGATTTGCAAAAAAGCAGAGGCTACCAGTCTTTCCTGTCTTTACTGCTGAGGTCTGTTCTCAGGCCTACTCAGTCCCTTTGCCTAGTGGCAGAGTTTGGGACAATGGCAGCAGAAAATCAAGTTAGGGTCCAAATTAGGGCCCAGTTATGCAAAATGGACATAGACATGTCAATGGGACCAGGTGAGGTGCACCAAAGCTTCAGAGGGAGGCAGCCAATGTCATAATCACACCACTGCCTATCTCTTTTGAAAGGTTGCAGCAACAGGAATGGAAAAGGATTGGCCTGATTTGAAAAGCTTCAAAGTTAATTAAGTTAACTTGAACAAATATGTATTTATCTCAAAGCTCCTACAAGTCATTGATAGATTAATGTAAATATATATTAAAATCAATATATATGGGCTATAAGTGCCCACCCCCCACAAAATTTATCAGAGAAAAGGGAAGTCTCAGGAAGTTACCACTGTGTCTGCAGTATTTCTAAGGAAAATTCTCCTCTGCTACAGTTTTTGTTAAAGAGGCTGCTGGCTTCTAGCAGTGATTTTTTTTCCCTAAGAAACTGTGCTATCATTGTCTGTTCTAGCTGTGCTTTCTGGAGAGAAGCCAGGACACAGCAAGTCTTAATACCGCATGCTCTACCAATCCATACGAGTTTGAGCAACAATACTACTTCTTGGTTCTGAGCCAGACAGAGCAGATATCCACACCTCTTCCAGCCTGACCTACCCACACACTGCAGAACACAAACAGAGTGAACACAAATATTGTTATTGCCAGTGATTGCTATGAAACATGGTGTATGAGCTCAAGATCCTATTTTATATCCCTCTGTTTCAAAGACAGCCTCCATAGTTCCCAAACACTGTACTGCCTACCTGTTTGGCTGTCAATCTGCCTGTCACTGATCCTGTCCTTCTCCACCCCTCCCCCCCCAATTTTTAAATGTTAGCCAATCTTGACTTTCCCTGACACAGAGGTAAAAGCCTCGAAAATATGAAGTTTCTACAAGTCTTCTGCATATTAACTGTTGGAAAGAAACCCAACTTGCTTGCAGTTCAGTAAGTAATGCAAGTATTCCAGAGTAATAATTTACAATCAGGCTACATCAGTCTTATTTTATGATCACAGTTAAGCTGAGACTTGCGTTACACAACCTTACCCTCCCATAGAAACACCTGCTGCCATGAATGGAGCTGAGGGGTGCAAGCTGTGGACATGATGAATGACAGCCTCTAAATCCTCTGTGTTAGCTGCACAGTAAGTCCTTGGTGTCTGTAAGGAGTCAAGAGGGAAAAAATGCCATCATCAGCTTTTGTATTATCCTTTAAGGACAAAGCAAACTGAATAGTGGATCATTATATAAGAAGACAAATTTAGCATTTATTGTGAAGCTTCACTAAATGGAAAATACAAATCCAGAGCGTTTCAGAAGGAGGTCAAGGAAGGAGTTATACTTGTTATCATTACAAAATAAAAGAGGAGACGGGTATCTTCAGTATCTGCAACCTCAGGTCATTAGACAAAACCTGAACAGAGAACAATGTGCTAAACTATACAGAACTAGATCAGAACTAGATAGACACTGATATTTTTAAAATACTCCAAGGAAATGGAAACATGTTATAAAGCCTGTGATTTACAGAAAAGGAAATTATAACAACAATTTTACTATATTCACCCACATTCAAATGCAAAAGAAAGCATTACATTTCAGGTTCTGTCATCCAGCATTTAAAAACTAACCCATATTTAGATTCTACATACAACACAACCAAATAAACAGATAAATAAGTTCCTCAGTGTCTTTTACCTAATTTAGTAAAGTATTCTATTAACTAAAGCAATGAAACATACATTGTCCCTTCTTTATCCGTCATTAGTGTCTCTTTAAATCCTGAACTGAGACTTGGAATGATTTCCACTGGCATCAGATTGGGTAACCCCTTGGGTAAGATTCGGTTAACCACTTCCCTGCTACTGAAGGTTAAGCACAGCATTTGAGCCTCCCCCGCACAGACACCTGGACGAGGCCACACAGCCCAGCCTCAGGGACTGTGTGGTACAGTATGAGGGTGACACGTCCATTTAGGCACAATAAGAATCATAGTAATGTAAGTTTATTCTAATGGAGTTGTCCAGATCTCATCTACAGCAAAATGAAGTTTTTAACTTTAGAGTTGCTACTAACATGTTAGTGACCTGGATTTAACTATAAGTACCGACTGAACTGCCAAAATTCAGTAAAACATTAAATAAAACTAAATATAAAAATACATAACAATGAGTTAATGGAACTTATCTGTATTGACTGAACTGCCAAAGTTCAGTAAAACACTAAAACTAAATACAAAAATACATAACTATGAGTTAATGGAACTTGTCTATTGCCTGAAGCAACAATGGATTTCAAGGGTGTTCTTTTAAATTGCTTTCAGTTAAACTGGCTGGCTATTTGTGGGTGATTTTAAAAAGTTTAATTACATTAAACTAATTACTTAAAAACATTAACAAAAATATTGGCGTCAAAGATTAAAAAATGGAAAGAAAAGCTAAATCTGGATAATTAAAACTGAAGACATTTTTAATTTCCATTTCCAGTTCTCATCCGCATGAATCACTCTCCACTGTTTTATATCCTATTAATTATAAACAGTGTGAATGTGTTTTATTTTAATTAAATTGTCAACATTACAAGGGAAAGTAAATTAGTTTTAGTAACTAGGACCTAATGCATTCTAAGTGAAAGTGTATTTGATTGGAGTTTATAAAACTAGAGATATATCTTGCATTTTAACTTCAGTTAATTCTGGACGGTTTAACATTTAGCTATCTACGCTTTATATGAAGATATTTTAAAACATCATCTTAGCTCACATTGGCTGTGATCAATATAATATTTGATTATTCTACAGCAATAATTCAAAATAACTTTCAATAATAAATGAGAACAGTATTCTTTAAATAACTGTTATTTGTTGTAAATGTGAATCTATCTTTAAAGTGACTAGAAAAAGAACTGCTTACATAACTAACTTCTACTGCGGTGCTTAACTGTGCTTCAGACTCATTAACTAGGGATTTTATACTAAAATGTTGAAACCTCTTTGTAGAAAATGTGATAATTTCAGCCGGTTTGCTGCACCACAAGAACTTACAAAGCTTAAAGATGTAAATCCGATTACAGTAAAATACACACAATGTATCCAAACAAGGGATCTTTTCTCTTAATGATTCAGAAATTCATCAATAAGGACTTTGTGTGTCACAAAACTGCTTTGTAGATCCATCTCCAAAAGTATGCAGAAAACTACTCTTAACATGGCAATATTTGCATCGAAATGCTTTATCTGATTATGGGAAAACATTCTGAGCTTTTTAAAGTTTGAAACCAGGGGATTAAAAAAATGCAAAACAATACCAAGTATTATGCACATTCATTCCAGCTGCAGAACTGTCAACAAAACGCATATGAAAAAACAAAGCTTATTCAGCAATATTTCATCATGCCTTGTCCCTAGCTGCAGAAAACGTTTAGCTTCAAGATTTTTTCATCTGAGGAATGGCCAGTTGCTTCTAAGCAAACACGGTATGTCTGTCCCAAAAAAATGTCTTCTGTAGCTGAGTTTGTGTCACAATTGCTCAGAAAAATACAAGAACACACTTAACTTTTAGCATATGGCTATCCATATAAATCCGGTTCATTAATTCACTAACATGGAGTATGGATCAATTTTAATGGCACACCTTTTTAACAATACCAAAAATATATTTTAAATTGGGAAAAAATTACAATGGATTATATTTGGATATCTATGTTAAATCAATGGGAGAAAATTGCATTGATTGAACAGAGATGTGCATATTTTAGATACTGCAGTATTTTCAGAAAGAAAAGTTTAAGGATTGTTCATTTCAATGTTACAGATATTAATAATTGAATAATTTCCTAAAATGAAATGTTCAGAAAAAATTGTGTGTTGACCAGTTGAACCTCTAGGGTTTCAAAATAAAAAATTAATATTGGCAAATGATTGATCTACCAGATGGTTGAATTCTCTTCTCTGCATTTTCAACCCATGCTCTAAGTTTCTCTCATTTAAATCCAACTCTACAAATAGGCACAAATGATTTCATAATTACCACTTATAAGTGAGAAATGTTTCTCTTAGAAGTCATCCTTACCAAAAGCTCCTCGCCAGCAATTCCCCGATTGTTGAAAACCACGCATCTAAAAATTGAGACAGTAAATTCAATTGTACACATTGTTAATTTCACCAAAAGGGATAACTTAAAAATGCAAAAAGAGAAAATGCATAAAGAAAAATGAGCCAATCCTATGAATAAGTTCAGCACATAAATATTTACAGACCTACAGATCCTAGAGGCTGAGCTGTGTAGAACAAGCTTTATAGCAAAATGGAGTTCAGTGAGGTCAGTGGGACTATCTGAGCTTCGTGATTTGTCAAGGTCAGATTGCAGGATGAGAACCCCAAGGTTTAGCTGAAGATGGTAGAGACATGTCCTGCCTGCACTCTGCCATGAGCTCTGCCAGTGCAGGGCTGAGCCTAAAGCTGTGCTCTGAAAAAAGAACATCAGAGATCCGTGTGTAGACATCCCCCAAAGCTACATAATTCTATTAAATTGGAAGAAATGAGCCAAGTCAAAATTATAATGACAGCTGGTTCTAACTTGCATGTTCTTAGGAATGTTTTGTTTTTCGTCTGGTACGGCAGAAGTTTCTGGACTCTCTCTGTTGGTGGGAGTCTCTGAATCTTCTAGCAGTATTGCCATCATTTAAGAATCTATACTTTCTTAATAAATATTACTTTTCTATTACTCTTCTACTATCTCACTGAAAAAATTTTATTACATAATACACATAGTTAGACGAGTTAAAGACCTGAAAGAATATTTACTTTTGTATTTTTCTCAAATGTTGCTGTTTAAAAACAAAATTATAGCATTCTCTTGAACTCTGACCTAAAGCTCCACTTCTCTTAGGTGATCACATGCAGATATTACTTTCAGGAATACTTTAAAAATTAATAGTAACAAATTGTTGATTTCAGGATTTTCGTCTGATATTTTTTACTGATAAGTTTTAAAGTGATTTTAAAAGTACTTTGAGAAGTTAAAGTGCTGCTTTACTTTCATAATTCAGTAAAGTAGTTATGCAAATATAGAAGAAATAGCCAAACATGTAGATAAAAGCTAATATATACATATTTGAAGAATAGTCAGTACTAGCGGCCAGTCTGCAAATACAAAATGTAATATTCCAAATACAGATCCTGGAACAATGACAACTTATTTTAATGCGCAGCAGCAGCAGCAATATGGTTACATAAAGGAGTCCACTCATTGACTAATCCACTTCTGTTACCCACCTCTGACCAGAAGCCTTAAAAATGAAACTAAACTACACAGTGACAATGAAGAGGTGACAGACTCCCTTAAACACCACCACTAAGAGCAGGCTGGCTCTCCTTTCTGCACCCAGGAACTTGGGGCTGCCGAATCTAGCAATTTTGGCATTCAGAAGCTGACCTCCTCGAAGGCCTACTGCCAGCAACCCATCCACACAAGTCTCAGAGCTGAATACAAACCCTTTCTCTAGAAAGTGTAAAGGTTACAAATACTGATACAATAACTTAAGAAGTAGCAGCAAAGCCCTATGCAGACTTAGCCAGCTTTCGCTGCAATCTCTGGGGCATATCTGTAGATATTAAAACAGCCCTTCCAAATGTATTGCCTGTTATATAATTCCACTATGATTATTATTACTAATAACACTTTCTTACATAAACCACTGTATTCAGATCTCATTTGCCCTAGGAAAGCATCTGATACACATACATACTTATATTGGATCCTACTAGAAGCAGCAAAAATGAATAGCAATGAAATACAACAGTACCTATATCCCAGTGTTTCGCTTTGATGGATCATATGGAGAATGTAGGATTCCTTGCTTGTTCCTGTCAGGCCAGGCAGTAACAGGACAGTGGGTCTTGTGCTGGCATCCGGATAATATGAGCTGTCGTTATTATCAAACCAATCCAACGAAATCTGTCCTCCATCTGCTGTTTTAATGAGCTCACTGAAAGGTACATTTTAAGACAACATTGATTAGATTGAAAAATACATACACACTATTAAGAGTGCTTGCACTTTACAAATTACCAGGTATGAAATCTGCATTTTGCATTATGTTTTAATACTCAAAGTGCCACCTGACTAGGCATGTCTGCATTCAGAAAGAGTCACACCTACAGCTGACAACAGTTAGAACAGTCAATTTGCAGAGTAATTCCTGTTCAGTAAATGAAGACAGTAAATGAAGACATGGCCTTCCATAAATTGCTGCTGATGTACTGGAAGCTTGCAACTAATGCGATTTTTGGCACTGCCTTGTGTTTTATACAGGCATTTCTGTGTACTGCAGATTTCCTTTGAATCATCTGAGAATCTTTTGATAGCACATTGGGTAATGTGATAAACATTTATCACATTTTTTCCCCTCTTCATCCGAAGAAGCAGAGTGTATAATGGATTGTTACGTTTAAACATGCAAACCACAGACACACACTACTGCATCTTGCACCCTGTATCTCTACAAACTGTGCTAGAATGCACTCTTATAGCACATATCTTAAAAATGCAACAAATATTATAATATCTCAAGAACCTATGCATGCATTAAACAATGACAAAAAACTTTTGTTCTTTTTTTTAGAAACAAACATCTTCCCACTTCCTGGAAATCTGAACAGTTAAAGTGCTACTTTACTTTCATAATTTACTGAAGTAGTTGTCCAAATGGAGAAGAGATAGCCAAACACGGAGATAAAAGCTAATATATACATATTTGAATGGTTTGAGGGAGTTAGTATAGAAATTACCAAAATGTAAACCTACCTTGCATTTGATTTTTCCTTTGAAATTCTTAGTAGTGACTACTCCAGATTTTAAAGGTGATCAGCCTTGTTGGACTCATTAGCTCAGCTTTGCCCTTTTTCAGTAATGGGAAGTAGATGCAATGCTAGTGAGCACTGCCAACACCATGTCAAATGGTGCAAAATAAGCACTGCCCCATGGAACTACGTTTCTTCTCTCAAAACCCTTGAAATAAAAGTGTACAAGAAGGACTAGGAAAAATGGACATGGCCATACCACTGAAATGTTTCCTAGATACTAAAACTAAGGGAAGCTGCTAAATGCTAAATCTATTCTACCATGCAAGCAGAGCTGAAATAACTTGTGTTGCATCCAGGTTCCGGCGCATAAAAGTCCTTCTCCTTAGGTCTTGTGCCAAATGCCTCATTTGCCAGACTAAGTCTCATTTCTATGTGAAAGAGATCAGCCGAGGACAAACAATAAATATAAGGGGTTTTTTTCCCCTCTTAGAATTTAGGCATGAAAGAACACAACATAAACTCCACAGGTAAAAGTTACTCTGAAAATCCCAGAAGTTCTTTATATTCAAAACAAGGCTGAATGTGGCCATGCTGTGGTTAAGGTACAACATGTTGGTTTAATGGACAGATACAGTGATTCCATGACCTTTGCAAAATTATGGCGTTCAAACACCAGATTATTTGATATGCCAAGTAATTGTGCTGCCATCCAGAGGGACCTCAATAGGCTGCAGAAATGGGTTTACAAGAACTTCACAAAGTTCAATGAGGGGAAGTGCAAATTCCTGTGCCTGGGAAGGAAAAACCCCTTGTACCAGTAGAGGGTGGAGGCTGACCGTCTGGAAAACAGCGTGGCAGAAGAGGACCCAAAGGTCCTGGTGGACACCATGTTGAACATAAGCCAGCAATCCACCCATGCAGGAAAGAAGGTCAGAAGTCTGGAGGCTGTGGAGGCTTAGGAGGAGTGTAGCCAGCAGGTCGAGGGAGATGATCCTGCCCCTCTGTGGACCACTGGTGAGGCCACACCTGGAGTACGGAGTCCAGCTCTGGGCTCCCCAGTCCACAGAAGACCTGGACATACTGGAGAGAATCCAGCAAAAGGCTACAAAGATGATGAACAAACTGGAGCCTATCTCCTATAGGAAAAGGCTGGGACAGCTGGGACTGCTCAACCTCAAGCAGAAAAGGCTCAGGGGTAACTTAGCAATGTGTTTACATACCTGAAGGGAGGGTGCCAAGAGGATGGAGCCAGGCTCCTTTCACTGGTGCCCACTGACAGAACAAGAGGGAATGGGCCCAACCTAAAATATGGGAGGTTCCCTCTGAATATCAGGAAACACATTTTCAATGTGAGACTGACTGAGCACTAGCACAATTTGCCCAGGGGTATTGTGCAGTCACCATCCTTACAGAAATCCAAAACCCATTTGGACATAATCTGGGGCAACTGGCTCTGGGTGACCCTGCTTGAGGGGGGAGTTGGACTAGGTGACCTCCAGAAGTCTTGTATGACCTCATCCACTGTGTAATCCTATGAACATATAACCACATCAGTTCCTATTTTGTCACCCATACTTCAGTGCTAAAAAACTCTCTGAGCTAAAGTAGGGGCATTTGGGAACACTGACCTTTCAAACCTACTTCCTATTGAATCCATGATGAAGATGGTTCCAAGTCTATGACAAAGTTGTAAAGGTGGGCATAAAGCAAAAAAACCCGGCACAAACTTGAGCAATGACAGTGGGTGTGACACAGTCAGAGTAAGGGAACAGCTGGATATCAAATCAATCACTTTCCAAAAAAAAGGCACTTACTTCCTGTACTGTACTTGGGGTCTAGATGTGATAAAGGGGCGCAGGAGCGTCTGTACCCGACCTTCCCAGCACCAGATCGTGGGATAGTAAGTTTCTGTCACAACAGGGCAATATTCCTCGAGAAAGCGGCAGAAACGGTCATTGCTTGCCACCAGCTGGGGTTTCTAGGAAAAGAGATTACAGTCAGACATGGGCATTCTTATAAAACAAACTAAAAGACAAATAAAGAAAGAAATGAAAGCTTTTTTAAATCCTCTCTCATTGAACTAATTTATTTCATATAATCATTTGCAATGCTTTTATGTTTCATGGTACAGAGAAGTAAATGAAAACCAAACAAAATGCCAAAATGCCCAAGTGAAACGTGAAACCCATGAAGCATAATGGATTCCTTACCTATTTCTAATAATATAGTGATCTAGCTCTACTTTTACCAGCATTGTATCTTCACAGACAAATTTAAATCACACTGTCTCTCAGTAGGCAAGAAAGATTTTACCAAGTCCGTTTTCTTGGACCATACAGAAATGAGATTTAATCCGTGCATACACTTTGACCATGCACCTCCAGTACCTTTTTTAACCTGGTAGGACACTTCTCCCATCTCGTTCTACAGTACACAAGTGCATTGGTTCCTCATCTCTAATAATGCTCTGCATGCAGACAATTTGCTTACAGTTTCCTTTTGTATACCCATTAACATGGAAAAATCCCTGTATACCAAACATCTCATGTTTTAGCAACCATATTTCTTATACCTCTCTGTCACATGACTCCCCAACATGCAAGCATTAATAGGACAATAACAGATGTTCTGAGGAAAACCATTCTATGTAAACCGCTGTAATGGCATATCCTCCCTTCGTTTTTCTGCTCTGACCAAAATCAAGTACCCTCTTCTCCATGAAGAGGAAGGCTATGTTCCTGTTCTCTGAAGGACTGTGGCAACACTCAAGTCCTCAACAGTCAAAAACCTTTTGATATGCGTAGTTTCTGTTGATTACGCATTCAACGAGGTGCTCTCACCACGGGGCCACTTCAGATCTCATCAGGCTCACCGTATCCAAGTAATTTGCGACTGCCTAATTTATCTGTAAAACCACTGCTGATGAGGAGATGCCCAAGAGTGCTCCAGCCCCCAAAACGCTGCCAACTGTGCCTCCAGAGGTAGGATGGTAGGATGGTACCGAAGGGGACACAAGGGCAGTAAAACTTCTTTATCAGCTGCCCTGCTAGTAAACCAAGTAGGTCGCGTTTGTGTTGTGGAGGGCGGTCTCCTAAGCTCCCTTTCCAAACCATGGCACCCGGCCAAGCCCTCCAACTGGTACAACGGCATTTTAGGGACTGCCGAGGCCGGAGTCCCTTCCCCTCCCAAACCGGGCACGACTAGGGGAGCTCTCCCTCACGCCGGGGGTCACCGGCGGCCCCCGCGGAAGCCGCAGCCCCGGCGGGCGGGGGAGGCTGCGGTGCCGGGCCCGTGTGGGGTTCGAGCGGGGTTTCGGCCGGCCGGGACACCGGGGCGGCACCTCCCGGGGACGGACGGGGGATGTGGGGACAAGGCAGCCGCAGAGCCCTGCCCCCTCCCCCCAGCCATTCCAGGTGCGACCCCCTCGCCTACGGGCGGTGGGTCGCGGTGACCTTCGGGACTGTCCCCCTCGGCGGGACACCGGCGGAGCCCGCCCGCCCCGCCGCCCTCTCGCTCACCTTGGCGATGCTGTTGAGGTAGTAGCAGGCGTAGGCGACGCCGAAACCCAGCACCAGGGACAAGCCCACGCCGGAGCCGAAGAAGCCCACGCGGACCTGGCTCTCCAGGTAGAGGGAGAGCTCCCTGGTCAGCACCTGCCAGTCCATCGCACACGGGGGACGGCACAGCAGGGTACCACACCCCGGCTGCCGCGGGTGAGCCCACCCCGGCGCCAAGGGAGGAGGGGAAAGAGGAGAGGGAGGAGGAGGAGGAGCTGGCGCCCGTCCCCCTCTGCCGCGGCCCGCGGCCCGCTCCGCGCTACAGCNTCGCAGCCTGGCCCGCAGGGGAAGCGGTCCTGGGCGGCCTGGGGTGCCTCAGCTTCCGCCGCCAGCGCCGGCTCCTCCGCGGCAGTGCCGCCGGCATCGGCCGCCCCGCGGCAGGTGACATCTCGGGGCTCCTTGGGTGTCACCTTGCCCCGTCGCTTTGCCGGGAGGGCAGGGAGGGCGTGTGGAGCTCAGATAGGAAAGGGACCCGTCCAAAACCGTAAGGAGCGGCTGATGCAGGCGTGTGGAAATTCAGTCACTGCCGGCCAGGGAAGAGGGAACATGGGTTTCCAAATGCAGCAGTGGTTAATCAGCAGTCTCTCGCTAAATATTTTACGTGAGACAGAGGTGTGCTACTGCTCTCCCACCTATCACTACTGTTACAAGGCGTTAGTGAAGACCAGAGAGGAACAGAGGTATCTCTAATTCCCAAGAGAATTTCGGCCAGCTCCCTTTTCAGCTGTATGGATTGTTGCTTGAAGGCACTCCTGTTTGCTAACTCAGGTGCTCCCCCCTTCAGCTTCCCCCCTGCGTCTTTTCCTTGGCAAAATCATAGGAGCACAGCTGATAACACGAAGATCCTGGAGCTGAGCATCTGCTATTTGAGATGCATGCATGCACCACAGTACACAGAAGTACTGTCCTTTATTTTATGGCTCAGCTCCATGAACTGCTGAGAGAAGACAGACTTTGCTCAGTGAGACTCTTCACTTCTTACCTTATCTGTGTTTTCTTGCTATATCCAAATTTCCAAATCTAGGGGGGGGGGGGGGGGGGGGGAAAGAGAAAATGTAACAGCAGAAAAGGAGTTGTGGCCCTTGTCACTTCCTCCTCATAACTAGGACAGAGCTTACCAGAGAGATTCTGCTCTGACATAAAACATCTCAGTCCAAAATGTTCTTGTTAACCATGAAAAGACTAATAGGAGTGTATTGCAGAGATCTGAAGGATTTTTAAAATACCTATTCTTCCTATATAGTCAGCTGTCCAAAATTGAAAGGAGTATGGGAATTGGTAAGCAGAGGCAGGGGTGGTCTAGGGTTTGTTTGTTTTCACTAGAGCTGTTACAGAAACAGGAAACTGACTGGGTGGAAACCTACTGTCATCAACACCGCACTTCCTCTGCTGATGGAGAACAACCATACCCAGGTTTTGGTCCTGACTTGCTGGGAGTGTATGGTGTACACCCTAGATAAAAGGATTTATCATGAAGGGACACTCCAGTCTGAGAGCTGGAGTAGATAGCTTAGTTTGAGAAAACGTAGGCTTCATCTACAGTGCGAACTCAGGAATCTTCAGAGACAATAATTTGGCTGAACTGGCAACTAGATTTTAGGATGCAGAGGGACCTGCTACATCTAAAGGAGCAACTGGTTATTGCTTGCAGCAGACTGTTCTGTATCCCAGTCTTATCCCCATTAAGCTGAAGAATCCTTGAGTCACCCAAAATCTAGAGAAAAGAAAAATTGCAAATGTCTGAGAAAGAAGAGGACATGGCCTATGTCCTTGGATCAAGAAGGCTTCTAAATGAATATCCACACATTTGACTGAGAAGCAGAAGGTGTGGCTGTTGATGGTTAGAGAAAGACTTTGAGTCATACAAAACCAGCAGTTTAATGACTTGATCAACAATCAAGAGAGACTGAATGCATGAAAAAAGATCCAGACGCAAAGGTTGATGAGGTTTATCTGGTCTTGGACTTCCACCTACCCTGTGCTGGTTACTCATGGGAATATTAACAAGGTCAGACATATGTGACATGCCACAGGCAAACTGAAACAAATGACATATACTGAGAAGGGCTGAGGGTTTTGGGTTTTTTACTGTGTAAACATGTTGCTACAATGACAACAGCAATAATTCGAGCAATCCCCAGCAGATCCTCTGGTTCCAGTGCTGGGTTTTTTAAAGTCTTTAAGAGGTTGTCCTTTGGCCTACAATGCATTTTGCAGAGCTGATAAAGGAAAGGCTGTATTCTGCTCATATTACAACCACTTCCAAGTGATTGAGTCATTGCAAATTGTGCATGTGTGAAAAAACGAGGCGGCCACTATGGTGTTTTCAACACTACTGCATTATTTTCAGAGGAGAATACTACATTCCCAGAGAGAATTTCTATTTGCACTATGCTCTCTTCTCTCCAAGTGCTTCATAAAATGATTGCCTCCACCCACCACTAATGGATTATAGATTAAGCAAGAATGAAAGGGCACAGGACTGTTCTTTCATATTGTCTCCCAATTTATTTTGCTTAAGCAATAGATAATAATTGACAGAATCAATTGAAGAGTCACAGTTTGATTTGCAGCACTAGAAGGCTGCACTATGTTTATATTCTCTTTTGTTAAGGGAGGTGGTTCTATAATCATTTGGGGTTTTGGGGGACAGAATCATTATGTTTTTACTGACATTCCAATGGATAGTTGCAAGTTGGTCCCACTGCAGTTCTCTGTAGCCCCACTCTTGGAATGGATTTCAATGGGCAGTACCTCTGAGGAGGGGCAAAGTGACTTTTAACCTCAGAGCTTTAAAATTGAAGTTCTGTTTGATTATATTCTTTTAATGTTTGTTTAACTTCAGTATTCATCTAACAACATGGGAAAAGTATCTTTGTGTCAGCATAAACTATCTTGGGATACTTAAAAAGCTTGAAGTCCATGCATAAAACATCTGAAAAGTTTTCCGTTAACACGGGAAAAGACGTCCAAGGTTGGTGATATTTATTATCAGCAAGGGAATGGGAGAAAAAAAGTGCATTTGAAAAATTCAGTTCAGCATTTCTCAAGACTTCCTCATGCATAATATTTATTTATCTTTCCTTAAAGTATGAATGAAGTCAGTGAAAATGCTCTGTGTTAGAGGCTCTTCAAATTTCAGATGGAAAAAGCCAGGCTGTGTTTATGTTTGTACTCTTGGTGCTCATGAGAAAGTCAATAATTGTGGCATCAGGAATGGCTGGTTCTGTTATCCCTTTCTTAAGCTTTGCTACTCTATTATCTCCATATTCCCATGCATCCATATCCTTTTCTTCCATGCTTCTTCTTTTCAGTCCCTCAAGAAGTATTTCTCAGCCCTTTATGGTGGAAAAATTGGAAGGAACATAGGATTCAAAAGGAATTATTTGGGTCATGTGTTGGTGGATGAGAAACTCAACATGACTTGGCAATCGCTTGCAGCCAGAAGGCCAACAGCATCCTGGACAGTATCAAAAGGAGTGTAGCCAGCAGGGAAGGGAGGTGATTCTCGCCCTCTAATGTGTCCTTGTGAGAACCCACCTGGAGTGCTGCATCCAGCTCTGGAGTCCTCGGCACAGGAAAGATGTAGACCTGTTGGAGGGCCACAATAATGATCAGAGGGGTGGAGCACCTCTCCTTTGAAGACAGACTGAGAGAGCAGGAGTTGTTCATCCTGCAGAAGAGAAGGCCCTGGGGACACCTTAAAGCAGCCTTTGAGTACTTAAGGGAGGGCTACAAGAGAGCTGGAGGGGGACTTCTTACAAGGACTTGTAGTGGCAGGAAAAGGAGGAATGGCTTTAAACTGGATGAGGGTAGAATCAGAGATTTCAGTGAAGCTGTGGATGTCCCATCCCTGGAGGTGTTCAAGGCCGGGTTGGGTGAGGCTTTTAGCAACCTGGTCTAGTGGAAGGTGTCCCAGCCTATGGCAGGGGGGTTGGAACTGGATGATATTTATCGTCCCTTCCATATGATTCTATGATAATTTGATTTATAATAACGATGTTGCCTTCAATTAAATGTGAGTATTTAAATTCAGCAGGTGTAGCAGGTATTGTTCTACTCTCTCCTTAGGTGATTGAAGATACCTTCAACAGCTGCTGCACCAGGAAGACTGCTTAATATTTGTCTCCCTTGGGATGACTCTTGCAGGATCTGATCTGCATTAAATCAGTTCCCTGCTTTTGACTATAGCTGGCAAACTGCTAAATACAAAATCATGGTTAAGAGAGGATCAGACCAATTTGACTCATCATTGTAAAAATAATAAAATTTAATATTTAAATAATAGTGGTGAAACTTTGTTTTGTGTCATCTAAAATATTCACAGAAGAGTTGAAATGAAGGGTAAAATTCTGTGATATAGAGCTGAGTGTAATTCTCAGAAATGTGAATTAATTTAAAATTGCTTTGTTCAGAAATCAGAGATCCTGAGCATGCTGAAAACTGTGAATAGGAGACAGTACAGTATAAAATAATTTGAGAGTGAGCAACTATATCAAGGACATCTGTCTTATCAAATAATTCATTGAAAATATTACCAGAAGCTGCCACAGAACTTAGAGAATTTTAGAGAATCCAGTAGAGCTGGATGTTGAATCTACGTTAAATTTCCTCCTGTCTTCAAGGACGATTTATTGTAGTAAAGCGTTCTCAATTTTATTTACCTGTTTTCATTCCTCCATAATCACTTCAAAGAGGATAAAAGGATAAATAGTTGTATTTCACACAAAAGACCAACATATCTTAGAATGCTTTATTATCATGTAACACCTCCCTCCCCAATGAAATAACTTCCATATACATTTGGTAAACTCTTTTTCTATCTACATCTGCAGTATGGCCCCAGCTGAATTCAGTGGAGTCAGAAATATGCTCAATGACTCTTCCTTTAGGCAATTTCGTAGATTTTCTTTAGCATGTTAAGAGTGAAAATTATTTGTAAGAATTACATACAAATTTAAATGAAATGTATTTTTAAAATGTTTACTTTATGCAAAGCATTTTACCTTGTTTAGAAACAGGCTTTTTAATTAAAAAAAAAATTCTAGCCATGTTTTTGATAAATACAGATTTCAGGAAGTCTATCGGAGTGTACTGCAAATATTACTTAGAATTTAGGATTACATAATGTTGTGACTGGAACTATTTTCTTATGACAAAACACAGAAAATTTAGATTCTGCTTGAGTTGTTCGATGTTTGTTATTATACTGGATGATTGCTAACCAGGGATTTTTTTGGTACTGAAGTAATCTTTCAGGCATTACTTAGTGAATATTGAATGCCTTTTTAACACAAGTCAAACCTGTACTTGACACAGGACACTGTAAGCACACGATTAGCCCCACTGATTGCAGCAAAAACTATCATGCACATAAAGTAGGAACATTCTTAAAATACCTTGATGACTCATGGAGACAGTTTATTTTCCTATCAGTCTAAAAATATGACCTAGCTGGTTCTGATTACATCTTAGAATTTCAAGTAAGTACTTTCTTTATAATCTTTCCAATCAGGAAATTTAATACCAGGGAGAAATTAATCCCTCCTTGCAATGCATCAACTAATTTAAAAATCATCTGTGAATTAAACAACAATATGTGGCTAAACCCTTGGAAATATCAGGTAAGTATACATTTTTGAATCCTCTAAGGTAGGCTAAAGTAGGAGAATTTGTACACACATGCAAACATGAATACATGGTATTGTAGTGTGTATGCCCTAGATTGCTACATAATTTTTAGTTATTTTATCTTTGAATATCTAAAACTTCAAAATTAACTTTGCAGGTTTCTTGTTTTCTCTCCACTCAAAAGAGTTCAGCACAGTAAAACATAAAACCTTAAACAAGCAAGAAGATTCCAGGATGCTTATTATAGAAGGGTAATCTTCTTTATCTTAAAACACTTTTTTCAACATGTTGAGGTTTTTAGCCCCACACAGAAAAAAAAATCATTCCTTTTAACAGATCTCCATAGGAGTGCTTTTGTTTCACAGCAGGAAAATGAAGTGATATATTTATATTCTGTTCTCTGCTCAGCTGTTTTTCTTTTCTAGAAAAGAAAACTCCTTAGGAAAACCAAACAGTGCCATGGACACCGTGGGAACAGCTGTTCTAATTAACAGTTTCATAGAGGATGCCACTAGCCCAGTGAAAACCAAGCCCACCAAAGCAATGTGCTCGGTTGCATGACAACTTGCTCACTATCTGGCATTGAAGATACTTTAATCTGCAGAAACTAGGAAAAAAAGCAATGCCAATTATTCACGACATTTCTGAAAGCTGAGGAAGAAAATTGGATTGTGCTGGGATAATTAATCTGGTAAATAAAGCGGAGGAAATAGAGCGCAGCAAGTTCAGAAGACGAGTGTGTTTTAGCATTAATGAGAGAATGTTCATGGCCACGCGATGGCAGCAGAGGCTGCGGAATTAGGGTTGTTTTTAACACTAAACCACGGATAAACAGGATATGCCCTGAAGTTCTTAACTGGTACTTCAGGTTCCAGAAAATATACATTATATACATTTTCACTTAAAGGAGTGGCATGTTCATCAGACCAGAAGTTTCTGTGTAGAAGAATTACATATTTTTCATTAAAAAAGGAAAATACATCTGGGGCAATTTTTTTTTCAGTAAGACAGTATTTTTCATCTCATTTGTCAATATTTCCATCTGTCTTCCTCAGTTCCTGGAGTTAATTACATAGAGAAGAGTAGGCCTATTTAGATAAAAGCAAGGCTGTTTCTTCCTTTTTCCTAATTTCTTTTCCTAGTACTTTTGTCCACAGGAAAGAACTGTGGTATAAAACCCCTTCTGGGGAAAACCAGGAAATTAAAATCTAGAATGCTTTCAGTTTTCAAGAGGAGGACTAAAAAATCATGCTTGTTCTAAAACAGAGTCTTGAACTAAGGAAGCAGAATTTTTGGACTCAGATCAGTCTAAATTAATAAGCTCTACCTCTGTAATTTAAAAAGAAAACTACAATCTGCTCATTATATCCAAACTAGATGTTCTTTCTCAACTCCTAGGAAGCTAATTATATATATCCTTCATATGACAAATTCTAAGAATTCAGGATTTGTGCAAGATAGTAAATAAAACCTCATAACTCCACAAGTTAAAAATCATCTTTCCAAGAAATTGAGGGGTTTTTTTTCTTTTGGAACATATAAAAGCAAGTCTTTCATATGGAAGTCTGTCCTGCAAAAGGCACAGTCCCCTTTCTGCATTATGTGTTCCAGATACTACCCTGCAAGTTCAGCTTTAATCAAACAAGACAGTCCAGAAAAACTTATATCAAAGCCTCTCTTCACTCCATACAAATACTTACATTAGAATTTCCTGCTGGAGCATGACACTTTGCAGATCTGAAAGGCAACCAAGCAGAGTTTAGACAAGCAGCTTTCTGGACAGCCTAGATGGACAGGAGCATGGGCTGGATGTTCTCCAAAGTCCTATTTCCTGTGACTCTATGACAGTTGTCTTGAGGGTTGCCCTACCCTCCAAAAGGGTGGCAGCTGCTCTTACAAAAAGTGACTCTTACAAAAGTGTTTGCTTTCCAACAAAACCAAGGAGTTTACAGGAGATGCACAGCACTGAATTCTGCATAAACCAGAGGTTTTCTTTCTTGGCCCTTCACTGGATTGCTCCAGTATGGCGGGAAGTGGTGAGGAATACCATAATCACCTGCTGGGGGACTGACTCAGCAATATATGTAGTTTTGGGTAGCCAGAAGAGATCAGTATTTGATTTTGTGCATCCAAACTCCTGCACTGGATGCATATGAGTCTTTGCAGTTACAGTGAGTTTGCCTGAAGCACCGTGGATTCCCTTCCTCCAGCCTGTGATTCAACTGCTCTGTCACGACTGCCTGAGGTGTTCAAAGCAAGCCCTGCCTCACAGGGCTGGCAACACTGTTCAGGCAAATAAGCCTTTGGCAGATGAGCTTTGGGTGCTCCTAATGCAGCAGTTTAAGGAATTACTGCTCTGCCAGTCTGAATAGTGGAAAAAACCCCACAGTCCCATTCCTCTGCTGGTCCTAGGTTTGAGGGGGATTATAGGTATAATTTTTAGACTGTAGACCTGAAAGGCAAAGAAATAAATTGGCTGGTGACTCTAGTAGTGAGGTTTTAGATGGCACTTCCCCCCACAATCTGAGGACTGATAGATTAAATTACCTGGAATGTGAGCCCATGGATTCACAAGGGACAGTCCTGTTTAACCAATTTGGTAACTTTTTATGACACGGTCACACATCTAGTGGCTGAAGGGAAGACAGTGGTGCAGTTTTTCTGGATTTCAGTAAGACTTTTGATGTTGTCATTCACAGCATCCTTTTGGACAAGTTATCCAAACATGGGATGAGCCGGTTCACAATGCACTGGGTGAAGAACTGGCTGAAGAACAGGGCTCACAGGGTTGTGGTGAATGGGGTCACATCTAGCTGGTTACTAGTCACCATCAGTGCTCCTCATGGCTCAATCCTCACTTCCCTTCTCTTCTCTTCTCTTCTCTTCTCTTCTCTTCTCTCCTCTCCTCTCCTCTTCTCTTCTCTTCTCTTCTCTTCTCT